>CAJNDT010003791.1:0-243221 GCA_905221615.1 Symbiodinium sp. CCMP2592
GGGGGGGGTTAAAATGATTTTCAGGTTTCATTGTAGTATCCTTAAGGGAGGGGGGTCCAAGGGGGGTATGTAGCCTAGCGATCCCTAATTCTCCCTAGTACTCCCTAAGGTTCCCTTACAGTCCCCTAAGGATTCCTTATACCCTCCCCCCTTGAACCACCCTCCCTTAAGGATCCTATAATTTCACAGCGGTATATCGGCTCCTGTAAGGTTCCGTACAGGTTGTTGTAGAAGGGCTTTGGGATTTCGACAGATCCCGTATACAACCCTACAGAATATGAGTCCTTGTTGAATCTCATGAAACCATATAAAACTCTATAAAACCCTATAGTTACCTTTGGTTAGTAGGGAATGGAGGAATGGGGTACAATTATAACTACTATTACTACCATTCTTCCATTCCCTACTAACCAAAGGTAAGTATAGACAAGCTGCACACTCCAGCGATGTTTTGGGATGGCTCGTCTAGATTTCATGCTTTCAGGGCTGCCGGAGTGTCTTTCCGAGTCTTGGGTAGAAGGGTTAATGAGATCGTGGCTTTATGCATTTGGGCATGGTAGAGATTCTATGTCTCAGCAGATTCTGAACAAGTGTCTTCAAACATGATTCTTCATAGAGTTCCTTCTCCAGGAAGCTTACTCCGTAAACTCGCAAACCGCCCAGTTCGTGCCCTCAATGCCGGGGATGGAGACGGGAGGTCAGAGATTTACTAAGGGTCCATGATTTCAATCGCTGTTGGGGGCGAGCTGCAGTAGTATCAGACCCCTACCTTACTTAACCTACAAGAATGGGTTTGTTTTGGTAGGATCCCTATGAGTTCCATATTCGGGCTTATAATAATAGCCCACGAAAAAGTAGGTCTTGGTTGGTTAAGGTACATCATGTGCAACCCGCATAGTACTTCCAGAGCCAAATCAAGTTCGGGGGTGGAGGGTATTTCAGAGTCATGATAATATCGTGATAATAATATATTATGTTCATTCTATATACCCAGTATCGTAGCAAATGCCACGAAACCCCATCGTCATGTGAAAGCCACTATACTCCCAGACCTCCCAACTACCTTCTAATACACCCCAAATACCCACTATTATAAGGGATTATAGTTATAAGGGCACTATTCAAAGGCCCTTCGAGGGGTCCTGGTTTGGGGCACCGGGCCCCAGGAACTGGCGGTGGTCCTGGGATAGACTGCAGCCGTTCATCGTCCGAGGTAACCAAAACGATGCATCGGGACTGTTAACACTCGAAAACAACGAGCAGGATCTCAAAGGGGCTCACCTGCATGCGCTATTGGCCAGCCATGCAGATGCCAGCGGAACACCGCATGGCCAGAACATTTTGCAGACGGCGGGCATCCTGAGAACCGACGTGCCACTGAACGCGATCACACACCCTAAACCCTAAACCCTAAACCCTAAAGGATGTTCTTCAACTGCTGCCTCGGTTTAGAGAAACGTCCGGCAGCAGCCGACTGTTGGTCAGGGTTTGGGGTTGAAGAGGATGAGTTGTGCATGACTCCTCGCTTAGAGCCCTTATGGAAAGCTTTAGATCATAACCCTTGAGCCCAGCAGTAGTTTATTGTGCCATGGAGAGATATACAGTGGATGTTGGTTGTTATGTTTGCAGGTACAGTTGCCGGTTAGTGTGTAGGGGTGCTTTGGTGCCGAAACCCTAGACGTAAACCGTGAACCCAAGCCCCAAACGCTAGAGCCGAAACTCATAAAACCTCGTCCCTGCGTCCCTGGTTCCCCGAGAAGCCCACGAGATAACTCTAAACCTCCCATGACAAAGTGCGCTAAGTCCGAACACCCTAAATCGTAACATCGTAAAGCCGTAAAGCCTAGACATTTGGCCCTGAAGCGTAAGCCTTGGGTATTGCACCCGCTCAGTAACAGTAACAGTGAGATATTGTTAGCAGTATACGCATATGTATATATATATATATATATATGTGTGTATACATATATATATATATATATATATGTATGTATGTGTATGTATATATATATATATATATAGCCCTCAGCATAGACTGTTACAGGGTGGGGCAGTCAACAACCTAAACCCCCAAATCGCGAAGCACCAAGCCCAGACCGTAAACATCTCCAAGGATGGCCTAAACCCTAAACTCTGAATCTATACCGTAAACTATGCACGTCTGAGGGATCTTCTGTTTCAATGCAAGCCTCTAGAGAGGTAGACCTGTCGCTGCGGAGAAAGGTCATCGCGTTTAAAAAACCATAAACTAACCCTAAACCCTAAGCCCTAAACAGCAAATCAGCATTAAAAAAGAAACAGCAATTCAAGGATTAGTTGGGCTTGCACGCTCCTCTGCTGCCATGGCTTGGAAGTTTAGGTTTAGTTCGGCTTTGCATTTTTGGGTTTCAAGGTCAATCCAAGACCGAAAAGGGTCAAATGATGCTTTTTTCTCGGTGGTTAAGCTTGAGATATGCATAATTGCGGTTCTGAAGTAGCATGGTTGGCGGCTTCCATTCCTAGCTGTAAACTTAGGGTTTAGGGTTTAGGGTTTAGGGTTTAGGGGCGGCACCGAGAGTTTTCTGATTGCAAAAATCCTAAAGGAAGCATCCAGAAACCACCCGAGCCACCGTATAAAACCAGACGAAGCCTTAGATAACCATCAGAACACCTTGTAGATATTATTTTGTACAAAGCCCAAACCCTTGTAGAATCTGATAGAACACGTCTTTCAAAGCCGAAGCTCAGCGGAACCTTGTAGCGCGCCGTCGCAAATCACAAATTCCTGCAGAGCTCCGGAGCATGGCATTGGCCCCGGCCTGGCTGTCGAATGCCGAGCCCAGAGCCACCCGGTGGTTCAATCATGGGCTAATTACTAGTAACTAGGGTTATAAGGGGCTCCTTTACGGGTACCTATAGGGCTCTATAATGGGCTTCCCTTTAAGGGTTTAGTTTTTAGGGTTTACTTGGGGTTCATGGGAGTTAGTCAGGTACTCGTACCTTAGCCGGGGCTATAAGTAACCATAACTACGGATACCATGAACCTCCAAGTATTGGAAGGGTTCCCTTACAGGGTTGTATAAGGTTTCAACGAGTTTTATAGGTGGGTTTAGGGCCTTGTGTTCTTCGAAGCGGTTCCTTTAGAAACTCGGGCGGTTTTACCCAAAGGCTCCATGTACGCATATAGTATATACTTAGGCCTTAAAGTACCTATATAGGGACGGACCCCTTTAAGGCTGAAGTATCTACTATAAAGGTACATGCAGCCTTTGGGTAAGGGTTCTTTGATGGTTTAGCGCCTTATGGTTTGTAGGATATTGTGGTGATGCGGGGCTCTGCCAGGGTTCACAGGTGTGTGGACGTATTATTGTGCTGGATGTAGAGGCTTCTCATAGGGCCTACAAAGGCCTAGGCCCTGAACTCTATCCTGAACCTTCAAGCCTCAGTTTCCGAGTTTCAGATACTTTTCTTTGTGAGAGTCGCTTAAAACTGCTCTGAAGGTCTTCGTGCTTAGCGACGCGCTTATTCAATCCTATCTCACTTCCTCTAGACCGTGATAGTGGCTTAGTAGCTGATTAGGGAACCGTTTATATTTGGGGGTTCATATAACCTAGGTAGGCCTTTGGGGCATTCTACATTTTCTCTCATTGGGCTTAGTAGGACCCTATTTACGAATATTTTTCAGAGGCTTTAGGGGGCCAACCTGGTAACCCTACCCTACTTGAAAAGGTCAAGCCTTTTGTGGACTGGGGTACTCAGCCCTTAAGGTGGTCCTAGGGAAATCCGATAAACGCCTGATAGCCCCATATAGAACCCTTACCCAGAGGGTCCATACTGGAGTTATGTCCCCAAAAGCATACTGGGAATGCTCTTTTGAGACTTAATTCCGCAATGTCAGTATATATGGACCTTCTGGGCTAGTAAAACCCTAAACCCTTGAACCCCTAAACCTCCAAACTCTACGCCCTAACCCTTAAACCAGTAACCTCTTACACGCACCGAAAAAGAGTACATGGACCTTACCATGGCAAATGCAACTTCGTGATCCCTTCGTTCACAGTTGGCCGTCATCACCTAAAGACTTACTTAAACCCAACCTTGCGATCCGAAAACCTACCGTTTTAAGGGTTCTACCCTCTAATTCAGGGGTCATAACCTACTAATTATTTTGGAGGCTTTGGGGCCACAGGAAGACCCAAAAAGCCAAACCCTGAACCCCAAACCCCAAACCCTGAACCCTTACGTGTTGAGTGGTTAGTGTCGCTGCATCGACCCAATGCCGCAGAAACATGGCTAAAGATTTTGGTTCGAGCTTTGGATTTAGGGTTTAGGGGTTTAGGGTTTAGGGGTTTGGGCTTGGGGTGTAGGGTTTAGGGTTTCGGGTTTTAGGGCTTAGGGTTCAGGGTTTTCGCTGCACTGTGGGGTGGGATGGATGGTGAAGGGATGGGCATCACGCAGTTTGCCAGCTGTGTCTCACATTCTAGCTTCCATTCTACTGTGCCCAATAACCGTAAACAAAACCCTACACCCTAAACCATGGTAATTGAGCATCATTGCCTACTTCGTATGCTTTGATGTTGTTGCAGTCGGATGCGTCATGCGACTGTTGCGCTTTGGCGGTCTTGTCTTTCCGGTTTAGTGTTTGGGGCGGTAAAATTACAGCCTGAGCCAAACAAACTGTTGCACGAGCGCAATGTCGATTTCCGTGGAAGTTAGATTGCTCAGTGGCAGGACAGCTATTGTGAAGGCAGACCTGGATGAGGAGGTGGAAACTTTAAACGTTCGGGCGCAAGCCGCACTGGGAGTCGGAAAGGGGCGGCTGGTGGACTCATTCGGAAGCCTTTTGAACACGTCAGCCCTGGTCCGTGAAAGTAAGATCAACGAAGGCGACTCCCTTAGCTTGCAAATAAAGCGAGTTCAACTTTGTGGTTCCGGCAACAGTTTTGCTGCCATTCTTGGTGACGGATCCGTCGTGACCTGGGGGCATGCTGGCTGCGGTGGTGGCAGTAGCTCCGTGCAGGATCAGCTGAGGAATGTGTGGCAGATACACGCAGCACAGAGCGCCTTTGCTGCCATTCGCGTCGATGGATCTGTCGTGACCTGGGGTAACGCTGTCTGGGGTGGTGACAGTAGTGCCGTGCAGGACCAACTGAAGAATGTGCAGCAGATCCAAGGCTCCTGGTGGGCATTTTCTGCCATTCTTGGCGATGGCTCTGTCGTGACCTGGGGAGACGCAACCAAGGGCGGTGACAGCAGTGCCGTACAGGATCAGCTCAAGAATGTGCAAAGCATCCAAGCTGCAGGCTACGCCTTCGCTGCCATTGTGGAAGGTGGCTCCGTCGTTACGTGGGGTGATGCTGGGTGCGGCGGTGACAGTAGTGGTGTGCAGGATCAGCTGGAGAATGTTCAACAGATCCAAGCCTCCAGCTACGCTTTCGCCGCCATACTTCACGACGGATCTGTCGTCACCTGGGGATTTCCTGGCGCTGGTGGTGACTGTGGTTCTGTGCAGGATCGGCTGAAGAACGTGCAGCAACTACAAGCCTCTCAGAAGGCTTTCGCTGCTATTCTGAGGGATGGATCTGTCGTGACCTGGGGTGCTGCTCAGCATGGTGGCGACAGTAGTGCTGTGCAGCATCAACTGAAGAATGTGCAGCAGATCCAAGGCTCCTGGTGGGCATTTGCTGCAATTCTTTCCGATGCATCCGTCGTCAGCTGGGGTGACACTCAGTATGGTGGTGACAGTGGTGCTGTGCAGCATCAGCTGAAGAATGTGCAACAGGTCCATGCCAACTACACTGCTTTTGCGGCACTCCTTGTTGATGGATCGGTCGTGACCTGGGGTTGGGCTGCTAGTGGTGGCAACAGTAGTTACGTGCACGATCAGCTTAAGAATGTGCAGCACATCCAAGCCGCTGGCAGCGCTTTTGCTGCCGTTCTTGCCGATGGATCTGTCGTGACCTGGGGTGATGCTGGCCTCGGTGGTGACAGTAGCTCCGTGCAGGATCAGCTGGGTCTTCTTGTGGATGTCAGGCATTGAGCTTGTCGGTATTGCTTGCGACGAAGTTGCTCGCAGCAACTTGAAGAATGTTAAAAAGATGCCGCATGAAAGCAGTGGAACCCTGCAGCCAGTTGCGATTAAATGTGGGCACCCTGCAAAATCAATGAAACCACATGAAACACCGTGTAAAGCAGCAGGAAGCCATGTCAGAACCAAAACAGGACCTTTCCCCGAAACCATCCCAAACCCTACAAGGAAAAGCTTGGAAGTTGCTCCTAGCTTGGTTTTAGGGCTTAGGGTTTAGCTCCAGTCTCTTGGGCCACAGAGATGCCTTTTGCACTGGGACTGAGGTACCTCGTGCTGCCAGATGCTGGGCTTTGTTGGTAGCTTATAGAGCCTAAACCCTGGAACCCTAAACCCTAGAACCCTAAACCCTGAACCCTCGAACTCTAAACCGTCTTTGGAACCTCCCGAGTGCCCGTTCAAAGAGCCCTGATGGTCCAGAATAGTGGGTATGGGTAGTTGGGGGATCAGGTGCCCAACGCCCCTGCGTCATGGGGTTCTGTGAAACTTACAACTCCGGGCCTATGCCTGCCTCGAACCTAAAGCACGTATAGCCTAAACCCTAAACCCTAAACCCTAAACCCTAAACCCTAAACCCTAAACCCTAAACCCTAAACCCCTAACCCCTAAACCCCTAACCCCTAACCCCCTAAACCCAAAGCCTCTAAGCCCTAAGCCTCTAAGCTTTGAGCCTCTAAGACCCTAAGCCCTAAACGGTTTAGGGTTTAGGGTTTAGGGTTTAGGGTTTTAAACCCTAAGCCCGGTATCAAGTGTCAATTCTATGCAATGCTGGCCTTCGCCCCGGACATTGCAGTAGAAGTCTCAAGCCTGCATAATGTAGGGACCCGATTAAGAAGCCCTGGGTCCTTATTAGGGTTCTTAATAGGGTTTAGGGTTTAGGGTTTAGGGTTTAGGGCAGAAACAGTACCTACGCTGTGGCAACATTCGGTGGATATGAGGGCTAGGGCCTAGGGTTCTAAACTTGATATCCTAGCCTGGCCTACCCTAAACCTCTTATCCTTATCCCAGACCCCCGGGAGCATCCAGCGGTAGATCCCCCAACATGGGGCCCTATACTACTCAGGGTGCTTGATAAGAACCCCCATTGAGGGATCTACTTTTTGGATCCTACCGGGGGTCTGGGGTTAGGGTTCTTAATATGCATCCTACTTATTGGAGTTATAGGGCCAGGGTTTCTTAATCAAGTTCCTACACTGGTGTTTGAGGACGGTATATAAGCAAGCCCCAATGCAGAGATCCGTGGTGGAATCCAGACAGCACACCAAACCCTAAACCCACACCCCTATATAAAGCCCTAAGCCCCCGGCTATTCGCAAGCACCTTCAACTTCAAACCCTGTACCCTCAACTTTAAAAGCCCTATGCCCTCAGCTCTATAAGCATGACAGCCAAAGCGCTAAACTTGGCGAGCCTGGATCCTCTAACTCGGGGGCCTCAAAAGGTAGGATGAAGGTAGGTGGGATATTCCCAAATAAGAGTCCTTGTATAAGGGATCCTTAATCCCACCTACCTTCATCCCACCTTGTGAGGCCTCCGACTAACCCTTAAACCAGCTCAGGACGTGGGCAGGATCAGTCGTGAAGAGCTTCGCATCTTAGGCTCAGGACCAACAGCACATAGGCTTCGGGCTGGAGGTTTCGGAAGTTTGGGATGTAGGCTTTATGGGTTTGAGGGCTCTAGTGTTAGAGTATCGGGGTCTAACCCAGGGACTCCAATTGCAAATATCCCTTGATTAAGGAATGTACCTTAAATGATAGTAGGAGCCCTATTATGGTTTAAAGAAATATTCCTTAATCCCGCCCTAAGTCAGGATCATACCTTAAAAGATAGTAGGATCCCCAATATGATAAAAGAATATTCCTTAAATCCCGCCTTAATTAAGGAATGTATATTCCTTAAATGTTATTAGGAGCCCTAAGATGATGTAAAGAATATTCCTTACTTCCGCACTAATTCAGGAATATACCTTAAAAGATAGTAAGAGCCTAATATGGTTTAAAGAATATTCCTTAATCCTGCCTTCATTAAGAAATATACCTTACATGGTAATAGAAGCCCTAATATGATTTAAAGAATACGCCTTAAGTAGAAAGGGATATTGGAGTCTCTGGGAAGGTCGTGTGCCTGAGTCCTTTACACCCCAGATACAACGCTACAAACCTCACACTGTAAATCCTAAGCAGCTCAGGCGGTTGAGGGTTGAGAATTTAGGGTTTAGAACCTAGGATGGTTTAGGGTTCAGGTTTCGGGTTTAGGGTTTAGGTACCGCAACAGACCCATCAACAGGAAGATTCACACTGCTTTTTTATTTTATGGCTTCAGTGGCAAAGGATTTCCTGGAAGAAGGCAACCTTGTTATTATGATCAGACGAGGGAAGCAGAGCCTATCTCACTGAAGAGTCTTAACAAACACAACTTCAGGAATGCGCTAACAGTAAACCTCAGGAATATACTATGGTAAGCGGCGCCCGAAGCTTCAGGCATATTGCTGCTACGGGCTCAACAACGCCAACAGGGTTGCTGGTACTGCCCATAACAGAACCTCTTGCACGTGTAAAGTCCCATATGATTCTGTGATGAAGATGATGATTCCTATGGCCATGAACAGGAATGGTCTGCATAATCTACAATGTCATCAGCAGCACCACAATCAAGATCGTTGCTCACTAAGCGAGCAAATCCTGCAAGGCTCGACTAACTCTGGTGCTCGAGTCAGAAAGAATGGCACTTTTAGTTGTTGCTACACTTCCAGCCACTGCTCTTGCTGTCGCCATGATGGTAAACCCTAACCATAACCCTAAACCTCGAGCCCTAAACCCGTTACTGCCGCAAATTTTCTGAAGATCTGCCACTTGCCATTGCCTCAGCACTGAACCGACTGTGGTTGAGTTTGCTCTCCGACCCTTCTGGGAACCCTGGTACTTAGGAACCTTTAAAGGAACCCGGCAACTCTAAGAGGGCCCATATAGACTGCCCTTCCGGTATAAGGTCCCTAATTAAAGGCCATCCCTTATGGTTTTGAGGACCTAGTTCCGTAATATAGTAGGGTACCTTTTTGGGTACCCTAACTACGTAATAGGTGCCGTACTGTAATAAGGACCCTGATTTTGACAACCACCCATGTGCACGCTCTGGGCAAGGAGGCCAGGGAGAGTCGCCTGCGTCCGACCCTCGACGGAGCCGCGTGCGTGCAGCCACGAGCCTCGCGCAGCAGACCGTGGGTTCCTCTAAGCCCTAAACGCCTAAACCCCTAAACCCTAGACCCCTAAAACCCTGAACCCTAAACCCCAAACCCCTATATAACTACACCCTAAACCTTAAACCCTAAACCCCTAAACCTTAAAGCCTGAACCCCTAAACCCTTAAACCCTAAACCCTAACAAATCCATGAGGCATCCTAAGAGGCTTCCCCTAAGCCTCCTATAAGGGGATCCATATGGGTGGTTGTCAAAAATATGGTCCCTTTTTGGGTCCTTATTACAATACGGCACCTAGTATTTAGGGTGCCGAGAAAGGGGCCATAATTTTGACAACCAGCCATATGAAGGCTAACAAAGGGATGAGGCTTCAGATTCACTAAGACTAAGACCTGTAAGGCTTCATGAGTCGTGAGAGTTCAGGACTTTAGGGCCTTAGGTTTATGGTTGGTGGTCAGCTATTTCAGGGTCGAGGGTTCAGGGTTTCGAGTTAGGGCTCAGGGTTGAGGGTTTAGGTTTACCGTGACACTTTTGTTCAAGGTTGGGGTTTAGTATAGGCGGTCGGATGTGCGGTCTGCACTTCGGTCTTCAATACTCAACCCTCAGTAGTTCGACGTTGTAAGGTTACGGAGTTATGGATTACAAGAGGATGTGACAGCATTTCCATATGCTGTGGTATATGTAGTCCTAATCTGCTTGCCCAAAGTGGGGCTTTCAAGACGCGTCGTGCAGACTGAAAAAGGGCCCTTAAAAAAAGCCCTAAAACCCCTAAAACCCTAAACCCCTAGACACCTTCATTTTTTTTACCCTTATAGATCCCTGTAAAGGAACCCTCGTGGACCTGAAGCCGCGGAGCCACATCTCCATTCAGAACGCAGAACCCTAATGTAGGGGTCTTATTAATTTTGAACACGGTTTGGGGGGATATTCTACTAGAGCCATAATAAGGAACGCCCAAAACCCTGTTCTAGCTGTTAAGGCCCCTACATGAATTTAGGGTGTAGGGTGTATAGGGTTTACCCCTAAACCCTAAACCCTCAGTTTGTTGAGGATTTATTAATATAATATATATATATATATATATATATTAACAGATATCCTTATTTTTTTGATCCGCCAGACTCGGGGTTTGGCGCCACCCAGCAGCAGTACCTCAGCCTTGGCCTTGCGCTTGACCCCGGGTAGAGGACGAAACGATGACACGGAGACTCCCAGCAATGCAATTTTTGTGAAGGATGAAGCGGGAATTTCGGAAAGAAGATCCGACT
The DNA here is from genome assembly GCA_905221615.1 of Symbiodinium sp. CCMP2592. Classification (NCBI taxonomy): domain Eukaryota; class Dinophyceae; order Suessiales; family Symbiodiniaceae; genus Symbiodinium; species Symbiodinium sp. CCMP2592. Next base: position 10,529 of record CAJNDT010003791.1, read on the forward strand.
CTGGAGGCCTCTCCTCGGAGCAGGGCCAACCACTATGGGCTATTAGACCTTAAGGGTACCTTAATCCACCCTTAATAGGGTCCTAATAGGGATCTTTAGGGTCTAATAGCCCATAGTGGAATGTGGAGGAGATTCCGAGTGCATCGCCTTCGCCGGAGGCGCCGGGACAGGCACCCAGTCCGCCTGGGATTTCTCGCCACCTTCCGGAGGGGCCCCGCAGCGCTGCAACATAGAAGGACCCTATGGCCTATAAGGCACCCTTTAACGGGCCCTCTAACCCTAAACCCTAAACCATCTCAAACCCCTGAACCCCTGAATCCTATACCCCTAAACCCCTAACCCTAGACCCGAACCCTTAAGGGAACCCTTAAGGGAACCCTTAAAGGAATCCTTAAAGGGTCCCCTCAAGGATCCCTAACGGATCCCTAAAGGGTCCCTTCAAAGAACCCTCCTTGCAGGTTCATGGGACTTAGTAAGTGCCGTTATAAGTACCTTAAATGGGGTTATAAGTAATTATAAGTATATAGTCACCCCAGTTATAACCCTCTAGTTACTAAGTCCCATGAACCTCCAAGTAGACCCTAAGCCCTAAACCCCTAAAGGGAAGCCCTATTATAGAATCCTAGAGTACCCTTCAAGGAGCCCCTTATAACCCTAGGGTTTAGGGTTCTAAGCCCGACTCCCAGGATTCGGCACTCGGCCTCTCAGGGGGCCCTCGGTGCCGGGCGGGTGCTCGGCGCGCGGCGCTGGATCACCGCCCACGTGACGGGCACCGGCCTAAAGGGATTTAGGGTTTGGGGTTTAGGGGCTAGGGTTTAAAGGTTTAGGGGTTTAGGGGTTTAAGGGTTTAGGGTTTAGGGTTTACGGGTTTAGGGTTTGGGGGTTTAGGGTTTGGGGTTTAGGGTTTAGGGTTTAGGGTTTAGGGTTTGGGGGTTTAGGGGTTAGGGTTTAGGGTTTGGGGGTTTAGGGGTTTGGGGTTTAGGGTTTAGGGGTTTAAGGGTTTGGGGGTTTAGGGGTTTAGGGGTTTAGGGGTTTAGGGTTTAGGGGTTTGGGGGTTTAGGGGGTTTAGGGGTTTGAGGGTTTAGGGGTTACGGTTTAGGGGTTTAGGGGTTTAAGGGTTTGGGGTTTAGGGATTGGGGTTTAGGGGTTTGAGGGTTTAGGGTTTAGGGGTTTAGGGTTTAGGGGTTTAGGGGTTTAGGGGTTTAAGGGTTTAAGGGTTTAGGGGTTTCGGGTTTTTGGGTTTAGGGGTTTTAGGGTGTAGGGGTTTAGGGTGTAGGGTTTGGGGGAGATTCCTGCAGCCCCTAACCCTAAACTCCTACATGTAAGCCGGAAAGAACTACATCTTTAATGATCTTATTGTAGCTTCTATATAGAATGTTTCAATAGCGTAGGGTTTTGGGCCACAGGCAAACCCTTAAACCAGAGGTTCAGGGCCCGAAACGGGTTTTTAGGCTGTCGGGCTTACTTTGGGATCCGAAAACCTACCGTTTTAAGGGTTAGACCCTCTAATTTAATGGGTCATAACTTACTATTTTGTAGGGTTCGGGGATACAGGTACAACCTATCGAGGTACGAGTCCGCTCGTGGCCCGTTCTTTAGATGACAGTGCTTGGGCTCCCAAAAGCCCATACTTGGAGGTTCATGGGACTTCGTAACTACAGTTATAGGTACCTTGACTGGGGTTATAACTAGTTGTAAGTGTAGTTACTTTACTTATGACCGTAGTTACCAAGTCGCAAGAACCTCTAAGTAGTCGGTAGTATTTATAGACTTTGGGCCCCAAAGTAGGCACTAGTTGTATGCTTGGAGCCCTAGGGGGACTGCTTTCAGGATTTTTTAAGAGCGAGCTTCCCAGCTGCTTGCCGGTTCCTGTGGGAACATCCACCACCCTTCCTAACCCCGACCCCAAACCTTAAAACTCGAACCAAGCTCCAAAAACGACCATACCCGAGATCCTATATCCTCGAAACCCGCATCGAATGCAATCTAATCCCTGAGCCCTATACTCTAAACTCTAAACCCTAAACCCATAGCCGTAAGAACACCATGGCTGAGGTGAAAACCTCTCTGTGGGTGGTGCCAGCCTGGCGCGTGCCAGCGAGGGTCAAGCAGACTTTGCTCAGCTGGTGGCCTGGCATGGACATTTTTTGTCCGTCCCTTTTTGGGTGCCTATTGCAGTACGGCACCTACTATTTAGGGTACCCCAACAAGAGACCCCAATTTTGACAACCACCCACATTTTTTTGTTGAAGGTTTAGGGCTTCTAGTCTTACACAACTGTACAAGCATTTATACTGTACAACCCTTATCAACTTCATATAGCAAGCCTTATAAAACTCCATAAAAGGCCCTTTTTTAACCGCTGTTCCGACATCTGTATCTTGAAGTTCTCATGGGGGTTGAAGTTTGGGAAGAAGTACTTTGAGGGTGTTAGGGGTCTTGACCTGAGCCCGAAGGCGTGTAACAGCGAAAGCCCGTTGCAGGGAACCAGGCTGCAGCACGTGCAGGTTATGTGGGTAGTTGGCAAAAACCCTAAACCCTAAACCCTAAACCCTAAACCGTGCATTCAAAGACCAACGACCTTAGACCCGGAAGAAGGTACTCTTTGCATACTTGGAGCCTTACTTGGAGGCCCTTTTGACTTAGTAAGTAGGGTTAGTAAGGTGGGTTATGGGGATTATAATGGGGTTTCTAGGGGATGCTAAGTAGACTTACTAAGTCAAAAGGGCCTCCAAGTAGGGTTGGATTACAGACTTTCGTGGATTGAGAGCCTGGGGGGTTCCCGGCTTGAGGGTCTCAGGGTTCTCATTTTCGGGATTGAGGGGCTTTCGGCTTCAGGACACTGGAGTTCTGGGGGTTCACAGGACTGAGATTGATTTTATTAATGCGAACAAGCAGAGTCTAAGCATAGATGTAGTTACTTGATCGAAAGAAAGAAAGAAAGACGCACAGGTAGGTAGGTAGTTAGGCAAGTAGGTAGGAAGACGGAGTGGAAAGATAGATGCATTGATGGATAGATAGAGGGATCAGTAGGCAGTTAGATAGCATGCAGCAGCTTGAACAAATGTTGTGGTAGTCTCATGTGAATCCCAAGGAGACCTGCTACAAATTTGGCGGTACTTGCAGAGCACTGTGCTGAGGATTCAGTGCTTCATTTGTCGGAGCTTCGCGTTAATAAGGCGCCATGGTGCGGGGTCTTATTTTGACAAACAGGGTTTGGGGTTCAGGGATTTAGTAGGCCTGGGGCTCTGTATAAATACATATATATATATATGTATATCTCTGGATGGCTTGTGGAAAGGGGTTTGGTTTTGTCTACACCCTACGCCCGAAACCCGGAACCGGGGAACTCTGGTAAGCCGTGTCGGCACAGGTAAATGACCGCGCTGGTGGCTCAGAGTACTCCCGACCTGGGTTTTTGCGGCTTTACCTGTAGCCGAAAAGACCTACCTTTTTAGGGTTCTTGATTCTGGTTCCTGTATATAGTTCCATAAGACGGTAGGTAGGCGATTCAAGGGTGGTTTAGGGTTTGCGTGTTCCATGATATCATGGTTGCCGCCTAAGCCTAGGACCTATACGCCTGATAATCCTAAACCTGCAGGCTTGCAGAAACGGTTTAGCACCTTTGGATGTTCACATTGACGGACCCTGAACCTTAAACCCTAAGCCCCTAAACCCCAAACCCTAACCCTAAACCCTAGCCCCTAGAGCCCGAAATCCCTACACTGTTACACCCTGAAGACCCTGAAGCCTACACCGAAACCCTAAGCCACGAAATCCCCAAAACTTTGCCAGGACAGAAGCCTTGCCATGACGACACAACTGTCGATTCCGACTTTTGGAGTTTACCTATAGTATCCATTGTAGTTCCCTTTTTGGTCGACCAGTCTTAGGGTGAGGATCCTATAGTCGAGATTTCGGTTAACCAAAAAAGGGAACTACAATGGAGACTATAGGTAAGACCTAAATGGAGGGTTTAGGGTTTGGCGGTGTAGGGGTTTGGGGGTGAAGGGTCGTAGGGGTTTAGGGGTTTAGAGTTCGGGGTGTGGTTTCCAATTTCAGGGCTTCCGCATTGCAAATTCCACGATCGTGTATATCATTTTGACAGACCGGGCTGGGATTGCCTGCATCATGAATCCTTTACTGACGGCTCTTTTGGGCAGGCCTGGCAGGGAGCCCGCCCTACATGTTTATATAGTAGTAGTAGTAGTAGTAGTAGTAGTAGTAGTAGTAGTAGTAGTAGTAGTAGTAGTAGTAGTAGTAGTAGTAGTAGTAGTAGTAGTAGTAGTGGTAGTAGTAGTAGTAGTAGACCCTGAAGCCTCTCCCAGGATTTATCTGCGTCTAGGTTTTGAGTTTTAGGTTCAGGGTTAGGGCTTTGGGTTCAGGGTCCTAGGGCTCCAAGTATACAAATACTAGGACCCAGAGTAGGCCCTTATTCCCTTTTTTAGGGTTCAGGTTCCCTTATAAGCCCCTTTAAACCAAAAAGGGCATCCTTTTTATGCCTGGGTTACTCTTGGGTCTAGAATAGTACCTATGCTTTCGGCTTTCGGGTCTAAAGTCTTTGGAGCCGCAGGGCAACCAGCAACCCTACTATACAGGGGCCTTAATTTTGAGGGCTCCTTACTATATCTAAACTATACTATAGTATACACCAAGACCGTGTTCGATTTATGAAGCCCCCTACGCACCAAACCCTCACGAAACAGCCAGCCGTTGCCAGGCGCCAGCTGCGTGAGGCTTTGCGATTGCCGCCCACAGCAAACAGGCCAAGTCTTAGTAGTTGAGTAGGTAGCCGTTAACCCTTCGGGGTTTATGTCACCCTACCCTGATGAAAAGGTGAGGTTTGCTTATAGACTTCTAGATTCTAGAGGTCTGTTGCATAGGGCTACTCGCGTCTTTTGAAGATTTCGGTAGTTCGGGTTGCAGGATGCGGTTTCAGATTCTGCGCCAACGTGCATAAACTAGAAAGAAAGACCTGCAGCCCTTAAAGCCATGCACCGCTTGACCCTAAAGCCTTAAGCCCAAGCTAGCCTCAAAACTCTGTGATTTAAGGGATCCCTTTCAAGAACCCTTCAACTCTCCGTATTTAAAGAGTCTAAAAGCCTAAACCCTAAAACACTAAACCTTGCCACCCTGAATCCTAGGAGACGGGAGTATAGTCAGGCTTTCAGAGTCATCCGAGGCTCTGGTCCTGGACTGGCCAACCAAGAGACTCCAATAGCCCTGTATTTATTGGAATATACCCTAAATTATAGTGGGATCCCTAATATGACTTGGGATATTGGAGCCTCTGGGTACGCGGAGCCTTACTAAGAAAAAGAAGCCCTGGATGCGGAGTCCAATGCATATTTTTGGCATCCCTCGCACGGCTACCGATTCGTATGCTTCGTGCTCGTGGTGTTACTTGGAGGGGCAGGGGACTTAGTAAGTCGTTTATAAGTAGGGTTATAATTGGGGTAATTCCATTTAGGGTACTTATAACTCTACTTATAACCTACTTACTAAGTCCCCGGCCCCTCCAAGTAGGCGAGGTTGCAACTTAAAGGCTCAGGCAGCCTGCAGGTAAGGCACTGACGGAATAAGTTTACGTCTAAGTCACTTGATCCTCAGCCCCCGAAGGCGACAAGCCGAGTTATGATTGGACAACTAAAACTATATGGGAGTTTCCGACAATAGGGGACCTTAATATAGTACCTTGAATAGTAGGATCCTTATTATAAGGACCCCAAAGTAAGGTAACCCTTAGTTTCGGAAACTCCCATATACCACCTGACCCCAGCACCCTGGGGCTCTAAGTGTACAAATGGCTCCAGCTTTCAGCACCTACTTTGGGGCTATGTGGAGTCCCAGGGTAAATGAAAACACCTCAACCCTCTTATGCCCACTGTATGAGGCCGGTCAATGTCCAGGTGCGTGTTGCGGAGGCAGCATCGGCGGGAAGCCCAGTTTGGCGAGTTTAAGTTCGCAGCACTGATACTTCATATGGGTGGTTGTCAAAATTAGGGTCCCTCTTTGTTTCCTTATTTTAGTACGGCACCTAATATTCAGGGTTCCCAAAAAGGGACCATAATTTTGACAATCACCCATATGTCAAGTAGGGCTCAGGGCTATCAGGTTTAGGTTTGGGATGTAGGTTGTAGGGTTACATTTGCCCTACAAGCCCCGAAAGCTGATTGCCCGGTACATGCATACTCCCGTGGGTGAGCTTCTCTACATTTCGAGATGAATATGTTGATGATATTCCCTGGTGTGTCGAGAACCTCTCTCAGAGTTTTCGGAGGTTTAATGCGGCCAGAATGACAACAGTTTGGAAAAAAATGGGGGTGGGTCTGAACCCTAACAGCTCAACCCTAAACTCCTAAACCCTGGACCTTGAACACTGGGGACCCGGTGTAAGCCGAAAACTCTACACAACCTGACGAAGTCTGCACAGCCCGAACCCCAAAGGGTCCAACATGCCTATATAGTTGAATGTAGGTTTTCTTTATTAGGATTTGCTATTATGATTAGGGGCAGTCTCCCGCATAAAAATACCTAGGACCCTTTGGGGAAGAACACCGCTAGTCTAGCGGGCTGAAGTCCGGACACTGTCTGATAGTATTCATTCTAGGGTTTAGGGTTTAGGATTCCTGTGCAGTCGTTTATGGGAGTTTCCGATTTTAGGGGACCCTAATCTAGTACCCTAAATAGTAGGATCCTTATTATAACGATCCCAAAATAAGGTACCCCTTGTTTTCGGAAACTCCCATGTAGTGCATAGGGACCAAGGGGATCAACAACGATGCTCCTGGGAGAGTCATGATGGGGCTTGGCAACTAGGGTTTAAGATGAGGTGACGATACTTATAGTTAGTTATAACCCCAGTTACGGTACTTATAGTTGTAGTTACACAGTCGTATATACCCCCTGACACCCTGAAGCCCCCCTCTACTTATAATTTTCTTCTACAGTCATGGGCCAATCCAGAGGTCGAAAAACTTTTAAACACCAACAGCATCCCATTGTTGTTCCCTCGTAGCTACACTTCAATATACAAACACCTTAACCCCCATTTCACATTTTCAAGCCCCTATGTTGCACCCGTAACTAAGCCCTGCACCCTAAACCACCCTAAGTCCCAAACCCCCAAACTAAGCCCTAAAGTCCAAAACCCAAACTTGGCGTACTTCTGGTTGGCTCTTTAGACTTTAACTTTTTGGGTTTCTATATGAACTACAATAAGGAGGCTAAAAGTTTAACTTTTAGGAGGGGTTCAGAAGTCACCCAAACCAGTGAGCCTAAATTTCTGCAGAAGGCCTGGCGCTTCCGCCCTCCTGCCCTCGATTTGTGGTTTTAGGGTTTACTTGGAGGGGCAGCGGGACTTAGTATAATTGGTGTAAGTCCATTTAGGGTACTTAGACCTCTACTTATAACCTACTTACTAAGTCCCCTGCCTCTCCAGGTAGGGTTTTATTCTGTATTTATAAGGATGCCACATGGCTGTTTCCTCATAAACCTCCGTGCGAACCAACCATGAAAACCATATAGGGTTTCCACATAAAGCCCGTTGTTGAAATGCTCTACGGGACCATTCTGTCGCTTGCGGAACCCTAAACCCTAAATCTGCCCCAAACCCTAAACCCAGACCCTAGTACGATCCAAAAAGTAAACCTCGTACATTTTAGATTCTCCTCGGGGTCTGGGAAACCATTTCTCAACTAAACCTTAATCCCTACACACCAACAACAAAAGCTCTTTCTAAAATTCCCTAAACCTGAAACCCCTTTCTTAAAATCCCTGTCAGCTGCAGAATCCCTGCAGGCGGCTCCTGGACAGTCTCTCTCCACCGGGGCGTGGGGAGCCGAGTTGGAGTGGGTGCAGGGTTTAGGGTTTCAAGGTTTAAGCCTTAGAGTTTTAGGGTTTTAGGGTTTTGGCTTCGAGTTTTGGCTTAGGGTTTTAAGGTTTAGGGTTTTAAGGTTTAGGGTTTTGGGTTTAGAGTTTTAGGATTTAGGGTTTAGGTCTATATGTACTACCTTTCAAAGTCCACAAGACCATCCCCTTCATGGTTTTGGAAACCTACTGACATGATAGTAGTGTCTATGGACCTTCAGGTGTTCCTTCAAGGGAGTTTCCATAAGGGTTTCGGGGCTTTGTGGTTCCTTCAGGGTGCAGGGTACGGGGTTTAGCTCGGGTCTGTCTCAACCGGTTTTGTGCTTCGGGTTAGAGTTTGCGGTTTTCATGTATTCAGGCTTCAGGTCTAGGGTTTAGGGTCCGCTACGTAGGGCTGGATGAGGCGTAACCCTAGACCCTAAACCTTACCTGTGGCCCCAAACCCTACAAAATAGTAAGTTATGACCCCTGAATTAGAGGGTAGAACCCTTAAAACGGTAGGGTTTCGGATCCTCAGGTAGACCCTAAACCCTAAAGCGGTTCAGCCCTAGACACCTGAAGATAAACCCAAAGCCCGACAACACGAAGCCTTCCAAAGACCAAATCCTCTTAGACCCAGGATTCAGTATAGAGGCCTTAGTACTTAGAATAGGGTTTTGCGGGTGTTCCTTCTAAAGGTCTCTATAAGGCTGCTCATAGGGCTATTATAACGTAGATCCCCACTACCAAACCTTTAAACTTGTTGGGCTCTTATAGCTTAGTAGTTGAACCTTTTGTTTCTGTGGCTTATTGGGGGACTAAGCCCTGTAATTACAACCAAGCCTCGCTAAAGCCCCTGCCAGACGACGGAAGTTTCGGCAGCAAAGGGGCCTGAAGAATCAGTGCAGGTTTATCCCTAAACCCTAAACCCTAAACCCTGCACAATAGGGTCTTATCAGTCTTATTGGGTTTAGGGTTTAGGGTTTTGGGTTTTGGGTTTAGGGTTGTTATACCCAGAGGGTCCAAGTACCCACAGAGTAGGGTTTTAGGTCCCAAAATCCATACTCTGAATGGTTTTTGGACCTTGAAACCCTACTATTTGGGCACTTGCACCCTTAGGGATAGGAAGCTTTATAATATGGTTTATAGGGTTTTTTGACAGGGGATGATTAACGGGTGCTTCAGGTGTTGCGGGAGTTTTGCTGGGGTCCTGAAGGTACTTGCAACCATATTCCCCTATCCTGATTATAAACGCCCCTACAGTCTTACAGTATTCCGATAAGGGTTCAAGCAGAAGGGTTGAGTGTTAATAGGGACCACTCTAAAGCCAACGTATATACTATTTGGGCCCATGAACCCTTAAACCCTAAACCCTGTTTGGGCTTCAACGTCTTTTGGTCTAGGTCTTAGGTGTTGCGCCCTAATCCCTAAACCCTAAACCGTAAACCCTGAACCCTAAACCCTAAACCCTGAACCCTGAATCCTAAACCCTAAACCCTAAACACTAAACCCTAAACCGCAACTGTGAGTCTTCGAGGCTTTGTTCAACTCATGGGTTGAAGATTCCTGCTTTCAGCGGCCCATGACCTTGCAAACATGTTCCGCAACACTGTCCCAAGACATTCACCCTAAAACCTCAAACCCTAAACCGTTCACATCCTGTCGCCTATGGGCTCGATGTTTCAATGGGGGTCATTCATTAATGGTGCAGCCATCCCTGGAGCCTCGGACAGGGATCTGTCTCCTGTAGCACTGTAGCAGATACTGGATGGCTTTCTCATCGTCGCGACATTAGAAAATATACGAAAGGAGGTAAAGCTGTAGCCGACCCCCTTATATAGGGGCCGAGATTACCTGCACCACTTTGCTGGTTCCTTATTATACTTATAGTAGAATGTACTCCAACACCCTATTCTAATCATGAAGGCCGCCCCTATACTATACCCTTATAGCACCCTATTATAGATCCCTGAACCTGTTTAAAGGAATCCTGCAAAGGGACCCTATTCGATTTGGTAAGGCCCCTATATCAGCCGCCTTACATCTTCAAACAAGATTTGGCTGTTGGTCAATTTGGTTCGTTTTACGGTGTAGGGTTTAGGGCTTAGGGTTTAGGGTTTTAGGGTTTAGGGTTTAGGGCTTAGCTTCGCAGCATGTCAATTACTGTTGAAGTTGGACTGCTGAGTGGGAAGACAGTTACTCTGAGCGCATGCTTAGATGAGGAGGTGGAAGCATTGAAGCTTCGGGCAGAGACCGCGCTCGCAGTCGGAACAGGACAGTTGGTGAACTCAGCAGGGCGTGTTCTGGACGCTTCTTCAACGATCAAGGATGTGAGGCTCCGGGATGGTGACTCACTGACGTTGCGCATTAGCAGAGTTCAGGTTCAAGCCTGTGATACTGCGTTTGCCGCCCTTCTGGGTGATGCAACCGTCGTGACCTGGGGCGAGGCCAGCGCTGGTGGCGACAGTAGCTAGGTAGGCCTTTGGGACATTTTATATTTTCTCTATTGGGCTTAGTAGGACCCTATTTACGAATATTTTTCAGAGGCTTTAAGGGGCCAACCTAGGTAGTGATGTGCAGGATGAGCTGAAAAGCGTGCAGCAGATCCAAGCTTCCAGCCTCGCATTTGCTGCCATTCGTAGCGATGGATCCGTGGTTACCTGGGGTGGTGCTGCCTTTGGTGGTAATAGTGTTGCTGTGCAGCCTCGGCTGAAGAATGTCCAGCAGATCCAAGCCAATCACTTTGCTTTTGCTGCCATTCTTGCCGATGGATCTGTAGTGACATGGGGTGATGAAGACTACGGCGGCAACTCACGTGCAGTGCGGGGACAGCTCCAGAATGTTCGTGCGATCCAAGCCAATAACTATGCCTGGGCTGCCATTCTTGGTGATGGATCGGTGGTGACTTGGGGTAGTGACAGTGCGGGCGGCAACATCAGTGCTGTGCAGGACCAGTTGAGGAATGTGCAGCAGATCCAAGCTTCTTACAAAGCTTTCGCTGCTATTCTCGGCGATGGATCCGTCGTCACCTGGGGCAGTGCTGACTATGGTGGTGACAGTAGTGCAGTGCAGGCGCAGCTACTAAACGTGCAGCAAATCCAAGCTTCTTGGATAGCTTTTGCTGCCATTCTTGGCGACGGATCCGTGGTGACCTGGGGTTCTGCCGGCTATGGTGGTGACAGTAGTGCTGTGCAGGACCAGTTGCAGAATGTCAAGCATATCCAGGCCTCCCACTACGCTTTTGCTGCTATTCTTGGTGATGGAGCTGTCGTGACTTGGGGTGATGCTGGATCTGGTGGGGACAGTGGTGCTGTGCAGCCTCGGCTGAAGGATGTGCAGCAGATTCAAGCTTCTAGCAAGGCCTTCGCCGCTATTCTTGGTGATGGCTCTGTCGTGACCTGGGGTCATGCTCGTTCGGGTGGCGACAGCAGTGCTGTGCAGGATCTGCTAAAGTCGGTACAGCAGGTCCAAGCGTCCAGCCGTGCTTTTGCTGCTGTTCTTAGTGATGGATCGATCGTGACCTGGGGTGATGCTGGCGCTGGAGGCGACATTGGTGCTGTGCAGGATCTGCTGAAAATGTCGCACCAGGAGGTTTGTGTGAGGTATCTTTGCCGCTTTGTGTTTGCCACTGTTCTTGCGAGTTGCCGATTTGTGGGATGACAGGATAGTCACTGTCCATGGTAGCTGGTAGCATTATGAGACACCGGCTTTCAGTTCACCTTCTTGAGGCTGCATTTGAGTTGTCACCTAATCTTGTTGGTGCCATGACTCAGCAGCCCTGCAAAGTTTTAAGTATTACCCTAAATCCCTCGAAACCCACCAAAGCCCGTGATACCCTCAAGCCGAAAGTTTTGAACTTCCGGCTTGAACCCTAAACCTTAGAAGGGGCCCCCACCCTGTAATAGTGGTATAATAGGAATACAATAGGGCTCGAATATAATCCTTATAGTCACTATTACAGGGTGGGGGCCCTTCTAACCGAGGCTGAGCCTAAAGCCCGCAGACCCCAAAACTCCACACCTTCAAATGGGAGTTTCCGAAAATAGGGGACCCTAATATAGCACCCGAAATAGTAGGATCCTCAAACAATACGTAAGGACCCCTAAATACGTAAGGTACCCCATATTTTTGGAAACTCCCAAATCCCAGTTAATGTTGAAGCATCACCTGCGCGGGACTGTAATACCTCTTATACGGATCCCAAGTGCCATTGGCGCGCCCTTTCTGGTTACCATACCATGCCATACCAAGACTCTAAAGACACCCCCAAATCCCCGAAACCCTCCTTGGAGGTTCGCGGGACTTAGTAACTATTGTTACAGTTAAACTATACTTATAACTAGTTCTACCCCGGTTAAGGTACTTATAACTGTAGTTACTAAGTCCCATGAACCTCCAAGTCAACTCTAGATCCCTGAAGCCACAGGCTCGGAATTCGTCGTCTTGTAGCTCGGGGCTCTGGTGCTCTTGCCTCAGAATCGGGGTCTTAAGGGTTTAGGGTTTAGGGTTTACTAGGATGCCCAGTAGTACCCTTATTCCCTTTTTGTAGTCCTAGGTTCCTTATAAAGTTACCCAATACCAAAAAGAGAGGCCTTTTTATTCTTAGGTTACTGGGAGCCTTTCTGGCGTACTAAAATCCCTATATAACCTTTAAGGCTTACCTTTACCCTAAGGCTCAAAATAGCCCAAAAGCCTTATATAGTGAGGTCTTTGGGCCCAAAAGCCTTAAAATGTGAGCCCTCCGAGCCGAAGGCTTAGTTTTCCACGAGACTGGACAAGTAATGTTTTGTTGAAGTTAGGTTTGGGTTTCATGGGGCTTAGCGGTTTGAAGTTTGGGTTCAGGTTTTTAGGGTTTCAGGTCCGGCGCTCCAGTTTTAGGGCTTCGAGAAGGTTCAGGGTTTAGGGTGTATTGTAGGGTCTAGTTGTTGAAAGTAGAGGGCTTGGGGGTCCACCGATTCAGGGCCGAAGGGGGTCTTTTCAGACAGATTTTTTGGGGTGCCTCGGTTGATGATATAAATCCTGCATTACCTTAAGGACCCTAAACTATGGGAATTATGGGATACTCCTTATTTTGGGTAATGCAGGATTTCTATCATCAACCGTTAGGACTTCGAGGGTTTAGGGTCGTTTAGGGTCTACCGAAGCCCCAATCATCCCCAGGGTTTTCGGGCTCAGTCAGACTTGTCTTGCCGTTCTTCTGGTTGGCTCTTTAGACTTTAACTTTTTGGGTTTCTTTATGAACTGAAATAAGGAGGCTAAAAGTTTAACTTTTAGGAGGGGTTCAGAAGTCAGCGCCAAGTTGTAATACGTTGTCAGAAGTCCAACAAACTTCTCCTGCCTTCCATCCTACATCTGGCCTCTACCCAAGAACCGAAAACACTGTGTTTTTTCGAGTTACAGAGCCCCAAGCCCTTATATCTGAGCTTCTACAACCGCAACCTAAACATGAGAATTACGGTTGATGATATAAATCCTGCATTATCTTAATGGTCCTAGACTATGGAAAATATGGTACATTCCTTATTATGGGTAATGCAGGACTTATATCATCAACCGTATCATCACCGAACCCTAGACCCTCAAGCCTATACCCGTATACCGGACAGCGCTGCCAGAGCCTGATAACCTTTGGGTTAGCCCCCCACTCAGTTACACTGGTACCATGGGAACACTGAAGGACTTTGATAAAGAACACAACGCCATCATCCCCTCTGCATACCATTACTGAGTCGGGGCCTTGCCTCAGAGGAACCACCTCTAAACTTACTCTAAATGGTAAACAGTCCCCTTGACTTCTATCCCAGACCCCCGGGAGGATCCCAAAGTAGATCCCTTAATGGGGGTTCCTATAAAGTACCCTTCGTCGTATAGGGCCCCACATCAGGGGATCTACTTGCTAGATCCTCCCGGAGATCTGGGATCCGATGGGCTTAGGGTTTGCAAGCCCCGGGTCAATTTGCAGCCGCGAGTGCAGCGTCTGGCTCGGTTGCACGTCCTTCCCAAGATGGCGCCTTGCCTCCACCGACGGGTCCAGGCGGTTTCTCACGGATTTTGCGACGGTAAGGGTTTAAGTTTTGGGACGGCGTGACACGCGTTCTTCCCAGAGACTCCAGTGTCCCTTAATTAAGGAATATACCTTAAATTATAGTAGGATCCCTAATATGATTTAAGGTATGATCCTTAATTAAGGGATATGGGAGTGTGGGTTGTTTTAAGATGCGGGATCCGTTCGAAGAGTTCTACAGGGCGTGGTCCAGTTCTATGCAGCTTTGTAGGGGTTCCAGCAGGGCTTTTGTGAGGGCTCAACGGGTTCTTATGAGGTTGTTCCATTATGGATATGGGAGTTTCCGAAAACAGGGGACCCTAATATAGTACCCTAAAAAGTAGGGTCCTTCTTATAAGAACCCCAAAATAAGGTACCCCTAATTTCGGAAACTCCCATGTAGGCATCCCTATTGTGGCTTGGGGACCCTAGTTCCGCAATAGTAGCAGAGGCCTGAGTAAATAGCAACACTATTGTGGGGGTTCGTCATTATAATGATAGTATAGCGGGCCCCAAAACCGTATTCTAATTATTAAGGCCTTTGTATGTAGTGTAAATTGACCCTCGTGGTTATCGCAGGTGAGGATTCCGAAGAGTGTGTTGACAAGGATACCAAAGGGCTTAGGGTTTAGGGTTCAGGGTTCAAGGGGCTTCTTCAAGGTTTTAGGGCGTAAACCCCAAGCTTAAAACCCTGAACCCTCAACCTCAAAGCCTTCGAAGACACCGACTGCCGAAGCCTCCCTGCCTGTAGATTCTTAACTTTGCTGTGTATCATTTCAAGAATCTAAGAACCTCCGTCAGTCATTATGGAACCATTGGAACATCTTTGTTTAGCCTTATTTCAATTGTACAAAAACGTTCAGTAACACAGTGCGGAGTAATTGGACAGCCAATATTTTTCGAAACGATCCGTCTATATCATTCCCTCGGAAGATCAGAGTTTCCAGGGTTTGGGGTTTAGGGTTTCTAGAGTCTAGGGTGTAGGGTTTAGGGTTACTAGTGTTTAGGGTTTCTAAAGGTTAGAGTTTAGGGTTTAGGCTAGGGCTTACAAGGTTCAGGGTTTAGGGCTTCTAGGGCTTAGGGCTTCTAGGGTTTAGGGTTCAGGGCTTAAGGCTTCTAGGGTTTAGAGTCTAAAGTTTCCAGAGTTTAGGGTTTATAGGGCTTCTAGAGTTCACGCTTGAAAGTATGTTCACTTACACTTCCCAACGGGGTTGTGGGATCTCAACTTAGAACTTCGGGCCAAGGGTCTTCTGGGCCAAGAGGCCCTTGTTTCTTGGCGTTCTTTTGGTTGACTCTTTAGACTTTAACTTTTTGGGTTCCTATATGAACTATAATAAGGAGGCTAAAAGTTTAACTTTTTGGAGGGGTTCAGAAGTCCGCCAAGGTTTTCTTCGCACTTGACAGCGCTGGAAGCGCTCGAAAGAGTCGACACTGCAGTGCAGTGGCAAGCCGACCGGGCGAACCGCCACTGGGTTCAGGACGTTCGGGAACTTTTGCAGGTGCTGAACAAGAGAGACGTCATGCAGAACCTCAATGTCAGGACTCCTCAAGATGTTGCTCAGAAGTTTTTTCTCGGCTTGTGGTTTCCTTCGCGGCAGTCCGCACGTGGTGCCTGCTGCTGTACGACTTGCCGCCCGAGCAGTTTGCAGGCATCCGGAGCAGCGACACCGAGGAAGCTTTCGGTGATGGCGAAGCGCACTGCTGGCGCGATCCGTTGCGCGAGAGCAGCAGCTGCCGACGGTGGCCACCAGGAAAGGGAGGCTTAAATCCTTCCGGGAGCACCTGGGACTACCCAAACCGGGTTTTCTGTAGGGGTTATTGGGATGATAGAAATTCCATGCTCGGGAGGTGGGAACGGGGCATTCCTGGGTTCTGGTTAAGGAATTAAGGAATTTGCTTAAGTTACCATACTAGTGATCTAGAGTAAATAATTTGGTTTCCTTATTAAGGTAACTTAAATTAAATAAACCCTAAACCCTACTTGGAGGTTCATGGGACTCAGTAAGTACAGTTATAAGTACCTTAACTGGGGTTATAACTAATTATAGGTAATGTTACCTTACTTATAACCCTAGTTACTCAGTCCCTTGAACCCCCAAGTAAACCCTTTAACAAGAACCCAGACTCAGCTTTGAAGGAACGCAAGTGCCGGTGTTTGGTGCTCAAGAGTTAACCCAGCTCTGGCCGTAGAGTCTCGTAGAGTTTAGGGTTTTAGGGGTTTTGAGGTTTAGGCTTAGGGCTTTAGTAGGGTTTTGGGGTTTAGGGGTTTAGGCTTAGGGCTTTAGTAGGATTTTGGGGTTTAGGGTTTTAGGGTTAGGGCTTTAGTAGGGTTTTGGGGGTTAGGGGGTTTAGGCTTAGGGCTTTAGTAGGGTTTTGGGGTTTAGGGGTTTAGGCTTAGGGCTTTAGTAGGGTTTTGGGGTTTAGGGTTTTAGGGTTAGGGCTTTAGTAGGGTTTTGGGGTTTAGGGTTTTAGGGTTAAGGGTTTTAGGGGTTAGGGGGTTTAGGGTTTTAGGGTTAAGGGTTTTAGGGATTAGGGTTTAGGGGGTGTAGGGGGTTTAGGGTTTAGGGTTTTAGGGGTTAGGGGGTTTAGGGGTTGGTTTAGGGTTTACGGGTTTAGGGCTTTACGGAATAGGATTTCGGGGGTGTAGAGGGTTTAGGGGGTGTAGAGGGTTTAGGGTTTAGGAGGTTAGGGTTTAGGGTTTAGGGATTGGGGTTTAGGGGATAGGGTTCAGGAACAGGGTTTAAACAAATTCTTATAGCTTCCGAACGATGGTCGCACAACGCCGTGTAAGTAGTTTGTTGTTAGAGCATCAGTAAAAATTGGTTTTGCACTGTCTGCATGACCAAACATGCTATTCGTAAGACTCTTCATGTACATCTAAACGTTTCATTTGTTGGTAAACTTGGCTTTGCAACCACTGCTACTTTTCTTACTTACAATCAACATGAGCTATCATGAGTACTTCTCTATATTATTCTTTTCCAAATCTACTTAATTCAAGTTTAGTTACGTGTGCACCAAAAACAGACTGATGGTTTCTAGGCGGCAATGTGTATGTCAATATGTTTCTTCATTAATGGCATTGTGTTAATAGAATCTTCTTCGTTTGACTTTGATGATATCCTGAAGTTTAAGGTTCCCGGTGGTTGATAACAAGTCATTAAACGGTGTCAGCTGGTTTTCGTAACGGCTTTGCAGACGAACCCTCAAGACCCTCTAGGGGGGTACGTGGTTTAGGGTTTAGGCAGGGTCCCAGTGATACCCTTTTGTCCTTTGTACTTTGGGACTTCCCTATTAAAACCAACTACTAGGGAAATGCAAGACATCCTAAACTCTGAGCAAAGTGCTTGATCATACACCGTTCAGGGGATATAGTTTCGCTCATTTCGGTCCTATAAGTCCATATTCTGAGCTCGTACCCAAGGCACTGAACCGTAAAGAACTGTGCGCAGAACTTCAACCGAAATATCGAAACCCTACAACCTAAGCCCAAAACCCCAAGCCACGTTGGACAGGGCTTCGCAGTCCTCGGATTGGTTGCCACTCGGCCGAGATACAAAGACAGGGAGCGACACAGCGCAGTTTGAAGGACTTACGGATTTAGATGTTCAGAGTTGCGGAGTTTCGGATTTAGGGCAGTTTTGGGCTAAGCGTTTAAGGGTTGATTCGCGCTGTTCGGGGCATCTTGGTTGAGAAAGCTTCGCAATGACCAGTGCTTCCTAGTTTCGTGTCACAATAGCAATAGCATACACGCACTCTTAATCTTGCCTCATGTAAATGTATACACCTGCTTTTCTGCTGCTGCAGACTTTCGACGTGTTTGCTTCCACGATCCCTTCTCCCTGCACGCAGTTGTACTTCAGGCATGTGCCTATTAAGGCTGGGACATAACTTTGCGTCGAGGCTCCATAGTAGTTCTCCATGGCACCTCATACTAAACCCTACACCCCAAACCCCAAACGCTTAAGCCTAAATAATTACCAATACTGTTTTTGGGGTTCCTCGTTATAAGTATAGTATAATGGCCCCCAAACCCTATTCTAATTATCCAGGCTCCTATACTAACTCTCAGCTGCAATCCCAACCCTGAAGTTCAGATGCAGGCTAATTACAGGGTTTAGGGTTTAGGGTTTAGGGACTAAGGGTTTACCGAGTTTAGTGTGTGTGTGTGTACATCCGTAAACCCTGAAAACCCTGAAGCCCGAAAGCACATTACAGACGCCTGGCATCTTCCTAAACCTTGGACACCCTAAACCCTAAACCTCTAACTCTTGAAACCACTAAACCTCTAAACCCTAAACCTCTAGATCTTTAAACCTCTAAACCTCTAAGCCCTAAAGCCTAAACCTCTAAACCCTTAAAAAACCCCGAAGCGCTACAAATGAGGCCTCGAACTTGAGATATGCAGAGCCCAACCTCCGGAGCCAGGCAAATCCGTAAGTGTTAAGGTTAGGGTTTAGGGGTTAGAGTTTAAGGTTTAGGGGTTAGGGTTTAGGGTTTCAGACCTTGAGACATCCCAAAAGAATGAAAGAAAGTGTTTAGGGTTTAGGGTCAAGCAAAAGCGAAGCATATCACCAGCCCCCCCAAAGACCTAAACTCCACAAAGCCACTTAAGCACCCTGGAACAATTCTAAAGCATCCTGAAACCCATTCTGTGCACAAGCATAAAAGCCCTAAGCCCCAAACCCTAGACCCCCAAACCTCCCCAAACCCCTAAACCCTAAACCCTTCACTTCCGGACTAGAGATCTTCCAATCTCCAGCGCCCGCATGGACACAGGCCCTGTTGAATGGCTGGCTTTTCGGGGACAAGGACCCGAGCTCAGAAGGAAGGGTTATGGTTCAGGGTTTAGGGTTACAGGGCATGTGGATTACAGGGCTCAGGCTTAATTTCAGTTTGAACAACAGCTCAGAAGGCAGGGTTGGGGTTTAGGGTTTCCATAGGGTTGTTTGGGTTTATAGAGTTGGGCCCTAAACCCTAAACCGCCGGCGCTTAAGCCCCTCGACCTCGATGGCGCAGAGCCACCCCAATGCGCCTGCCCGCCGTCAGGCTACCGGAGCTGGTCCTATTAAAGCAATAATAAGTAAATACGACCAAAACTGCAACTTTGGTGTTGCAGCCCTGGTCGTCGGAAATTTGGTTCCCCCTGCGCCCCCCTGGCCTCCCTGACCCCCCCGCCCTGCCCCTTGTTGAAGAAATAGAAAAAACCCATGGCATGAGTTTAAGTGCTAAACCCTAAAAGGACTGCCTTGGACGGCGTGGGTGGGGAGAATTAAAAGAAAAGGGCCGCCACAATCAGGCTCTTAACGACAGGTTGTCATCTTACGACGCACTCGACATGACGCTGTCGCAAGATATGTCCGTTTTTGTACCACTCAAACCCTAAGCCCTAAACACTAAACCTGAACCCTAAACCATTAATCTGTGCTAATTGGGACAAACAGGCCAGAGCTTGGAGTTTTGGGGTTGTTTAGATCCCCAATACCTCACCTTTAAACTTTTTGGGTTCTTATAGCCTTATAGTTTAGTAGGAATCGGAAAGTTTAACCTTTTATTTCTGTGGCTTATTGGGGTAGTAAGGTTGAGGGTTTTTAGTGACCCCGGGTCCACTGAGGCTTTGTATCAGTTTGTTTTGACACGGTTACCGTTGCCAAGAATCGCTTCCTTCGCCATGTTACGACTTGACTTCTGTCGAAGTCTACGCAAACCCCAAGTGCGCTAAATCTTCAAGCCTGAGCGCACTAAACCCTTTATGTGTTCTTACCATAGCAACGGTGAGGATCTTCATGTAGAATTTCAATTGTAGTTCTTGTGGTTCCTTGTTACGAGAGCTTATCATAGCTAGACTCAGCTAGACCTACCCTGACAAAAATGTTCAAGTTACTAAGGTCAATACATATGTTCCAAGGGCAAGCTAGACTGTTTAGGGTGGAGGAGTTAGGTTTCACAGTTGAGGGTGCCAGCCAAAAACTAAAGCTTGCCCCTGTGGCACAGTTTATGAAACCCTAAATCTTAGATCCCAGTACCTAACCTGCAAACTTTTTTGGGTTCTTATAGTTTAGTAGGAATCGGAGAGTTTAACCGTTTATTTCTGTGGCTTATTGGGGTAGTAAGCCCAGTTCCGCAAGGTCAACTCGACCTTCGCGATGATGCAGCCATCCGCTGCCTCACCACAGGCCAGGAGCCTGAATCCCTGAAGCTCTCACCTGAGTCTTACCTCCGGCTGTGGGTTTAGGATTTAGCGTTTAGGGCCCTAGTTAGGTAATTTAGTGAGGAACTCAGCATACATTGCCAGAGTTTGGAGACAAAGCAACGAAGATGCTGTTGTTGGTGTACGATGTATACTCTTAACCCCAAACTGAATGGCCTAAACTGAAACCCCAGCGATAAACTGCAAAGACCTAAACCCAACCCTAGGAATCTGCATCGCGCCATAAACCCGAAACCCTAATCCTAAGGCTCAAAATAGCCCAAAAGCCATATATAGCATGGTTTTCGGGCCCAAAAGCCTTAAACTATGAGTCCTTAGAGCCTAAGGGTAAAGACCCCGTCTCCGGCCACAACCCTAAACCCGACTATTTGGCTTCTCTGGTACAGTAAACCCCATAAAGTTGGAAACCGGATTAAAGCCAAATAGTGCTGGGATTCCCTATACATTACTCTTAAGGATTAAGGCTATGGGGTTTCCAACTTTTGGGCTTCTCTTGTAGGTTTTGAGAGTTCGAGATAAACCCGAAGCTCCCAAATTCCCTTAATCAAACAAAGGGGAAAAGGAGGGACCCTTAATGGGAACCCCTACCCTATAATGCGCTATATAATGGGTATATAATAGGGTATATGAAGGGTATATACCTAGGGGTCCTTATTGAGGGTCCCTCCTTTTACCCTTGGACAGTATGATTAAGGGATATTGGAGTCTCTGGTAAACCCGAAGCCCCAAATTCCTTTGCCCTATGGGCCTCTCTACATCCTCAGCCCAGAAGCCGAACGCCGTTTTCTTGAGTGTGTCTTCGGAGATGGTAACCGTGGTTCCTCTACTTCGTCTCTATTGAAGCTATCCATTAGGGTTTAGGGTTTACGGTTTAGGATTTAGGCTTATAGGCCCCAAAGTAGTTCCTTTTTGGGGCTCATAAGGTAATCCCAGAGAGGAACTACTTTGGGGCCTATGGGTACACCCTAAACCCTAAACGTCTCTAAACCCTAGATCCGAGATCCCCCCCTGGCACGACTACTCTCGAGCCGGGACCCTGTAATTGTACCTCCTTCTGAAGTTTTGCGCGGTTTGGGGTTTTAGGGTTTGAGATTGAGGGTTGTGCGAGTTTAAGCATCCCAAGAGAGTGCTAAACTATATAACAGAGCTTCAGTACGGAGCCCCTTAAGACACCACAAAACAACGCCTCTACCGCTAGAACGGTTGTGGCTACCGGAACCCCGAACCCTATGTTATGGAAGTTTCCAAAGATAAGGGGTGCCTTATTTTGGGGTCCTTATGATAAGGATCCCAGTATTTGAGGTACTAGATTAGGGTCCCCTATTTTCGGAAACCCCTAGTTAAGGATCCCTGAACCCTCAACCCAATCCCCCTTCAACCAATCCTAAACCCTAAGCCCTAAACCCTGAACCCTGAACCCTCAACCCTCAACCCAATCCCCATTCAGCCAACCCTTAACCCTAAACCCTGAACCCTGAACCCTCAACCCAATCCCCCTTCCACCAATCCCCCTTCCATCGAAACATCTCGGAGTGTGACCTGACTGCGTATCTGTTCCGACAGGAAACTCCTGAGATGAGCAAGACGCCTGGCGAGAAAGATGGAGGGGCCAGGAGGGTTCCTTTAAGGGTGTTTAGGCTTCAGGGTGTAGGGCAGGGTTTAGGGTTTAGGGGTCTAGGATTTGTGCAGGGATTCAGGGTTTAGGTTTTGGGTTTAGGGTTGCAGTCGCCCCCGGGTACCTGTAAAATGGGTTTGGATGTGCCAGGGGCTTGATGCGACTTTACATGGAGAAGCTTGCTCCCTTTTGCCCTTTTTCTTTTCGCGTTACCTTTTCTAAAACCAAATAGTAGGAGAATGCGTACCCTTATTCTTAGGGGGACACTGGAGAACCTAGTAAACAGTGTCTGTCTACCTAAGTTCTAAACGCTCGTGGTAGTCCTTGTAAAACCCTGGTAGAAACCCTTATGGTATACAACCTTTGAAGGAAACCTTCTTAGATCCTCAACCCCAACGGTCCAAGTACCTAGTTTAGTAATCATATACTCCTCCAACTATTAACCTGCATAGCTACTACACTAAACTTAGCCCTAAACCCCAAACCCTAAGCCCTAAACGGAGCCTCTGGGTAAGGGCTTCTATAACCCTAAGGCTCAAATTAGCCTAGAAGCCTTATATAGCGTGGTCTTTGGGCCCAAAAGCCTTAAAATATGAGTCCTTAGAGCCTAAGGGTAAGGGTTGCTACACGAGGGTTTGGGATCTATGGTGTTGGGGTTTGTGTTTACTTTACGGGTCTAGAGACTGAGAGGTCAGGGTGAGCTTTACTTAGGGGTACTTGGGTTTAGGGGTTTAGGGGTTTAGGGGTTAGGGTTTAGGGGTTTAGGGGTTTAGGGTTTAGGGGTTTAGGGGTTTAGGGTTTAGGGTTTAGGGGTTTAGGGTTTAGGGGTTTAGGGTTTAGGGGTTTAGGGTTTAGGGTTTAGGGGTTTAGGGTTTAGGGGTTAGGGTTTAGGGGGGTTAGGGTTTAGGGTTTAGGGGTTTAGGGTTTAGGGGTTTAGGGGTTTAGGGTTTAGGGTTTAGGGGTTTAGGGTTTAGGGGTTTAGGGTTTAGGGGTTTAGGGTTTAGGGGTTTAGGGTTTAGGGGTACTTAGATTTTTTTTTAATTTTTGGTTGTTATATTCCCTAAGAAACAGCTAAATTTATAATTTATGCTAGGGTTCTAAGTTCAGTATAGTTTAGGTCTTTCTTTAAGTCCTGCTGGCTTCTGCTCCGTTTTTTCGAGGAGATCTCCAGATTTTGCTGCCCCAGCAGGATAAATAGAAATTGTGTGAATTTCGCTTCGAACTGCATGTTCATTAGTTTCGAAGTTTCATTACATGTACCCTAAGACTCCAAGTATACAAATAGTACCTACTTTGGGGTCTAAAGTCTAGAAACACTACCTACTTTGGGCTATTTGGAGTCTTAGGGGTATGGGAAACCCTAAACCCTAAACCCTAAACCCTAAACCCTAAACCCTAAACCCAAATTCCACTCCAGCCCCCTGCCCCGGCTTTGGCCCAACCCCCCGAGGCCACGGCCTGCTTGGAGGATCATGGGACTTAGTAAGTACTTAAAGGGCTCCTTCAAAGGCTCCTTAAAGGGATCTAAAGGGCTCCTTAAAGGGATCTATAGGGTTCCTTCAAGGGATCTAGAGGGTTTAGGGTCTACTTGGAGGTTCATGGGACTTAGTAAGTACAGTTATAAGTACCCCAATTGGGTTTCTAAGTACATATTAGTGTAGTTACCTTAATTATAACCCTAGGTACGAAGTTCCATGAACCTCTAAGTGGCCCCGGTCCCACCCAGCCCAGCCAACAGCCTCGCCGCCACAGCCCACAGCCAAAGGACTCAGGAACCTACTTGGAAGGGCAGGGGACATAGTAAGTAGGTTATAAGTAGAGTTATAAGTACCCGAAATGGGGTTACCCCAATTATAACCCTACTTATAACCTACTTACTAAGTCCCCTGCCCTTCCAAGTAGTCAATGAAGATCTGAGGTCTTTGGTTCGGGAGGCATAGGGTTGCACTCACTCACCGTTGCCAGGGTTTCAGGTTTAGGAGTTTAGGACCTGGGGTTTACGATTTAGGGTTTAGGATTTAGGGTTTAGGGGTGAAGGGCTTAGGGTTTAGGGTTTAGGGGTTTAGGGTTTAGGATTTAGGGTTTAGGGGTGAAGGGCTTAGGGCTTAGGGTTTAGGGTTTAGGGGTTTAGGGTTTAGGATTTAGGGTTTAGGCGTGAAGGGCTTAGGGCTTAAGTCAGAAAGGTTCAGGGTTCATGGCTTCAAGCCAGAGAAGCCGAAATCCTCAACCCGGAAGCCTGAACCTGGGACTTCCCCAAGCCTAATCACCAATCCCTAGGTCCCGTGGTTTAGGCTTAAGGTTGGGGGATATGATTGGTGGTAGTCTTTCCTTGCTTGCAATTATACCAGTCTCTAAGGGCTTATGTGCAGTCCCTAAACAGGTGCTTCAGGGTCAAAGTATCTGCTCTTTATGGATATGAACCTTCAGGGTGCGATAATGCACCGCGAACTCCTTGCTGACTCTTATAGGCCCCTCCGACAATCTGCAGAAGCCCGAGGTTCCGTGTCGGAGATAGGGTGCGCGCGCGGGTGCCGATTCTGGTCAGCAATGAGGGACGTGGCTACTACAACGAGGCGGGTCGAGGGTTCACTTGGAGGATCATGGGACTTAGTAAGTAAGGTTAGAAGTACCTTAATTGGGGTTATAAGTAGTTGTAAGTATGGTTACCTTATTTATAACCCTAGTTACTAAGTCCCATGATCCTTCAAGCAGGGGTTTAGGGTTTTAGGGGCTTAGGCTTAGGGTTTATAGGGATTGAGGGTCTTCTTGTGTTCAGTGTTACAGGTCCAGTAGGCTGTACGCTTTAAGGCATAGGGTGTGATGCTGAAAGGTTAACTTCCTTTACTTAGAGCCACAAGCCTCAGCCCTCAAAGATTTGTTTCTTATAGTTACCTACTGGATCCCTTCTCGACCGGACTAGTGCAAAGTCAATGCTTATGTGCTGCTGTGTGCCTTGACTTTAGGGTGCCTCACTCAGGCGGCCATAAATTCAATACCTTACTTTCTTTGACTTATAATTCATAGGTCTTAGGTCATTTTCCGAAGATCTCAAAAACTAACTTCTCTTTTGTCAGCTGGCAAAGCCACAGAGGCTTGGAACTTGTGGTGAACAGCAATCGATGGTCAGTTTCTGTGTCTAGGAGCCCGAAGCCCTAAAGCCTGCCCGGCTCTACCAGACCCAAAGACTCCAATATCCCTTAATTAAGGAATATTCCTTAAATCATATTAGGGATCCTACTATAACTTAAGGTATATGCCTTATTTAAGGGACTTCAGCCCGACAGCCCTGAAGCCTTCACACCCTTGTTACTGTCACTGGATTAATCAAAGCCCAAAAGCCCGAAGCTCAAGTTGAAAGTGCACCAGGATTCTCCTGGTACCTTCAAACAGGGGTATACGGTCCCCAACCGTAGTTCTTAAGGGTCTGACAGAAGGTAGAAGGAGGGTCTAGGTACGTTACAGAACTCTGCAGCCCGAAACTTCGGAATTCTGGGAGCCATGAAGCTTTAGGGTTTCGGGTTTAGGGTTTAGGGGTTTAGGGGTTTAGGGTTTAGGGTTTAGGGTTTGGGGTTTTAGGGGTTTAGGGGTTTAGGGGTTTAGGGTTTACGGTTTAAGGGTTTAGGGGTTTTGGGTTTAGGGCTTCCCGTAAGGGTCCATGTACTCATATGGGAGTTTCCGAAAATAGGGGACCCGAATATAGGACCCTAGATAGTAGGATCCTCATGAAAATATGGACCCCTAAATAAGGTAACCCTATTTTCGGAAACTCCCATATAGTATATACATTGGCCTCAAATGTAGTCCCTATATAGGTACTTTGGGGCTCATGTATCTCTATATGGGTACATGGACCCTCAGGGTTCAAGGCCACTGAACCATACTAAACCCTTGAAGTTATACTTATTTCCTAATCGCAAAGCCCTAAGGACGTTAAACAAAAATTCGCAATCAACCGCTTCTAAGCCCTTTAAGAGCCATTGCAGAATCCCGTTACCCTGTCGAATCCCCCCCAAATGCCAACAAAAACACGCGTACGGCCCCATGAATCCCGAAACAGTGAGTTTGTTTAGTGTTGATGCTTCGTTGGCAGGCTCGAATTCCTTATGCTCTTGGCTCTACACACCAGACGTAAACGTCCTTGGGTTCTATACCGGCTTCATAGCAAGTTACATGGGTTTATCACGGTCTATCAGTTTTCTGAGATATGTATGCAGAGTCATACAGACAGGTTGTTTAACGAGTTCCATAGGGTCAGTGGATGCTGCTCTGAAAAAGGTTCTCCTTTGGGTTCTCACGACAGAGCGAGGGGCAACCGGCGAGGGACCTTAATTTGGCGTGGCAACCACACAACACGCAGAAGTTGAAGGAAGGAAACCAGGGTGAGGGTTTAGGGTGGCGACTGCAAACATGCACGAAGAGGGGTTTAGGGTCCTGATTGTGATGAAAGGGTTTTTCTCGAGTTCTCGTGTAACAGAGGCTGTGCTGGTTTGGGAGTCAGGGGTTTGGTGGCTCCGGTTTATTAATGCCTAGGTACGACATTCTGGTTGAGGTCGAGGTTCAGTTCAACCGCACCCTAAACCCTTAAACCCTAAACCCTTAAACCCTAAACCCCTAAACCCTAAGACCCTGAACCCTAAACCCCTAAACCCTAAGACCCTGAACCCTAAACCCCTAAACCCTAAGACCCTGAACCCTAAACCCCCAAAAACCCTCAAAACCATGGCCAGGGCGCTGGCAAAGGCGTTCCCAAACATCTTCGAAACATGACGCAGGAGCGGGGAGTGGCAGACTCCTGGGTCTGAACGGGTTACGGCTTAGGGTTTACCTGGAACGTCCAGAAAACCTACCCTTTTAGGGTTTCCTAATATGATTTCTTTGTATAAGTCCTTAAAAAGGTAGGTTACCTGGGCTTAAGGTAGGGTTTAGGGTTTACAGGGTTTAGGGTTTAGGCAAGATCCTGATTCCAAAGACCTCGGAGCACAGTACTTCCATTTTCTGAAGCCCATGTGCCGGCTCATTTTGGTAGGCAACTCCTTTCACAATGGCCTGTCGCTCCTAAACCCATCTCGCACCTTAAAGCCCCAAAACTTAAAAAAGTCTAGAATCAGTACGTATGGAGCCCGAATGACACATTGTTGAAACACCACACCTCCCCATGTTTCAATGATTCCATTTAGGCACTTGTTGAATTTAAGAACTCTGCTTCTGGATCCTTCTAGCAAGGATCTGTTCAAGGGTTCCTCATTTGCGGACCTCGCTGCCTGAACCGTGCAACATTGTGTCACAAGTTCTCTTGAAAATGAACGGTGGAACCCTCCAAACTATATTAAATTAGACTAGGTTGTTTTTGGTATGTTGTATTAGTTATGTAGTTATACATATGTTACATATGTCAATCCATGTTCAACCCTAAGGGTGTCGCGAGTTTAAGGGCGATGGGTTCAGGGTTTTCGGTTTGGGGTTTAGGTCCTGGTGTTCAGTATCAGTTGTAGGGATGAACATTTAAGATGGGAATATGTCTTGAGCTCCAAACATCTTTAGCCTCTCTAGCCCTACACCCTAAACTCTCAACCCTAAGCCCTAAACAGCCTGTGACAGGAGTGGGAGGAATTGGACGGGCCTCTCGGTCGCAATGAGCGAGGTGGTCGTAGTGGTCGTTCAACCCGAACAAGATACATTTGGCTACAGCCGCCCTCTTCACCGACATCAGTGCCGCCATGCACTCCATTATTACATCTGCCACATACACAGACGCCACTGCTACCACAACCACTAGCAAAACCTGCAACACCAGCGACGGAAGCATCAGTAGTAGGATCAACGGCAAGTGCATCTACATAAACTGTTACTGTAAGGTTTTAAATGTATTTGAGAAATCGGACCTGTTCAGATGTGTTACAACTTGTGGGTGTCATGTACGGATTTACACAGGGGTCGCGGAGGACAGAACTTAGGAGGTTTTTGGTTTCGGCAGTGCTCCTCGTTTTTTTGTCGGCTTCACGGTATCAGTCCTTAGGGTCTAGGGGGTAGGGTAAAATTCCGCGGGGTTTGGATGCAGTGGCTGAGGATGATTCAAACTTAGGTTCATGTTTTCAAAGCTGATTCATGTGTGAGGGGCAGATGAACCTAAACCCTAAACTCTAAACCATATCCTAGGTCCGGTTCATGTTTTCGAAGTGATTCTTGTGTTAGTTCCCTCAGGGTCCGTATAAACTACAATTGTGGAATTACGTTCCAAAAGACAGTCCCTGTTATGGTTTCGTGGACCTACTTCCATAATGGTACTATGTGTGGACCCTCTGGGATTGTTTAGGGCGGATGATGGCATTAATACGTACCTATGCTATTTTGAAAGGGTTCCTTCTGATCATTTAGGATAGTGGGCCCCAAAACCCCCTTCTAATTATTGAGGCGCCTATATTGTAGAGCCCTTATAGTAACCCCTTTAAAGGAACCCCCAAAACCTATTCTAATTATTGGGGCCCCTACAGTACCTTGCCGAGGGCCCGGGGCGCGAGCCCCCAAAATCCTTTCTGCCTACATTAATTCATTACCCCTAGGCTCTAAGGACTCATATTTTAAGGCTTTTGCGCCCAAAGACCATACTAGTAGTCACCGCATAATCTTGGCGTTCTTCTGCTTGGCTCTTGGGACTTCAACCTTTTGGGGTTTCTGTATACGAACTATAGGAAGCAGGCTAAAAGTTGCACTTGTAGGAGGGGTTCAGAAGTCAGCCCAGATTAATCAACCTATATATCGCTTCTCCCTGGTACCTTATGCTAAACCCTGCACCCCAAACCTTAAACCCTGAACCCTAAACCCCTAAACCCAAAAAAGCCCAGACGCTTAAATCCCTAAACGCTGAACCCTGAACCCTATAGATCCCTTATAGATCCTTTATAGATCCCTTAAAGGAGCCCTTAAACCCCAAAGGCTTAAATCAGTAAACGCTGAACCCTGAACCCTATAGATCCCTTATAGATCCCTTAAAGGAGCCCTTAAACCCCAAAGGCTTAAATCTGTAAACGCTGAACCCTGAACCCTATAGATCCCTTATAGATCCCTTAAAGGAGCCCTTAAACCCCAAAGGCTTAAATCAGTCAACACTGAACCATGGAAGCCGAGGATGCTGAAAGTCATCGAGGGCGGCAGCGAGGGCTATGTGGTGGGCATTATCACCGCAGGCACTTGACCCAGAATCAGGTTTGGGATTTAGGGCTTTGGGCTTACTTGGAAGGGCAGGGGACTTAGTAAGTAGGTTATAAGTAGAGTTATAAGTACCCTAAATGGAGTTACCCCAATTATAACCCTACTTATAACCTACTTACTAAGTCCCCTGCCCTTCCAAGTAGGGTGTAGGTTTGGTACGGTGTTTGATATTTCAGCTCCTTCTAGGTTGTCGGGTTCAGGTTTGAGGGAAGGGCTTCACCTCAGCCGTTGCAACACCCTGGACTTGTGAGGTATGTGGACCCGTATCATGGTTGAAGTTGCAAGTTGACAGCGTGTGTGGTTTTGATTTTTTGGTTCAGGGTTAAAGTGATTTGGAGGCGTATTTGTGTTTGCTGGAGTAAAGGGCAGCTGTCGAGGGGCAAGAACGAGCAGTCTCTTTCGTGTGAGCCGTCGCTACACCGCAACAGGTTACCTTGCATAGAGCCATGTATCGCTGCAAATAGCGATGGTACCAATCAGATCAACTTGAAATGCAGAACCTTGGCGCCAAAGTTAAACTCCGCGACCCTGAATCCTAAATCGCGAGGACTGCAAGACGAAATCAGTAAGCACCTCGGAAAGACAGAAAAGGCGCCAGAAATTTGCAAACCTTAAACCGTCAATGAATTACAAGCGGGAGATCCATCAACACCCTAAGAGCCCTTAAACGGCTGCCCCCGGAAACTCCAAAACCCTGTAAACCCTGAATGAATGCCTAAGCCATTTAGATAAAAGCCTACAACAAGTCAAAAGACTCCTGCACAACTAAAACCCTGAATAGCCCCTAACATTGCAAACCCTTCCAGATTGTTTGCAGCCCGCTCAAAGCCCTGAAGCCCCACTCTGCACCCTGAACGTAAAGCCCCTGAGCCGGCCCTTAACTAGAACCCTTATAGCGCCCGTTAACGAACCCTTACAGAACCCTAGAACGCCCCTGACTGCGTAGGTGACCTAAAATACCCCTAGGTGCTAAGTCCCTTGAACCTTCAGGCAAGCCCTAACCTAAACCCTAAACGCCCACCTTCAACCCCAAACCCTGAACCTTAAACCCTAAACTCCTTCCCCACACCCCAAACCGTAAACCCCAAATGCTAAGCCCCCTAAACCCTAAACCCTAACCCTAAACCCTTATCCTAAACGAGTACACCTGCACAGGTGAATGGATGAACCGCCCTCCCCATTGGAAGGGACACCCCCGGCCTGGCGTCATGGTCCGGGCCTCGGCTTTTGGGTTTAGGGTTGAGGGTTTAGGGTTTAGGGGTTTAGGGTTTAGGGTTTAGGGGTAACTACTTAGGGGTACTTAGAAATATTTTTTTAAATGTTTCGCTTATTATAATCCCTAAGATACAGGGTCCCTTTAATGAACTTAGTTCTGACTTTGCAACGAAGAGGCCCTGGGCCAGCATCGCCAGCTGCTCCAGGTTCCAGGTCGTCGTTGTAGTTGTGCTATCGGACTGTTATCCTAGGATGCCCAGTCGTACCCTTATTCCCTTTTTGTAGTCCTAGGTTCCTTATAAAGTTACCCAATACCAAAACGGGAGCCCTGTTTATTCCTAGGTTACTGGGCATCCTAGTATCGTTTCTCATCACTTGGTTCGGCAAACAGGCAGCTGGACCTGCTGCAGGGACTCCGTGCCCCAAAGGCACAGTGGGCACATTTCGACTCCTTCATGACATCGACCGCGAAGTCTCCGAACGACAGGAAAAAAGAAGGGGAAGCAAATGGCTTCGGCAAAGATGGAGGTGGGGATTGGAGTCCATGTCAGATTTTCTTCGAGGTCTCCGAACGACAGGGAAAGGGTTCAGGGCCTACTTAAAGGTTCATGGGACATGCATGTATGTGGGTAGTTCTCTAAATTCGGGCCCCTAACACGGACCCTAATTTAGAGAACTACCCATATAGAGTACACGTCTCTTATGTATGTATTTAAGTATTTATGTATGTATGAATGTATGTATGTATGTATGTATGTAAGTATGCATGTACGTATGTATGCATGTATGTATGGTTGTATGTATGTATGTACGTATGTATGTATGTATGTATGTATGTATGTATGTATTTATGTATGTATGTGTGTTTGCATGTGTGCATGTATGCATCTTCGCACATTGTATCTACACGCACATAATGTAGATATATAGTATACACATACATATGCATTTGTTTTTGTTTTTGTTGACTTATCGTTCCATATTCAGTTTTGTTTGCTGCCGTGTATGTGTTTTTAGGGGTACCTGTTGTTGCTTGCCGCTCTACGTCTTGCTTTAAACCCTAAAGCCCCAAACCCTGAAACCTCTGGGGCCCTGCCCCTGTTTCTAGGATGCCTAGATTTATGGGTAGGATCTGTTGTATAGGAACCCTAAGCCCCCACCTTAAACCCCAAACCCTGAACCCGAAACCCTAAGTTTTCTACCCTACACCCTAAACCTTAAACCCCAAAACAGTTTAGATCCCCAATACCTAACCTTTTAACTTTTTTGAGGTCTTATAGTTTAGTAGGAATCGGAAAGTTTAACCTTTTATTTCTGTGGCTTATTGGGGTTGTAAGTTAAACACCAAACAAGGGGTAGGGTATGAGCCTACTTGGAGGTTCATGGGACTTAGTAACTAGGGTTATGAATAAGGTAACCATACTTATAGTTACTCTTATCCCCAGTTAAGGTACTTATAACTGTACTTGCTAAGTCCCATGAACCTCCAAGTAGTATAGGCCCCTAAATTAGTTTAGTAGGAATCGGAAAGTTTAACGTTTCATTTCTGTGGCTTATTGGGGTAGTAAGGTAGGGTATGAGCCTACAGGAAGGGCTCAGCGCCTCAGGCGAGCCGGGTAAGAGCTCTCTGTGGTCTACTGGGTCAAGTAGAGTTTAGGGGTTTGGGGGTTTAGGGTTTAGGGGTTTGGGGGTTTAGGGTTTAGGGGTTTGGGGGTTTAGGGCTTAGGGGTTTGGGGGTTTAGGGTTTAGGGGTTTGGGGGTTTAGGGCTTAGGGGTTGAGGTAGGGTATAGGGTTTAGGGTTTAGGAGTCTTAGCCTTAAACCTCAATCCTAGCTTCTTGAGCTGAGGTGAACTGGGACGAGGACCGCGGATTCTAGGGGGAGGGCTACAGTCCAATTCAGCCCGTCAGGGCTGTTTAGGGTTTGGGGTTTAGGGTTTAGGATTTAGGGTTTCGGGTGTAGGGTTTAGGGTTTAGAGTTTAGGGTTTAGGGTTTAGGAGGGCTATAGGCACCCTCATAGAACCCCTATAGAGCCCTTAAAGGAGCCCTTATAGATCCCCTATCTCTTAATTAAGGAATATTCCTTAAATCATATTTGGGATCCTACTATAAGTTAAGGTATATTCCTTAATTAAGGGATATTGGCGTCTCTGGGACCCTCACGCTCAAACTAGCCCAGAAGCCTTGCGTAGTATGGTCTTTGGGCCCATTACCGAACCCACTACCCAAAAAAGCTGCAAGAAGACCCCAGCGCGAAACAAAAAGCTCAACCCCAAAACCCTTAACCTTAAATCCTAAACCCTAAACCCTAAGGGTCCAAAGGACCCAATAATTAGGTACTCGGTTATTAGAAGGTTAGGATTTTGGAGAGTATATGGCTATTGGGTACTTGTACCCTTTGGCAAAGTGGCCAGGACTCCTACCCCATCGAGGTTGCAGAGGAACTGCTCTCCGGGTCGCACAGATTGCCGGCTGTTATAGGGTCTTGCAACCTGCAAGGCTTTTATACGGGTTTCATGATGGGGGGTTGTGGGCTATTATAATGTGTGATAGGGGTTTCAGTTTCGGGTACTGCATCTGTGCTTTGTAGACTTCTTTGCGGTTGATATCATATTGCAGGGCGTCATAAACTTCGATGTGCATTCTTTAGGGGTTGGGTCTAATTAATATGGGGGTGTCCGAAAATAGGGGACCCCAATATAGTACCCTAAATAGTCGGATCCTTATTATGAGGCCCATAAAAAAGTCCCGTAATTTTCATATGAATGGACGCAAAATCCTCGTAGAAGCTTGCCGTCCTCAAACCCTAAATTCCCTAAGGCTCCATGTACCCATATAGTAGATACCTAGGCCTGAAAGTACCTATATGGAGATCCCTTTAAGGCTTAAGTATCTACTATAAAGGTACATGGAGCCTTTGGGATTCTAGAAGCCGAGAGCCTTGCTTACCTGAAGTAAACAGGGTACCTCAGACTCCTTAGGGGTAATTAGGAATAATTTTCAATTTTTGGATATTAAAATCCCTAAGAAACAGCTAAACTTATAATTTTTGCTAGGGTTCTAAGTTCAGTATAGAGACGATTGCACCACGGGTCGGTAGTTCTGAGCAAACTCGGTATGCCGCTGGGTGCGCGGTCTGTTTGCTCACCTACTGCAGTGAAGAGTGTCTTCTTCAGGAACAGTTCTCAGAAAGGGCCAACCCTATGCAACCAGATCATCAATTCTTTCAAACCGAGAGCGTTACTGCAAGCATTCTAGCGACCTGCAGACCTCAACCTTAAGCCCGGAAGTATAAGCACCACCCCAAACCCTAAACCCTAAACCCTAAACCCTAAACCCTAAACCAAGCACCACCGTAAGCCCTACGCCCTAAACCCTGAGACCCTAAGCATTCCCTACTTAAAGCCCGAAGGAATACTTGGAAGGGCAGGGGACTTAGTAAGGGCTCCTTAAAGGGATCTATAGTAGGGTTCCTTAAAAGGGATCGATGGGGTTTAGGGTTTAGGGACTTAGTAAGTAGGTTATAAGTAGAGTTAGAAGTGCCCTAAATGGAGTTACCCCAATTATAACCCTACTTATAACCTACTTACTAAGTCCCCTGCCCTTCCAAGTACGCACAGTATTACCACGTTTCCCTAAGTCTCCACCATGAACCTAAAATCCTAAACCCGAAGACCCCCAAAAACCCTGAAATCTTAACCCCAAACCTAAACCCTAAATCCCAAACTCTAAACCCTAAATCCCAAACTCTAAACCCTAAATCCCAAACTCTAAACCCTAAATCCCAAACTCTAAACCCTAAATCCCAAACTCTAAACCCTAAATCCCAAACTCTAAACCCTAAATCCCAAACTCTACACCCTAAACCCTAAACTTCAAGCCCTGCACAAAAAAAGCAGAGGTTTCTCACGAACATCGACGGCTCCGCCCGGAGCCTCAGTCGCCGGACCGTTGGTCCCGGGGACTTCCCCAACCACTGGGGTTTCTATATGAACTATACTAATAAGGAGGCTAAAAGTTTAAGTTTTAGGAGGGGTTCAGAAGTCAGGCAAGAGGGTTTGTAGGGTTAAGGAACTCAAGAGGTTAAGGGTTTAGGGTTAAGGAATATAGGAGGTTAAGGGGTTTAGGGTTAAGGAATGTAGGAGGTTAAGTGCTTTAGGGTTAAGGAATATAGGAGGTTAAGGGTTAGGGTTACGGAATATAGGAGGTTAAGGGGTTTAGGGTTCTTGGCATTCTTCTGCTTGGCTCTTAGGGCTTTAACTTTTTTGATTTCTATATGAACTATAATAATAAGGAGGCTAAAAGTTCAACTTGTAGGAGGGGTTCAGAAGTCAGCCAAGAGGCTTTAGGCTTAAGAAATATAGGAGGTTAAGGGTTAAGGAATAAGGAATAAGGAATATAAGATGTTAAGGCTTTTGGGTTTGGGGTTTGGGATTCAGGGCTTGGGTCTCAGTTACATAAGACATGCAGGATTTCAAGGCTTTCGAGTTTGGGGTTCAGGGCCTTGATGTCATGTTCACGTCCAGAGGCTCATGCTGGAGCAGCGCGCAGCAGGGCTTCGCAAGAATGGGGTGGGCCAACTCCGCATGTACTGCTTTTGAATTTTGTTTTCCGCTCTCCTTGGAATTGCATACAGGCATACAAAAGCTGAGGAGCTCAGCCGCCTCCTCCGATTCCTCTGCGCGAATGAAAGTCCTTTTGTGCCGGCGTGAGCCTCTGCCCACCTCACCAAGCAATTCAGCAAGTGCTCGGCTGAATTTTCGGCATGTGCGGAGGCGACCTGGTTTACTTTAGCGATAGTTAGTCTGAGGGTGCATGTACCTGTATAGGGATCCAGTAAGTACAAGTTGGTTCTGTATGGTTATGTGTTTAAGGGTCCATGTGCTGATGCAGTGCCTCAACCTTCCGTTCCTCAAGGTAATGTAGGAACCTGATTAAGAAACCTTGGGTCTTTATTCGGGTTCCTTATATAAACCCCACTATTTTGGGGTTATAGGCCCGGGGTTTCTTAATCAGGTTCCTACATTACTAGACTGTACCCCTTATAATACCCTTGTAGATCCCTTATAGTAATCCTTATAGATACCCTTAAAGGAACCCTAGGGTTTAGGGAGATCCGGCCTTTAAGGGCATACCGTGCCCGAAAAGCCTGCTGTAGTTATGAAGGCCTCTTCACAGGGAGTATCCGTATAACAAACCTTGAAGCAACACTTATATCACTGGGCATTCATCTATCATATAGATGATTACCCAGAGGGTCCGTATGTATATATATATATATATGTGTGTGTATATATATATATGTACATACATACATATGTGTGTGTACAGACATATGCGAATAATGCCATTATGGAGTCTGGATCAAATTGCACGACAAAGCATGAACCGAAGCCGTAGGGGTCTTGGATTTACGGTTCAGGGTTGAGGGTCTAGGGTTCAGTTCAGGGGTTGAGGATCTAAGGTTCAGGGTTCGGATCAAGGGATATAGGGTTTTGGATCAAGGGGTTTAAGGTTTAGGGGTTTAGGGTTCAGGGTTTAGGGGAGTACCTAGAGCCCCAAGGCCTCACATGCCTTCAGCAACTCTGCTCGAGCTTGCCGAAGCTCTGTTGAACATGTTGAAATTAAAGCTCGACTTGGGGATCCAATAACCTACCGTTTTAAGGACTCCTTTAAGGGATTCCTATAGAGGGATCCATAGGGTTATGGGTTTTAGAATTTAGGCGCTTACCTGGGGATCCGAAAACGTACCGTGTTATGGGGTTCGAGCTTCTAATTAAGGCGTCAAAACCTTCTATGTTGCCGGGTTTGGGGGATACACGGAGACCCCAAAGCCACAAGTAACATCTTACACTCTCCCGCAGCAGCCCTAAAACCTAAACCCTCAGCAGAGTGTTTGGTATGTATGCTTACAAGCTTACAAACAGATATGCATATATATATATATATAGAGATAGATAGATAGATATCATAGATGTACATACAAATAGATAAATGCATACATCAATAGAGCGATACATGCGTGTGTAAGTTTTTCACATACACATAGAATAGAATAGGACCCCTCTAGACCCCATGGCTGCTTGAGCCTGTGACTGGGCCCAGTTGTCGGAGCAGCACATCCGGCAGCGGAAGATGAAGTGGAAGCCGCCTGGGTTCGCATTAGGGTTTAGCGTTTAGGGGAACTGACTTCTGGGTTTTAGGGTTCCTTGAAGGTTTTTTGCTTCAGGGTGTGAGGTTGAAGGTCTAGGTTTTTAGGGTTAGGGTCCGGGGCATAAGTTGAAGGTTGAGGGTTTCAGGTTTTGTTTATAGAGATTTAGGATTGTTTATGGTATCAGCCAGACATGCAGGTGGTGTCGCTATGTCTGATGGCAGGGATGCATTGAGATTCACGTAATCTTGCATCGGCGAGGTTCGTCGGACTTTGTAAGCACAGTTATATCATAGCTAAGCATTAGTACGGCTACCATAAAATGTTCATAACCCTTAGGTCCCATGAACCTACAAGTAGAAGTCTATATATATATATACACACACACACACATATATACATACATACTTAGCTAGTAAGGATTCCTATCGGTCCTTTTTGCAAAACCACATACCCCTTTCCGGGGCCTCTCGGAGCACCCCGAATCCTAGACCGTTAACCTACCCTACCCTCCACTACCCTATCCTTCCCAACCCTACCCAACCTTACCCTACTTGACCGTACAAAACCTGCACGCACCCACTCACCCGCAGCCACCTACTTGGAGGGTCGGGGGACTTAGTAAGTAGGTAGTAAGTAGACTTATAAGTACCCTAAAAGGGACCCTAATTGGGGTTATGGTACTTATAAGTCCCCCAAAATAACCAGTTACTAAGTCCCCCGACCCTCCAAGTACCTACCCTGGCTCGCCTTTTAGCCTTGCTCTGCTAGGCGAAGCAGCCTCTTCGCCGAGAGCTAGGCGTGCGGAGTTTTTGCGGCTGGGGGGTGGGGATCGGGTTGGGGTTTAATTATAACCCAGAGGGTCCACATACACCACTATTATGGAGATAGGTTCCCAAAGATAGGGATGGTCTTCAGGGACCTGTTTACTTGCATAATGGTAGTATATATGGACTCCTATGGGTTCACAAGCTTCCATGTTGTCTCGACAAGGGTGCTTCTCATGCTCAGTCCACAAGTCCGTTGGGATAGGTTGAGTACTAACAGTCTATATCAGGGGTCATAACAGGGGATATATATATGTACACAGTCATATATTTGTTTATTTATACATACACATTGTAAATGTTATCACACTGCTACAGAGTGGATGCAGCACCCACGGGATAGGTGTGTTCGGGACTGTTTAAGTTCACTGTCTTGGTTTGCTTGATACGGTACTTGGAGCACAAGTTGCTCCTCATCTGACGGACGCCTGTTAACCCGAGGGCTCCAAGTACACTAATAAGCCCTACTCTGGGGTTTAAAGTCTATAAATGGGTGTCTGCTTTGGGCTGTTTGGAGCCCCAGGGGAAGCGGGTGAGCAGGTCCTAAACCCTAAACCCTAAACTCAACTTCCAGGGACAGTTTGATTCGTCTGCAAGGAAGAGTTCGACCACACATGGGTCAGGGTTGTGGGTCTTGGGAGGTTTTGGGTAATGAAGGAACCTGATTAACAAACCCTGGCCCCATAACCCCATCTTGACCGACCATACTTCGGCTGATGATATAAATTCTGCATTACCCATTATAAGGAATATACCATTATTCCCATAGTTTAGGGTCCTTAAAGTCATGCAGGATTTGTATCATCAACCGTTACACCTTTCCACCCCAAACCCAAGATCGGCACCCCAAACACTGGAATCTTTATCCGATACCCTGCCAGACCCTAAGCCCTACCTGGACCCTAAGAAACCTACTTTTTTTAGGGTTCCTTAACATGATCTCCTTATATAAGTCCTTAAAAAGGTAGGTTATTGGGGGTTAAGGTAGACCCTGAACCCCCAAACCACTGACCTGTCATTCCAAACCCTGATTCAGGAACGTACATGAAATAATAGTAGGATCCCTAGTTTGGTTTAAGGCATATTCCTCAATTACGGGATATCGGAGTCTCTGGGTTAGTGATGGTGTGCTTTAAGGGCTCTTATAAACCCTAAACGCTAAACCCTAAACCCTAAACCCGTAGCCAAACTCCAGTCCAGCATCGCCTCAGATCCCAAGGTGCAGAAGGCGGTGGGTTCAACACCCTTTAAGCCCCAATCCCCAAAACCTTAGTGGCCATTGCAAAACCCTCATTATGGGAGCCCTGATAGGAAGCCCTAATGAGAACCCTATCGCAGAACTTGAAAGTACCCTTAAAGGGCAGCCCTGTTATAGAGCTGCTCCCTACGAAACATGTTGAAGCCCTAGAGCCCTAAACCCAAAGCTTTTATAAGTAGGGTTATAATTAGGGTAACTCCATTTAGGGTACTTATAACCTAGTTACTAAGTCCCCGGCCCCTCCAAGTAAACTCTACGAAACCAAATTTATGGGAACCTTATAGGAACCCTTATCCCTACGAAACCCTGAAGCACAGGACCCGACCTTGGTCTGAGAGCTTTGAGCTTTGCCGGTCTGTACGGAGGGCCAGGGCAGTGCCACGAGTAGCAAAGACGGATTATTCTTAGTAGCTGAGTGGATACACTTTATATACACTTTTTGTGATAATATTACGCACTATAAACTGAAAGTGTGCACTTTTTGCGGGCTTCTGATCTCAGCCGCTGAGTTTCTAATGGTTCTCAGGGACTTGAACGGGTCTTAATACAGTAGAAGCCAGAAAGTTGGAATATCATTATCGTAACCCCTTTAAGGTAAACTATAGGGGATCCTACCATTAATCCATATTCCAACTTTCTGGAGTTCTAAGTAGACCCTAAACCCTAAACCCTATACATGCCTTTAAGGAACCCCTATAGATCCCTTTAAGGAGCCCTTTAAGGAGCGTGGT
Organism: Symbiodinium sp. CCMP2592; assembly: GCA_905221615.1. Lineage (NCBI taxonomy): Eukaryota > Dinophyceae > Suessiales > Symbiodiniaceae > Symbiodinium > Symbiodinium sp. CCMP2592. The sequence continues at coordinate 49,636 of CAJNDT010003791.1, forward strand.
TTAGGGTTTAGGGCTTACGGCCGTCAACCCCAAGACGGAGCGTGACCGCACTTGTGGCTTCTGCCTTAAGTGGGACCCAGGGACTCCAATATCCCTTAGTTAAGGAATACCTAGGGTTCCTTTAAGGGATCTATAAGGGATCTATAGGGTTTAGGGTTTAGGGGATTCTAATATCCCTTAATTAAGGAATATGCCTTAAATCATATCTGGGATCTTACTATAACTTAAGGTATATTTCTTAATGAAGGCAGGATCAAGGAATATTCTTTAAACCGTATTAGGCTTTTTTAATTAAGGGGTATTGGAGTTTCTGGGGATTTAGGATCGTCGTTTGCTTCATGACTCGTAATGTTCCGTAGCTAGTCTTCAGCACGCTCAGCCTTAAACCCAAAGCCCTGCGTAGTATGTGGGTGGTTCTCAAGGGTGCCGCAAGTTGTTTGGGACTACCCATGTGTCCTGTCCATATGCTCGCATGCTTGTCCCTCGGGTAGTCCAGATGCATGTCTCTTACTTGCAACATGGCAAGTAGTTCTTGTAGCTCAGTATTTTGGGGTAGGGTTTAGGGCATATCGCGTTTAGGTTTAGACTTCTGCTTGTCATCGCTGTTGTGAAAGCCATTTGGCTGGTGCCCTGGCCTGCAGCTGCCAAGGTGCCCCGAGCGTCCCTTCTCACGGCCAGTTTTGTTGTTCAGCCCAAGTCCGAAGAATTCAACCTGAAAGCCTACACATTCCGGCACGAGGGGATTTCGAAGACACCATGCTGCTGGCCGACGTGTTTGGATGAGTGCGCCATGCATACATGTGTTTGTGTAAGTCAGTTGTCTTCATACATGGTAAAAATGGTAACAGCTGTCCCCGCTGGTCTGAAGAGATTCAGCCTCCGGCCGTGCTGGTGATGAGCTGACTGAGACTGCTGAGAGCTGCACAGGCCAAAAGGTGTGCTTGACGTTTCGGAAATAGCTCGATGCTACTTGGAGGTTCATGGCACTTAGTAAGTACAGTGATAGTTACCTTAAATGGGAGTATGAGGAATGTTTTAAGTACAGTTACATTATTTTAGGGTTACTAAGTCCCATGAATCTCCAAGCAATCAGACTGAGCTGTCCGTTGCTATCAAACTTGCTCTCGACTTGTGGCGATACAAGCTGTTGAAGCTTAAAGAACTGAACCCTAAACCATGCGCCTGCCCACCTGAACTCGGGGGAGTATGTAGTGGCGACAGCAGCAGTACTGATGCTACTGCTACTACTGTTGCTGCTGCTTTGCTATTGCTTCTGTTTCGTCTACTGCCGCTGCTACCACTACTACTGCTACTGCTATTGCTACTATTGCTGCTACTAGTAGTAAGTACTACGGCGACGACGATGCCGAGTCCGACGACGGCGGCAGCTTTCAATTCTAAGTCTGTTGCCGCTGCTGTTTAGACGACGACTGCTATTGCCACTGGTCGCACGACTGCTAGTTGTTGCAGCGGCCGTGTCCTCCTCTTGTGATGCTGCTGCTGCGGCTAATGTAGGAACCTGATCAAGAGCCTTGGGCCTATAACCCCAAAATAGGACTTATATAAGGAACCCTAGTAAAGGCCGAAGGTTTCTTAATCAGGTTCCTGCACTACCACTGTTGGTTCTGCGTTTGGTTCCTGTGGTTCATATCAACTCTCCTATGATGCCGATGAATCCACTATAATGGACGCTACAGGTCTGGGGTTTGGCGTCTGGCGCTACTCGCAGCCGTTGAGTCCTGCCCATGTTGTGCCCTCCGAGGCAGTGGCCGTGCGCCAGCAGCGTGATCAAGGGGTGCGACGACGGGAGGTGCGAGGTCTAGGATGCAGAGTTCAAGCTTTAGGGCTTAGGATAGAGTTTGAGAGAAGGCCTGTACACTTCATATGAAACTCAGCAAGTAAGCTATCCTATACTATGCCATACTTTACCATACTATATTTGTAGCAGTAGCGGTAGCAGTGGCACTACGTAGCACTAGCACTAGCTGCCGTCGTCGTCGTAGCTGTAGCAGCTGTTGTCGTCGACATCGGCTACTGCTGCTGCTGCTGCTGCTGGTCCTGCTGCCTGCTGCCTGCTGCCTGCTGCCTGCTGCCTGCTGCCTGCTGCCTGCTGCCACTGCCACTGCCACTGCCACTGCCACTGCCACTGCCACTGCCACTGCCACTGCCACTGCTACTGCTACTGCTGTGTCGTCTTAGTGATCGTCGCAGTTGTCGTGCTACTCGCAGCAGTTGACAGCAACAGTAGAAATTAACGTGCCCGCCCACCTGCATATCACCGTCACCCTCGCGACATCACTGACATCATGCTCGTCATCCCCGTCCTCTTATTGACATGCTAGCACGAAGGCTTCTCACCAACACCATAAAGCAAATCTGATTCACATGGTCATTATGAATACAGCCAGACAGCCAGAACATGCTCTGGAACAGTCACAAGAAAAGCAGGCTATTTGAGGAGTCTGAATCGATCGCAATAGTGTTCCCTTGTAGCCCCTTTCCTAGCGAAGCTGGGAAAGCTGAAAAAGCACTAAAGCCCCCAATACCTTATACTCCGGAAGCATTCCGAAAGCTTAATATAGCCCTCAGAGTACACCCTAAGGGTCCATGTACCGGAATAGACTATACATTGGCCTGAAGTAGTCCCTGTTTGGGTACTTTGGGGGCCAATGTATACACTGTTTGGGTACATGAACCCTCAGAGTTCAGGACATCAGAATCCGACATGAAACGCTGAAAACCTCGCAACCTCCCCGGGCAGGTGCTGCTACCAAACCTCAACAGAAATGTGGTGAGTCGGGAGGCGAAGCCCGTGTGCTCAAACTTAGGAAGCAAGGTTTCGTTTTCCAGGATGTGTGTACGGTACACGTTTGTAGCATGCTGCTTTTTGTACTTAGAGGATTGTCCGTGTCATGGTGTATAGGCTTTGTGTTTGTAGTAGTGTTTAAGGAGCTACGAGGCCATCTGGGCTTGTATAACCAGGGGACCTTCATAGCCTGAACCCCAAACCCTACACCCGAAGCCCTAAACCTGAACCCTTCACCCTTAACCCTAAACCCTGAACCCCAAGCCCTCAACCCTAAACCCTAGACCCCAAACCGGAAGCCCTAAAGCAAATAATCCTATGAGGCTTCGGTGATTTTACACTGGAGTTTTTCAGAGCTCCGGGCTGACTGGGTATGGGCTTCGCGTGAAGGGCTGAAGGTTTGCAGTTTAGGGTTTAGGCTTTCTTTATGGTTTAGGGCTTAGGGTCTGGGGTTGGGTTTTAGGGTCTAGGGTTGAGGGCTTAGGGTCTGGGTGCTGAGGGTTACGAACCCCAGACTCAGCAGAGGCACTGGGCGGAGCGGCCATGATCACCGAATTTGGAAGAACTCTTTTTTAGCAGCTTAGCGAAAGTATATCGTGCTTGCTCGGCTTATGACTGCTGTCGTGCTTAGCACTGACCTAACTGTCCTGCCTTGCTGCAAGCGGTGGCCTCTTCGGGCCTGATTTCGCAGCATAGAACATGCACCTGAGCGGAGGGTTTCAGCACTCCTCCTTGTCATGACCTATTCGGTCTTGACACACATTCTCACCTTTTCGGGCAGGTGCAAACCCATCCCTAGTAGAGCGATCGTCCGCCATTGTTCTGGCATAGATTGCATAGCATCAAACGCCTAGGCCTAGCCACATTTCGAAGTCCCCAGCAGTTCGGAACAGTGTGGAAGTGATCTCCATTCGGGCTCACAAGAACAGGTCCAGGGTGTGGCACCGGGACCGGCACATCGCGATCCAGGTACTCCACAATAGGCACGTAGTTATCATCCATCACTGTTTGCGTAGCCGAATCCACCATTCGAACTCGCCGGGGCCCTGGTGACCCCAAGACTGTAGCCGGAATCCGGCTCGGTGTAGTAGAAGACGATGCTCCCCTGGTTCTACGGGGGGTCACAGGCGCAGGTGTAGATGTAGGTTCCGTGGCCAGCGGTGGCGTCGCCGGGATGCTCTCGCGCTGAGCCATCTGAGCCGCCAGTTCACGCTGCACGGCTTCCTGAATCCCTCTGAGCCTTATAGCCGACCGGGAAGAAGTCGGGCTCGAGCAGCATTTATCCCACAGCCACCACAAGGCCTCCCAAAGAGCAATCAAGGCAATGCCAACCATCAGCACGATGACGTACAACTCCATCGAGCTATCAAGAGGTAAAGGATCCTTTCTCTGGGCCCTCGCTGTCTGCACTAGGTGACATAACAACATGGTCCGGACCGCCGCTGTCTTCATCACCTCAGCGGCAGTGTCCACGAATCCCCATAGCATCGTGAGTTCACCAAGTCGTTGTCGAGGGAAGCTCTTCGTGAGCAAATCTGCCCATTGATCCCTGCCAGGGACATATCGAACAATGACCTGGCCGTCCTCTATCTGCTCGTGGATGTAGCTCGCCCTCACCCGCAAGTGGCGGGTCCGCCACGAGGAATTTGTAGTAGGCGTTGCTATGGAGATGGCCGCCTGGTTGTCGATTCCCAGGATGATCTTCCCCAGCCCGCTGTCCAACTGCCGTAGGACAACCTCGATCGACTTTGCCATCGTCAACGCCTCAATGGCAGCCACCAGCTCGCACTCAGCCGTACTCAAGCAAGTGAAGGGCTGCTTACATGCCCTCCAGCTGATCGGGGAGTTCATCCAGGTCAGCACTATACCCGTGTGACTCCTCGAGCCACTTGGGGCGAAGCTGCTGTCCGAAAACGCAACGAACTCTGAACCCACCGGCTTCAAAGTCAACGCCAGATTCTTGGTACGCTGGAGGTAGGCTAACAGCCGGCGACCGACGCGTAGGCACCGAGGGGCCGCCCTTGTCAACAAAGAGCCCATGGCACTCACCACAAAACTCACGTCGGGCCTCGACCTTTGTGCCAGCCATAACAACTCTCCACAAAGCCTTTGAGCTTGACGCACTTCGTCAGGCGTGCCTGCCTCTTCACCCTCAAAAGCTTCAAAGGTCACCATCTCGCGGGGAGCCTGGATATGCGACTGCTCCTCCGAAGTCACCTCGTGGAGCCGCAAGATCTCCTCTATGTAGGGCAGCTGGTGCACGTAAATGGCATCCATGTCCTCATTGGTAGAAAGCTCACAACCCAAGAACCTCACATCATGATCTGGGGTCAGGAGATCCAGTGGCGATGTCTTCCACTTTTGGCCAATCATTTTTGCCAGCGCCGTCACCAACCATAACGGTCCTGACAATAAGATGTCGTCCACGTAGACTAAGACCAACGCCGCCGGCTCCTTGGTAAGAGCCGCACCCACCTCATAGACAAGCCATAGATTAGGCTCCGCCCGGCCCTTCAACATCATCCATTGCTTTCCCTCCGCCTCAACGCTCATGTCACTCATGGAGGTGTCCCGGAACGACGCCCACAACTTTGGAGATTGTCGTAGACCATACATGCCATGCGTGAGCATCCATCTTTCCGACTCCTTTGCCAACCCCAACTGTATCAAGGCTGCTGGAGGTCGTATAATGTAGACGACGCCGCCCTCCTCGTGAGCCAGCGGGGTGAGCATAAATGCTCCAGCGATATCAACTATGGCTGCTCGCCACACTCGCTTGAGCGCATACACCAAACTGCATCTGAGACTCTCTGCCGCCGCGCCGCCGGCGAACAGTTCACTTTGGTCCTCAGCCGCGAAGTTGCCGCAACAGACTATTCTAGCCTTTCTCCGACAGTAGAACTCTTCGGAGGTGTCATCATTGGCTGCGTTGGGCGGCTTGACGGTGTAGACCAACTTTGATGGAAGTTCCTGAACCACATACTTCCTTTTTAGGATCGCGATGTCTTTCGCGTCAACTCTCAGGAACCCCTTCTCAACCACGCCCAGCTCCTTTTCAATTGCCGGCTTCCATTTATGGATCACCTGCTTCGCCTCCTGGGGGCTCACATTGTAGGTGTGCCGCAACGGTGTCCTGGAGTCCTTGGCTTCCTGGATGATCTTCTCGATGTTCTCAACATACTCCGGCTCCAACTTGGCAAGCCGAGGGTTATCATACAAACCCAAGGAAGACCAGAACTCGACATTGGTGCTCAAGTCCTCTGCGGCCTCCCCAAACATCGCATCTCCATCCAAAACATTTGCCAAGGTCGTCAGGGCCTCCAACTCATCACCAGGATCATCGGATCCACACACTTTACAAAGACGGCGTACACCTGAAGGAGCATCCAGTCCGCGTTCATCACCTTCACCAACCGCGTCGGTATACATGGCCCATTCACAAAAAGTGGCCTCACAATCCCCAACGGTTGCAGCTTCCACATCATCCTCTGGTACACGAGCTCGGCTCCACGCACCCTCACATGGGAAGGAAACTGCATTTAGTGCCGGTCTGGTTTCCAGCACCCCATCGGGATCTCCTCCATGGGACTCAGAACCATCCATGGGGAAACCAGCGGACTTCAAGTACTCCTTGTCCTTCATTGACAACTTGCTACTCCCTTGCGGCGTATAAGCAGACAAAAACCACTTCACTCCATCATGCGGGACGTAGGCGTGGGGAACCAACGGATCAAACACCGCCGGGATTTCCTGGACATTCACCAAACAACCATCGTGAACCTCATCATCTGCAGTCTGGTACTGGTAGTCCTGGGGGTCACTGCCTCCAACCACTCGTCTTTGACAGTCCAGGTCCTGAACCCATAGTCCTCCAGAGGCTGGGGCCTTTAGCTCCAGAACATAGTTGTAGGTGTCCCTCTCGTTGTGGCTATCCTTGTGCTTGGGAACCTCCTTGGCCGCCTGAATCACGAGGGTGGTCCATGCATAGTTGAGGTGCGGCCAGTTCTTGGTCAACTTCTTTTTCATGTAGGCATTGAAGAACTTGGTCACCCAAGGAAGGTCACGCCCATATCGGGTCACACCAAAAGAACCACCATGAACAAATGCTCCCATCACTAGCCCCTGACCTCCCGGAGCTCTTGGAACCTTTAAGCTCCCACACGTACTCGCCATCAAAGAAAGCAGCCTCGCACCATCATGATCTTCAAGACGAGATTCTCGAAGCATCTCTTCCGCAATGCGTTCCACATACTGTATCTCGTCAAACTTCAAGTACTTGAGAGCCGCCTCCTCCTCGTCCTCTAGGCCTTGTTGCCCAGGTTCATTGGTCATCATCTCGAAATCTTCAAAAAACCCGTCAATCTTGAACTCTGAGGGGGCCTTGGCTCATTCGCCTTGGTGGTGGTCGCACAGGTGGTGGTAGAGGAGGTTCGTCAGAAAGATCGCCTGCGGGGTCTTCTGGCTCCACAATCACAGTCGGAGCCACTTCGTCCAAAGGCGGCGGATCCCTGGCCACTCTCACATGAGTGGTCTGAATGAACGTGCCCGTGGCCTTCAAGATCACATGTCCTCCGCGGATGTCCGTGGACGGTCCCGCGTATCGGCCAACGGTCCAATGCGGGCCAAAGTCCTCGACCGCACCCGTCTTGTAGCGCTTGGTCTTCACATAGACCTTTGTCCCATAAGCCACCGGCATTGATGGCAAACTCCCCAGCACGTCGGCTCGCTGTTGGGCCGCTGCGTACTGGACCGCTGTGGGCCAGTGTTCCTTTCCAACCCCTGCGGAGTCGAGAAGGATGCGAGCCCGGCGCTTCAAGAACCGCACTCCCGATTCTGCGACTCCATTGGCAGCCGAATCTGACCCCGAAGTCGTCGTAGGCCACATTCCTTGCGCAAGTGCCCACTTCCGCACCACATTCCCACGAAACTCACCTCCGCGGTCCGTATGCAGTCTGGTAACCGGATATCCCAGTGCTTTGATGTCCATCACAATGCGCTGGACCGCCGGGAGCATCGTGGCAGCCTTCTTGTTGTTCACCGGCACCGCAAAGTACAAGGTGGAGGTCTTGATGGGCTCCTTGAAAGTAGACAACAACTCCTTCCACTTTCTTTCTTCATCAGCAACTTCAGCAGGATCAACACCCGCCCCATCATCTCCACCATCAGCCTCACCGGCCTCCTCCTCAGATAGGCGGTCCTCCTCCTCCTGGTCTCCATGTTCCCCAGGAATTGGATGGCCTCGAACTTCAGCATGTCCACCTCCTCCGTCCACCTCTGGAATCCTGAGGGCGCCAATGACAAAGTACCGAAAGAACTTGCCATCAGGGGACCGGCCATAACCTCTAAGAGGACCCACAACATCCACGCTCAAACTGTAGGCCATAGGATGCAGGGATGCTCGGTGCTGGTGGCCCGTTGCACTGTTTCTAACACATACAGCGCAATCCCGTCGAAAAGGCTGATGATTCCGAGCCACATGTAGTCTCCAAGAGGCATCATCACTTAACTTCGCCATGGCGTGCCCCTGTGAACGTAGAGATTGAGACGTCCAACAGTCCCATCTCATCCAAGTACTCCTTGGTGTCCTGGCACTCAGTCCAGGCGGGCCAAAGGTCCTCGTAGTTCTCCGTCGCTCGTTGGCGGTTGTAGTTGATGCGGTCCATGTCCTCCACATAGAACTTGACAGAAGTTCCATCGCTTCGCTGTTTTCCAGCGCACGCAAGGGCATGGAGGAAGTGAACCTTGCTGCGATGGGGTCCTGCGGCCAACTGGTCCAAGTGGCGAGGTAGGCAGTCGCGGGAAACAATTGCGCTGATCTTTCCCTGGAGGGCTGCCCATTGTATCACCTTCCAAACATCCCCGAACTCATTCTCAACCAACATAGAGTTCATGTTCACATACACAACTCCTCCAATGAACGCCAAGTGCTTCAAAGGGTCCTTGAACCGCTCCACAGTGGGCGGGTCCCATCGTAGCGCCCACGATTCGGCCCTCAACAGGCGCTTGCGCGCCCTTCGGTTCACCTTGAGAGACTTCATCAAGTCCCAAATCCCCGGTCGAGGCAGCTTCGTGATCATCTCATTCTTGACCACATCCTTGTAGTTGATGAACGTCGCCTTCTCCACAGCAGTTCGGGCCTCAAGAACATTTCCCGTCTTCACGTACTCCTCCAAGCACGACCACCAGCTCATCTTCAGCTTCCTAAGGGCCTTCACCGACAGCTGAGTGTTGCTCTCGAGTTCTGGGAGCTGGTGCCTTTCCAAACGCTGAATCAACTGCTGGGCAACGGCATGGCTAACCTCCGGGCATCCATTCTTCACATCCAAGACCAGCTGCTCATTGTCCTCGCCGTGCAGGATGCAGTGGTCCGCCGTCCAATCGAGCTTGTAGCCGAGGGTGGAGATCACTTTGCCCAGGGGCACAATCACCTGAGCCAACTCCTCAGCACTCAACAAACTCCCACTCACGGTCTGTTTCATAGCTGCCACAGCATCTCCCGCCAACTGGACATTCACCTGTTTAGCTCGATCCCATTCTTGCTGGTCCTTAGGTTGGCGAAGTACATGAGTGGAGCCCGAATCGAGCAACGCACCGCGAGGCTTTGGTAGGCCGTAGAAACCATGGTCCTTCCAGCACTCCAGAGCCGCAACCAGAGGTTGGAACATCTTCATGTGCCGCACCTCCTCGATCACCTTCATGACTTTCACCTGAACATCGCCCGGCTCAAAATTCACCCGTCGAGTGGGCGACTCAGAAGTAGCGGCAGCGCTGGTCGTGGCACCAGTGTCACTGGCTCCAACGGTAGAGCCCTTCGGAGCACCCTTTGGTGAAAAGGCTCCTCCTCCTGGGGCCTTGCACTCACGAGCCTTGTGTCCAACAGCCCCGCAACACAAGCACTTTTTTGCTCTGGTTGCCTTATCCATAGCATTCCACGTGTGAGGAAACTTGCAACTGTTGCCCCGTCGACAACCACGGTCTCCCATGAAGAACTTGCACACGTTTCCTGAGGCTCTTGGGGTAGAGGGAGCCGGCGTTCCGGTAGTAGGCGCCGCGGCGGATGGCGTCGATGGCGTCCCGGAGTCCGCACCCGCCGTCAAAGCCCTCATTGAAGTAGACACATCACCGCTGGGCCTTGCCGCTCCGAGTCGGGCCTGCTGCTCCATCTCCGCCTGCAGGTGCTGCAAGAACGTCGTGACGCTACCCGAGCTGGGGCTCACGTCCACCTGCAGAGTACTCCGGATCAAACTCACCCGGAACGATAACTCATGGTTGGCCCTCACGATGGGCCCTGTGATACGGTCCAGCCCTTTCAAGAGGACCGAGGCATCCGGCTCCGCTATGCCAATCGACATGGCCCTTCTCCTCCAAAGGTTCCATTTGCGAAGCCCCTCCATAGCCTCCTGAGCGCTCGAACATTCATCGGGCATCTCCAACATCTTCAGGACCAAGGCTTTCTCCTGCAAGTTCCCCGGCTGGTACATGGCGTATAGTTTGCAAAGTAACACCAATGATGTCACTTGACCATGCGCTATCACTTCATCTCTAACGCCCCGGGGCACAGCACTCAGCATCATCGCCGTAGCCCGTCTCTCAACCCTTGCCCATTCTGGCCTCGTCAGTTCCGGTGACGCTTGAGGTCGAAGTTGTAGGCGAGCTAGGGGCGCCGCAGAGCTGTACTGGTGGTACCAGGTGGAGACGTCCTTCATGATCGTGGTCCACCATGTTGCGCTCGTGTCCGAGAGGTCCTGCATGATCGGGCCAATATGCGTGATCCAGTTCAAAAGGTCAATGGATCCTGTCTGGGGCTGGTACTCCGGCAAGAAAGGCAGCTCATTGATCCCCGGCTTCACTGTTTCAGGACGGTCACCTTTACTCACACTCTGCTGTGCCAGTAGACTCTATCCCCTTTGCCAAGGTCGCCAACAAGCTGGCCTCTGGGGTTCCCGGTGCAGCCGGCGGACCTGGTGCTAGTGGTCTTGGAAGAACAGGTGGTGGTGCATCAGGTGGCCTTGGAGGCGGGACGACATGATCACTGCTGTAGGGTTGAGGTACTCTAACATCGCCCGGTTGCCCTTCACGACCAGTACCTCCCATGCCGAACAAGCCCTGAAAGAACGCCTTAGGACCAAGTGGTGACTGTGACCGTGTGCGCGTACTTGCCGTCGGCAACGGCTGCGGGGGACCAGGTAGGGATTGATCTGCGGAAACTCCAGGTTGAACTCCCGAACCTAAAGGTCGCTGTCCCTCTAGACTCAAAAGAGGAGGACGTACTGCTGAAGGAACGCCTGGACACCCACCGAAGCTCAAATCTCCCAAAGCAGGACCGCCACTCAGTTCGTTATCTCGAAGAGGTAGCGGGCCTTGCAGTGTAGTAGGCCTCGGGGGACCAGGTAGGGGTTGATCTGTGGAAACTCCAGGTTGAACTCCAGAACCACAGGCCTCCATCATCCTCATCTCCGCATCCGTAGGTAGGCCCCTCGTGTGGACCGTCCGCTGCTTCATCTGCGCCTCGTGCCACTCCAGTTGCTGGCGTAGCCGCTGCGCCTCACTCGTAGCCTCCATCGTCCTTTGTCGCTCTGCTTGAAGGCGATCCATGATATCACCCACCGCATGCTCCAGCTGTCTCGCCACCTCTGCTTGCACCATTTCTGCTGAAAACCCCACCGATCCACTAGAGGCTGAGTCCGCATGCCGTGCTGGCTGCGCCGCTACAGGCACAGGCAGTCGTGGAAGTTCCGCTGCTCCTTCCGGTCGTGGCCAAGCCGTGCCGGGGTTGCCTCCCGCATTGGGAGGTGAAGACCAAGCCGTCACTTCGACTCGTCGCTGTATGTAGTCGCCTAGGCGACCAAACCACGTAGACCTTGAAGATCCACCAGCGTGTCCGACCACTGGGCTTTGTCCAGGCAACGGCGATGGACTAAACCTGTCAAACAACGCTGTTCCACTCTCATCGTATAACGTCACGTCGCGCTCCGGTGCGGCTAACTCATGCACTGACGCGGCGTGTCCGGTTCCCCAGCTGATAGGGGGATCGTGATCTGCATGCTCCTGCGCCGGCTCAGTCATGATGCGCACCCCGCGGGAGTTTGCACGATCCTCGGCCCGCTCCTGCCGACCATGCTCTGCGTCTTGACTCCCTTCCGCATTTCCAGGAGTGGCCAAAGACGGCCCAACACCATTGGGAAGCTGAGTCTCTGTCTGAAGTCTTCGCTCCTCATCTCGTAGTTGCGCAGGCATCTCTTGGCCGTAATTCGGCCCCAAGAGTTCGCCCTCAAGGGCTTGCGTTGGGCTCATACCCTGCTGAGGGTTACGAACCCCAGACTCAGCAGAGGCACTGGGCGGAGCGGCCATGATCACCGAATTTGGAAGAACTCTTTTTTAGCAGCTTAGCGAAAGTATTTCGTGCTTGCTCGGCTTATGACTGCTGTCGTGCTTAGCACTGACCTAACTGTCCTGCCTTGCTGCAAGCGGTGGCCTCTTCGGGCCTGATTTCGCAGCATAGAACATGCACCTGAGCGGAGGGTTTCAGCACTGGGGTTTTCGTTTAGGGTCTAGGCCTTAAGGTTTATGGTCCAGGGTTTAGGGTCTAGGGTTTAGGGTCTAGGGTTTAGGGTCTGGGGTTTAGGGTCTAGGGTTGTGGTTCAGGGCATGGGTGTAGGGTTTAGCATTAAGGGTCCACCATGAAGAACCCTGACGCGGTACTTAGAGGTTCCTGGGACTTAGCAAAAAACAGGTGTAAGTATTTTAACAGGGATAAAAGCTAAATATGTGTGCAGTTACCCTGTTTTCTATAACCCTGGATACTAAGTCCCATGAACCTCCAATTGGGTTCTGTGGGTCTAGGTCTACCTTAACCCCAAATGACCTACCTTTTTCGGGACTTATATACTCATACAAAGAAATCATATTAGGGGCTCTAAAAAGGTAGCTTCCCTAGGGTCCAGGTATGGGTGCAGAGCCCTGACCGATACAGGCTTTGGAAGTGCAAACCTGGAAGCAAAACTACACCTGTAGCCCCAAGTCCTACGAAACAATAGGGTCTGACCCTTTAATTGCGGAGCCCACCCCTATAGGGTTGTCGGATCCGAAGGTAAGCCCTAATATAGGGGCCTTGATATTGGCAAAGAAACGGGGTCACAGTACACCAGGGTCCATATACACTACCAGTATGGAAGTAGGAACCCTATGCCCTACTATAATAGCGCTGAAAAGATTACCAATAATTACTATTTTTGGGGGTTCCTTATTCTAAGATAGTATCATGGGCCCCCAAACCCTATTCTAATTGTTCAGGCCCCGGTATTACTCTCGGAGACTCAAGCGAGGCAACGGATGAACCCGCGAGGGCACAGCGAACCTCTGTGGAGCAGCTCGGCGCGTAAAATCGGGGTAAGAGTTTAGGGTTTAGGGGGTTCAGGGTTTAGCGTCTACATGCCTTGTAAGGGTGTCCCGAGTATCCTTTCTTCTCATCTGTTTATACGTGCAGTATTTGTGGCCCCCCCAAAGCCCTATTCCTATTCATACCTGTATATCCTCTATATTGAGCTGCTTAACCTATGCAGGCTTTTTGACCGTAGAACAGGGTAGGGTCCAGGGTTTGGGTTTAGGTTCCCCTTGTACATTGTGCAGGGTTTTAAAGTTCAGGGTTTTCGGTTCAGAGTTTACGGACCTTGAAACTCCTTGGGCGAGCAGTCCCCAGGCGAGACACAGGCTGACTTTGGCCATGCTACAATGTAGGGTTTAGGGGTTTAGGGTTTGGGGTTTTGGGGTTTAGGGTTTTAGGGTTTAGGGGTTTAGGGTTTTAGGGTTTAGGCTTAGGGGTTTAGGGTTTTAGGGTTTAGGGGTTTAGGGTTCAGGGTTTGGGGTTTAGGGTTTCGATCTTTTACAGCAGGGTTTCTCATGCTATGCTTGTTTTCAGGCCCCTAAACCCGAGCTGGGACGCTACACAAGCCCTGGGGTTCGAAATGATGACCAACTCAACGAACCATTCTGCAAGAGGTCATGAAGCTCCCCGATTTGTCTTATTCTCGTTCGAACGAAAGCTATTCTGTAAGTCCCAGTGCCCCGTGAGACCTTTACAAAACGGTGTTAACCGAAACCTAAAACCCTACTCGTAGACCCCCTAGACCGAAGCCCCTTGCCAAGCACGATGATACGTCAGCGTCTCTAGCCGAAACACCGAACCTCCTGGGGACCTGGTTGCCGACATGCTGGGTTGCTAGGCTACGGCAATATTGATGGATGGACTGATGGCTGCATGGTTGGCTGGCTGGCTGGCAGGGTGGATGGATGGCAGGGTGGATGGATGGCAGGGTGGATGGATGGATGGGTGGATGGATGGATGGATGGATGGATGGATGTATATGTACATACGTACTAATGGATGTGCTGTGTATATACCCTGATGTGGTTATACATCTATATATGCATGTATGTACATATACACATACAATTTGTATCTATATATACACACATACCCACACATTTTTAATATGTATTTATGTGTGTACATATATGTGGATGTACATGAGATGAGGCAACCACCGGAGTCCGAAGGATTTGCTCAATTTCCTGAAAGACCTTAGCCTGAGCTCCCTCCTTTCATTATTTCTCAAGGGTTCTGGATTAGCTCCGAAACCCCTAAACCTTAAACCCCCGAAACTAAACCCTAAACCCAGGCAGCTGCGCGAAATGACGCCACCGCAGCTGCATTTAGCGTTTTGCAGGGCTTCTTGGAGGTTCATGGGACTTGGTAACGACAGTTTTAGGTATCTTAAGTAAGGCTATAATTATATCGACAGTATTGTTACCTTTTTGTAACCCTAGCTATTGAGTCCTATGAACGTTCAAGTTGGGTATCTATGGTTTTGCTGTTTAGGGCCTAGTGGCTTCGGGGGTTTCTGTTTGGGACCCTACAGTAGGGGGGTTAGGGATATCAGGTGGGCTTGGAAGGTGGAGCTCTTGAAGACTAGGGTCCAGCTCCTAGTTTGTGGTGCAGCTCGGGCTAAACGTCACGTGTTAGTGTACGCTTTCGGGGTTTAGGGACTAGGATTTCGAGTTTGCCTAGGATTTCGGGGCTTGGTGGCTTAGGGGCTAGGGATCTCGACATTTTGCGCCCCGTTGCGCTTTTCCGCTCTGTGCCATGAATGTCACCGCTTGCAAGTACGAAGCCTGCAACCGAAAAACACTTGAAGGATCAGTGGACTTAGTACCCAGGTTTGTAAGTAAGTAACCACCAAGACAGGTGCCCATAACCTTGCTTAAAGCATCCGCCGAGCAGTGCAGCATGGAAGCTATGTCACCGGGTTTGTGGCTAAATGTTTCGGCCCAGCCTTGGTAGTTCCAGCATATGCTATCTTACTTCCCAAAGTTCGGCTAAGGGTCCAGGCTTTTAAGGTTAGGGTTCCCAAAGTCCCCAGATCTTCCAATACCCCGTACCAAGGAATATACCTTGAATTTCGAGAAGACCCCCTAATATGATTTAAAGTATCATCCGTGATTATGCAAGGGATGTTGGAAAGTCTTGGTTCCTCTTCACAGATAACGTAAATGCTCAACACCGTTGCTGCCATGAGCATGCCCCGACTAAACCCTGAAACCCCTAAACCCTTGTACTTAGGGGCACTTAGGAATAATTTTTAATTTCTGGTTACTGTAATCCCTAAGAAACAGCTAAAATTATAATTTGTGCTAGGGTTCTAAGTTCAGTATAGTTGAATGCACAGCCAACAACCCACAAAATGTAAAACGGACACCCTCAACCCCAGAACCTGGACGCTTCCCCTACTATATTTTGGGGGCTTCTAATTAAAGCTATAGCATAATTGGCCAACAGACCCTATTCTAATCATCAAGGCCCCTAGATTAAACTCTGCATCGAACGACCTTATCCCCCGAGGCTTCGCCAGCGCTTGGAAGAGCAAGAGAACAGGCTGCAGGCATGCCAGTACTCTGCTAGCATGTCGCGCGAACGATTCGCGACAGTAAAGCTCTAGTCTGCGAGACCCTAAACCCAAAAACCCAACTAAACCCGAAACCCTAAACTCTAAACCCGAAACCCTAAACCCTAAACCTCAAACTCACATGAAGGCCAACCCTTGAAAGAAGATCTGCCCCTTAATATTTTAAGACCAGGCCTCGGGATCCCGAGCCCATACTTGGAGGTTCATGGGACTTAGTAAAGAGCTCCTTAAATGGATCTATAGGGTTACTTAAAGGGATCTATAGTAGAGTGTTTAGGGTTTAGAGTCTACTTGGAGGTTCATGGGACTTGGTAGTTATTTTTCCGAGGGGCTCCTTTAAGGGTACCCATAGGGCTCCATGGGACTTGGTAACTAGGGTTATAAATAAGATAACTATACTTAGAATTACTTATAACCCCAGTTAAGGTACTTATACCTGTACAAGTCCCATGAACCTCCAAGTACCCTAAAGTGGGTTTGGGGTTGAGGGTTTTAGGGTTTAGGGTCTGGGTTTTCGGGATGAGGATTTTAGGGTTTAGGGTAGAGGGTTGCAGCATTGAGTCCTTGAGTCCTACAGCTACAGCTTATATAAATCAAATGAATCAATCCAGATGTAGTATACACTCACGAGTATGGCCTTGGAGTGACAACAGATGGGAAAAGTTTACAGTCATAGCCATCACAAGCATGAACCTGCACCAATAGCCCGTGCTGTGGCGGAATCTGTTATACAGCTTAGCAGCATTGGGCAGCCCTATACAGACACTTTACAGTAAACCCCATAAAGTTGGAAACTGGCTTAAGGCCAAATAGTGCTGGGATGCTGGGATTCCCTATACATTACTCTTAAGGGTGGAGGCTCTGGGGTTGCCAACTTTTGGCTTTTACTGTACAGTAGCAAGGCCTTTGGTTATTGCAAATGCTATCAAGGCCCTTAGAATTCGAAGGCCAACTGGACCTGTGCAAGGCCGAAAGAACACTGGACAAGACAGCTGCAGCAGCCCTTGAAGCCTCTATATGCCCAGAGACTCCAATATACCTTAACTAAGGGATATACCTTAAATCATATTAGGGATCCTACTATAATTTTAAGGTGTATTCCTTAATTGAGGAATATACCTTAAAGCATATTAGGGATCCTACTATGATTTTAAGGTGTATTCCTTAATTAAGGAATATACCTTTAAACATATTAGAAATCCTGCTATAATCTACAGGTATACTCCTTGACTAAGGGATATTAGGAGTCTCTGGGCTCTTCAGAGCCCTAATGGGAGCCCTTCAAGGAGCCCTACGGTTGATGATATATATATATATATATACACACACATATATATATACATATATATATATATATACACATATATATATATATATATATGTATATAAATCCTGCATTACCTTAAGGACCCTAAACTATGGGAATTATGGTCTCTTCCTTATTATGGGTAATGCAGGATTTCTATCATCAACCGTATTACTACCATATTACTATCATATTACTATCATATTACTATCATATTACTACCATATAACTACTATTACTACCATTCTTCCATTCCCTAACCATGCTCATCCCCAAAGATGCAGGAGCAGCTTCAAGAGCAAGCAGAGCTGCAACATCAGCTACAGCAGCACCTCGAGCAGGACCGGGCTAAACCCGACAGCGAGAGTTTTAGGGTTTAGGGTCGGGAGCGGTGAGGATTAAAGTCGGAAAACTTCCGGTACGCCCCGGACCGGTCCGGTACGCCCTGTACCGGACCGGTCCGGTACGCCCCGAACTTAAAGCCCTGATCCTGTATAGAACAAGCACTGTTTGTAGCCCTTACAGTAACCCTTGGTGTTATAAGGTTTAGGGGAGTGTTCGAAGTCTGGGAGCTAGGGGATTGAACACAGGTGTGCGCAGGCCTGCGCCGCATCTCGGCACACGCTAAGCCCCAGACTCTAGACCCTAGACCCTTAGCCCTAGACCCTAATCTAAAACCCGAAACCCTCAACCCTAAACCCTAAAACCTCGACCTCAAACCCAAAACACTATAACTCGACCCTCGACCCTAAGTTTTAAAGAAGTCCTATGCAAACTATCAAGGCCCGTGTATTATATAACTATTTCCTGCCAGGGATCTGCAGCCCGGGACCCAAAACCCGAAAGAACCTGAACCGGTTGAGGGTTTAGTGAAGTTTAGTGTTTAGGGTTTAGTTTATCGGCTAGTAGGGACAATCTTGATTTCCTTTATTGGTTTTCTATGGAGCCCCTTTTTTATTGAGAACTGTTGGAATCTGTTAAGGAATGCAATTTGATAAACCCTGGTGATGACAAGGAAGCCGTACCAGTCTTTACTGCAGCACGCCATTCTGGCAACTTAATTTCAGCTAAGCAAGCCGAACTCGCTGAGGTTACACTACGGCTTTCTGCGATAAGGGGTTTCATGGAGGCTTAGGGTTTATAGTGGGTTATGACGAGTATATAAGTCTCCGAATATGTGCGAGTGTTCATGTCGGATGCTATCTTGGGATAATTGCTAGCAGCAGGAATCCCCTCCCGCACAAGTGTTGTAGGCTCTGGCTATAACGCGTTTGTCCTAAACTCTAAACCAATGATCCCTTTCCCCATTAAACCCCGAAGCCCTAACCCCGAGGATCCAAGTACCTCATAATTAGTCCTACACCCTCCCGAATATTGACTCGCATATCTACTACACTAACCAAAACGTCCCTTGCCCAAAGCCGGAATCCGAAAACTCCGCACCTCGACTTTTAAGACCCTTGAAGCCCCTTTAACAATGCGTGGACACTAAAATCCTGAAAGCCCAAAACGAGAGAGAGAGAGAGACAGAGAGAGAGAGAGAGAGAGAGAACACAAGGGATCTAAACCCTCCAGCCATAAACCCGAAACTTCAACCCTTCACCCGTAAACCCTCTACCGATATGCCCTCAAAACCCTAAGATCCCCACACCCGTAAACCATAAATCCGGAAACCCCCCCACGCCCCTAAACCCCAAGATCCCTACACCCTCAACCCTTCTCACTATACCCTCAATCCTAAATTTCCACATCTCTGAACCCTCAACCCTCGAACCCTAAACTCTCGAAACCTAAGTTAAGTCTGCTGTTGGACTCGAGGAGCAGCAGCTCCAAAGAGAGCTGCGGGAGCAGCTGGAGAGGGACCTCGAGGATCGACTTCTCCTCGGAATGTTCCTTTAAAGGGTTCCTTTAGGCTTTCTTCAAGGGGTTTAAGGGTTCGTTTAAGGGGTTTAAGGTTTAAGGCTTCCTTGAAGGGGTTCAAGGGCTCCTTCAAGGGGTTTAAGGGTTCCCTTAGGAGGTTAAACCTCTAAGTGGTTTGCGGGTTCGTTATGGGTTCGTTTAAAGGTTTAGGGGTTCCTTTCAGGGCTTAAGGGTTTGTTTAAGGGGTTTCTTTAAGGGGTTCCTTTAAGGGGTTCCTTGAAGGAGTCCTTTAAGGGGCTTGGGGTTACTCGGGTCCCCCCAAAGGGATCTATAAGGGTTGGTTTAAAGGATGGAGAGGAGCTCCTGCTGAGCTTCAAGGGCTCCTTCAAGGGGTCGCATAGGTGTATACATTCTGTATAATGGTAGTATCTTGTAACCTAGGATGCCCAGTAGTGCCCTTATTCTTTTAAAAGGGAGCCCTTTTTTATTCTTCCTGGCCTTGCTGGCGGGCTGGGACATGGTCGACGCCTCTCCCCTGGAGGCCGAGGTTCGGGAGATCCTGGTGGAGGGCGAGCTCCGGAAGGTGCACGTTTGAGCCCGGTAGCCGGCATGTCTCGGCATTTTCCCGAGCAACAGCGTCGCTACCCTGAAACGGGGCAGTCTCGTAGCAGCTCCAACTTGACGAGGCGTAAGACCCTCCCTATAGCAACCCTAAACCCTAAACCCTAAACCCCTAAACCTTAACCGTGAGCGGGCAGCCATAGCCAAAGCCAAAGCCGAAGAGGCCGAGCGCGTAGGACTTTGAGGGTTCAGGGTGCAGGGTTTAGGGTTTAGGGAGTGGGTTTCAAGGCAGATTGGGGGGTTCAGGGCTCCTTAAAAGGAGGAACTATAGTAAGTAAACGCAGCCCTGAAAGGAACACTTGAGGGAATCCTGACAGGAGCACGTAAGGGTGACGTTAAAGGGTGTACAGGGTTCTGTGGATTCTTCTCGAGGGTGTCGAGATTGAGGTGTATATGGCTTAGGATTACTTTAACCCCAAATAAACCTACCTTTTTAAGAACTTATATAAGGAAATCATGTTAAGGATTCCTAAACAATTAGGTTTCTTAGGTCCTAGGGTCCAGGTAAAGATTAGGGTCAAAGAGTTCGGGCTGCAGCTTAGTCATACACTGAGTTGAGGCTTATTGCCCTAGGGCTTCAGAGTAGAGGCATAGGAGAGGAGGGAATCTATATCCCTACTGACGCCTTGTTGGTAGAGTCATAGAGTTCCTGAGCCCCATTGGAGGACCTGAACCAGTTGGAGGAGCTGGTGGGGGTCAATACAGGTGGGCAGTCCTAAATACCCACCCTGAACCCCCAAAAAAGCTCGAACCCATCGTCCCAAAACCTAACATGGAAATCAAGAGGGACCCTAGTTTGGGGCGTTGAGGGTTTAGAATTGAGTGTGTGGTCCCAGTAGGGCTCCAGTTTCCGAAGTAACATAGTCGGGTGCTCGATTACATACTCTACACGCATTGACAAGGATTAATTATGGATGTTTGGTTACCCTTCTGTAGGCAACTGGACCCCTCAGGCAAGTCGGTATCGTCCAGAGGGGCTTTGGGTAAGTTCACCATGAGTCAAGGTCTTTTGTTTCTGCCTGCGCCAACCCCAGTCGGCATCGTAATGGGTTTCTGTCATGCTCCTCTCGGCTTTTACAGGATGTCTGGAATTTGTGCATGCAGATTTCCAGGGCCCAGCATCCGCACCATACTGAAGGCCTTAACTCAGGAACATGGACCAGGTATATCACTAGAGTTGCTTAAACCCTAAACCCTAAACTGCATAGTTGCTTCTTCGAAACACAGCCCAGAACCCGAACGACTGAAACCCAACTCTTGTCTTCAACTTGCCTTGGATCCGAAAGATTCAACTTCTCAACCGTCGTCTAGGGCAGGGCTTGGGATTTAGGGTTGAAGGGGCTTTCAGGGATCCCACACCCTGGCTTGAGGGATTGCCCGGACCCTATGTTCGGGGAAACAAGGGCCCCTTAACCTTAAAGCAACATGGGGGGGCGACTGTGAGCTTATCTTTCTAGCTTTGGGGTTTAAGTTTTGGGGCTCAGGGTCATGCGCAACCGTCCTCTTAACCCTCAACCCTAAACCCCTAAACCCCTGAGCCCCTCAACCCCTCAACCCTTAAACCCCTAAACCCTAAACCCTAAACCCTAAACCCTAAACCCCTAAACCCTAAACCCCTAACCCCTAAACCCCTAAACCCCGAAACCCTAAACCCCTAAACCCCTAACCTCTAAACCCCTGGACCCTAAACCCCTAGACCCTAAACCCCTAAATCCTAAACCCTTAATCCCCTAAACCCTAAACCCCTAAATCCTAAACCCCTAAACCCCTAAACCCCGAAACCCTAAACCCTAAACCATGTCTGCTTGGAAGGTTCTGAGAGTGGGCCATCCCCTCGCGGTGAACCTGAAGAGGCTCTGCGCTAGGGGAGCAAAGGGTGGATTGCCTCAGCTTTAAACCCCAGAGCTTGATTCATCCCTACACGCGAAACTCTGGACGCACAGGGCTCTGAGGATCTTTGCCCCAAAACCCAGTACGGATTGACAGGGAGCTCGCTCTCCCCTCTCTCTCTCATATATAAGATATATGTGTATATATATATATATACACACATGCATATTTATGTGTTTATGTCTGTATAAGCATATGTCTACATGTACACATACTTGTATAGATAGAATCTTCAGGCACATGGGACTCTGTGGAATGGATTCAGGGTTTGGGCCAAAGTGCTTTGGCTTCGAGATATGAGGCTTGGGGTACGAAATTCGGGCTCTTTGGTTCCGAGCTACGCATTCACATTAGGCCCGAAATCTATTTCAAGTGTCCAGAGCCCCCAAGCGGGATTTAATTCGACGAAGGCTTGGTTCAACAGCCTGGACGCGGCGGGCCAAGCACCCTAAAAGCGTTATAGTAGCCCACATCGAAAGCCCTTACGGAGCCCTTAAAGTAATCGTTAAAGGAACCCTAAACCCGTTGAGTCCTAGACGACTGCCAGATGTGTTGGTTTGGGTGACGGTGCTGGCAGCCAGCACATATCAGGAATTGGCGCTAACCCCCAAAGTGTACGCGGGCAAAAGCCCTAACTGGCACACATCCTTCTATCCTCGCGTAGTCTATAAGACCTGCAACATCCTCCTAAACATCCGACAAGAAAAAACGTCACAGAAAACCTCAACCCTAGAGAAGAGGAGCAGCAAACAACACTGCTCTAGAAACCCATGTTGACGAAGCATATTGACTTTGAAACTTCATTTACAAAACCGTCACGAGGTGCTGGCGATATCGGAGCCCTCAGACACCCTGGTGCAGGCCATGTTGCGCGGTTATATGCCCTAAACCCGGAACCTGAAATGCTAAACCCTAAACCCTGCCGAAGCTAGGGTTACAAGTAGGTATCACTTTACCTAGAATACTTAGACTTATAAATTACCAGAAGTACATTAAGCCCTTGTGCTAGACCACTGTAGTGTCTCAAGCCTTAGACCCCAAGCCAGATACCAACCTCGGCACAGAAATCTTTAAGCCCTAAACCCTACGCCCTTTCGAGACTCCTTTCTTCAACCCATGTGTTGAGAACTCTAGGGTCGCATTTAGGCTGTCTGGGGGTCTTATGGTGTGTTCCGGCCCTAACCCTAAAC
Source organism: Symbiodinium sp. CCMP2592 (assembly GCA_905221615.1). Lineage (NCBI taxonomy): Eukaryota > Dinophyceae > Suessiales > Symbiodiniaceae > Symbiodinium > Symbiodinium sp. CCMP2592. The sequence continues at coordinate 72,271 of CAJNDT010003791.1, forward strand.
CCTAAACCGTTAGGTTTTAGGTTTTTGTTGTAGTGTTTAGGGGTTTTTAGGGGTTTTAAGGGGTTTCGGTGTGATGTTCCGGGAAGTAAAGAGGATTTGGCAGGGGGGTTCTGCTTCTGGCAGCAGAGCGCGATCGGACCAAGGATAGCAAGAAGATTCGGGACTCGTGGCTCCCGATGCTGAGGAGATTTCACTCACCTGGCTGATGACAGATACCATGTCTGGGCAGACGCCGGCGGAGCAGGGCTTCACGTGTCACTGTCAGCACCTCTTGCACTGCTTGCGGTGTGTTCTTTGCACGGCCAGGGATGCGGTCCGAAAGCAAGGAACCTGCTAGATGCAATTCTGGCAGAGGTCTTGCCCACAGAAGGGAGGCTTTTGTCAGCAAATTTGTGAGAGGGTCCACTGTTTTTTTTTCCTAGGTCTGGCCTGGTCTGGGGGGCCTTGCTAGGTCTGGTCCCATGGTCCCTTGGTCCCCTGGCCCTTTGGTCCTCTTGTCCTGGTCCCCTGGTCCTTTGGTCCTCCGGTCCCCTGGTCCCTGGTCCGCTGGTTCCCTGGTCTCTCCTGGTCCTGTACCCCTAAACCCTCAAACCGCCAAGACTTGAGAAGGCCTTCCCAGAGGCGCCACACGAAAGTATGCATGTCTTTCGAGTTCGACGGTCCCTTGCACATCTTCCACGTGTACCTGCCCCCAGGAGGTCCGACCGCGCGAAGCTTTGGACTGAACCGAGCGGAACCCAAGCGTGCAATCACAGCAGGAAAATGCCCCTGCTCTGTCATGTCCACCTCTGTGTGGGAGTCTATATCTTGCCAGTCCCCTCTGCTTTTGAAACAACGCAATCACAGGTCAGGAACAGTACCACTACCACTCGTGGCTACTACTAGTTCTCCTCCTCTTCCTTATCCTCCTCCTCCTCCAACTCCTCCTGCTGCTGCTGCTGCTTGCTGCTGCTGCGACTCAGCAAACCGAATCGGCTCAACAAGGCCAGCTGAAACCATGCTCAGAGCTCCTGCGAATTCACGAATTCCCACGCCCGCAGCTGTTAGCAAGCCACGCAAGCTTACCCACCAAGTATGTTCCCAAGACCATGGTGTGCAAACAATGCGACAGCTTAGCTTTAATAGCTTTGATGAGTTTCGTCCGCATGCCAGCAAATTCAAGGATGCTGCAAGGGTGCTGCGTGCAAGAGAGAACAGTGTTGTTTTGCTGTCACGCGGGTAACTGTTATAGTTGCTGTGATATCTTATAAGGTTAATTTTGTTCCCCAACCCCCAGAAGCCAGCCCCAGGACCATTTTGAAGTAGTCCTTGTTTCTTCAGCTTTCATGCAGTCTTGATTTTGCCGGCGCAAGCGCAGCTCCGTCCGGCACTTCTGCGCTGCGGCGAAGCGCCTCCGCGCCGCGACTTACAGCAGGCACCGCCACACCATAATTTGAACTCAACACACTTACGCTAGGACCTTAGGAGCTAAGCTTTCCACCGGGTTGCAAGTTGTAGCAGTTTCCTTCCGGAGTCGCAACTTTAGGATTGCCACGCTTCAGGCTTTCCGCGTAGAAAGGAGTTCACGGTTTAGGGATCAAAGCGATTGCGGATGTTGATCGATGCCAAACGGCCAAACGGCACAGGATTTCTGTCGTTTTCGGGCCAAGGTTGAATCCTTGCTGCCGTGCCCCTAACAGTGCCGAATCAACAACATCCTAGGAACCTGCTAGCAGCGTTGGAGGACAACATATCAGTGATTGGATGTTGAAAGGCCAAGGTTGACGTCCTGAAGCCCCGGCAAACCGACACCCGAAACTTCACCCCAGCAAACCTTAAATGTTAATTTTTCGATTCGCTGCACAAGTAGAACTCAGCATTCCAGGGCTTCGCCATCATCACAGGACCTTTTCCATCCAGGTCCCGGGCAGTCAACAAGGCAAGTAGTTCGAGAACTTTTGATCTGCTGTGTTGAGGCATGTGAGCACTTAGGGGGTGGGCTTCCTTGTTTTCGTGCAGCTGGGTTACAGCAACAAGCACGGATCCAATTCTTGAAGCAGCCGCTTGCTCTCATGTATCTTGCCCAAAGAACTTCAACCTTAACACTAAGCCGTATGCTTATGGAGTCCCGTACCCAGCTCTTCGGCTTGAACCCTATGTCTCAATAGAGACTGCCGGATTCCAAACTTTCCACTCCACTCTACAGAGCAGGTGCCAGAGGGTGCTGCGGGCAGCAGCATCCAAATGCCCCACCCCAGCGCCAGAGGCGACCTGCGCCGCAGTCGTACAGCAATAACGTTGCGGGCGTGAAGCGGGTAGAGGGTAGGGACGGGGAGATTTGTTGCAGAGCATTGCTTTTGGGATTCTGGCCACTGTTGGTTGGACACTTGCGCAAAGATGCCTGTAGTTATTGACATAAGCTCCCAAAAGGAAGACTTTGGGATGTTGTTCTTGGGTCCTAGACTTGAGAGCACGGGTTCAGGTTCAGAGTTCACCGTTCGTGTTCAGCCTAAACCCCTGAACCCTAAACCGTAAGTTGCTGGCACTCGTCTCACTGCCCGCGATTTCGAGGCAATCGCGTCGTTTGCCAAGCCATGTCGGACCCGAAACATTTCAGATGTTCAGCATCTAACTTGGGCATTTCCGTGTTGGTGTGTGCAGTACTTCAATCCTTCTAACCCTTATCTCCTTCCAGACCCCGGAATCCTAAACCCCCCTTGAAGCGTAAAACCCAAAGCCTTGAAAACGACAGCCCCGGCCCAAGGTGATCTTATCCGCAATGCCGACGGCAAGCCCATGGATTTGGGTCCAACCAGCCACAACCACAACCACCGCGACAACCACAACAACAACAACAGCAACAACAAGAACACCAGCAACAGCAACAACAACAACAACAACAACAACAACAACAAGAACAACTACCACGACGGCAACGACGAGGACGAGGACGAAGACGACGACGACGATGACCTAGATGTCGACAACGACACCAAAAAACAACGCCAGAAGGCAGAAGATTTGAAATTGGTATTTCGCACTATTCACACGCGAAACACGACCCTGCAAATTGTAGTGCTCCAATACCTTCATGCAATACACAAGCAAAACCAGACCCTGCGAATGCTAGTTCCCCATTAGCTTGATGAAAAACACAAACAATAAAAGACTCTGCAAATTGTAGTTCCCCAATAGCTTGATGCAAAACACAAACAAGGCCGACCCCGCAAATTGTAGTTCCCCCATTAGCTTGATGCAAAACACAAGCACAAGAACACACCGCAAATTGTAGTTCCCTAGTGGCTTCATGCAAAAGACAAGCAGATGAACACACCGCAAATTCTAGTTCCCAAATAGCTTCAAGCAGAACACAAGCAGAAGAAGACCCTGCGAATTGTAGTTCCCCAATAGCTTGATGCAAAACACAAGCAACACCGATCCCTGCAAATGCGAACCCCTCAATAGCTTCATGCAAAACACAAAGAAAACCGAACCCTACAGCAACAACAAGAACACCAGCAACAGCAACAACAACAACAAGAACAACTACCACGACGGCAACGACGAGGACGAGGACGAAGACGACGACGATGACCTAGATGTCGACAACGACACCAAAAAACAACGCCAGAGGACAGAAGATTTGAAATTGGCATTTCGCACTATTCACACGCGAAACACGACCCTGCAAATTGTAGTGCTCCAATACCTTCATGCAATACACAAGCAAAACCAGACCCTGCGAATGCTAGTTCCCCATTAGCTTGATGAAAAACACAAACAATAAAAGACTCTGCAAATTGTAGTTCCCCAATAGCTTGATGCAAAACACAAACAAGGCCGACCCCGCAAATTGTAGTTCCCCCATTAGCTTGATGCAAAACACAAGCACAAGAACACACCGCAAATTGTAGTTCCCTAGTGGCTTCATGCAAAAGACAAGCAGATGAACACACCGCAAATTCTAGTTCCCTAATAGCTTCAAGCAGAACACAAGCAGAAGAAGACCCTGCGAATTGTAGTTCCCCAATAGCTTGATGCAAAACACAAGCAACACCGATCCCTGCAAATGCGAACCCCCCAATAGCTTCATGCAAAACACAAAGAAAACCGAACCCTGCAACTTGTGGTTCCCCAACAGCTTCATGCTAAACACAAGCAAAATCAGACTCCGCAAGTTGTAGTTCCCCAATAGCTTCATGCAAAACAGAAGCAAAACCAGAGCCGTCGAATTCTAGTTCCCCAATAGCTTGATGCAGCAAAGACCGCAGTTGCCGCTGTTGGCAACCACAACCAGTGGGCCAGACTTAGGAAAGCAAGCCGGGGAGGGCCAGACCTAGGAAAAAAAAACCGCTCCGCCATTTGTGAGACATTGGTGAATCCCATTCGCACGAGCGCTCCATGAGCCTCGTGCGGGAAATGGTGATGCACGGTTGCAGACTTGTTCTGAAGCTCACAACCTGGCGTGGGGCCGAGCTTTCCAGGAAGCTCCTCATAGGATCGAGGAGGCTGGCCCATTGGCTGCGACACTTGGCTTGTTAAGAGTTATTATTGCAGCGAAACAAGCCAGAAGACACAGAAGACACACTGCATAGCCAAAGATGACCATCAATGATGCTCTCGTCAGCTCAGTGACCTATTATATAAACTAGTAGAGTAAAGGGTGCAGGCCTATGAAGCAGTGAGCCTGACGGTAGACTCATCGTCCAAAACCCTAGACCCTGAACCCTCAACCCATCATAGGGATCCTTAGGGGTGTAGGGGGAGGGGGGGTAGGGGGCCTTAAGGCCCATAATAAGGACTAATAAGGCCTATTTAAGGAAATATAGTCCCCTACACCCCTCCCCCCTACACCCCTAAGGATCCCTATGAACCCAGTACCCTGAACCCTCAGCCTAAACCGGATAAACCCTGAGCCCTAGATCCCAAACCCTGAACCCTGAACCCCTGAACCCTACACCCTCCGAAAAGTGTACCTGTAAACCCTAAACGCTAAGCCCTAGGTTAACGGTTTAGAAAAGTTCTGAACCGCCGCCATAGCTTTAGGCGGTGACTGCCGCAGGGGGGCCCAAACCCAAAGCCTACAATCCCCCGAAAGACCCCGACGAGGAAAAAAGTCTGGGTAACACAGTGGCCGCAAAGATGGATATAGTATAGATAGAATAGTTGCGGTATCGAACCCTTACGCACAATAATCGTAGTCCCTAAACCCTAAACCGAGTTAATCACGCTCCTGATTCTAGACTAATTGGTACTGGTCTCGGTAACTTTGAGCCTTAAGCTTCTAAGCCCTAAGCCCTGAAATTCTTTAGAAATATCCCTAAACCCTAAACCCTACATTTAAAGCCCTTAAACCCCAAGCGCTTGGACACCCTCTAGAAATACACTAGTGCCTTCCATTTTGAGGTGCCAGGGGTCGGGCCAATGTCTGCTCCTCAGCTTGGCACGGCTGCTTTTTTTAAGTTTGGGATTTGCGGTTTATGGTTTCAGGCTTTCTTCTTTATTTGCTGCATACGGTTGAAGGTAGCTTGAAAAACCTTGGTAGCGGTTCATGTTGTTTCTGTGTTGAAAATGTTCCGGTCGGGCTTGAGGGATGCAGTTGGGCGACTCTTATGCATTTTGCCGGCTTTGACCGTTTTAATAGGTTTCGGGGTTCACCCAAAACCCGAAACCTTAAACCGCAACACTTCAACTGTGAGCCCTACAGCCTTTATAAACCTTAACCCTAAGGGTCCAGGTATCTCCTTAGGAGGGTCCGGAATCTTTGTAGGGAGAGCCCTATGGTCTCGTTGGGGTTTCAGAAACCCTACATTTCGAGATTCCCTAAAGTGTTAGGACCCGTAGGGAAGCCTAAACCCTAAAGGGGTCGGCAAATTCTAGTGCTGTCCAACCTGGCAGGATGCTTAAAAGGTTCCGGGTAGGGGATCTGTGAGGATTTCTAGGGGTGGCCTTCTTGGATGATGGTGGTTGTTGTTCTTTTTTGCTACATGCAGCTGTAGGTTGATTGAAAAAATTCTTGGTAATGCTTATGCTGTTTCTGTTTTCAAGCCTTGTTCCAGGTTTTAGGTCGTGTTTGAGGGTTGGAGTAGGGAGACCCTTCGGCTTTTTACAGGCTTGGACGGTTCAGGCCCAAAACCCGAAACCCTAAACTCTAAACCTCAAAACCTGAACCGCAAATGCGGCGGCAAGTTCTAGTGTTTTTCAACCTTACAAGATCCCCAAAAAGTTCCCGTTAGGGATCTATGAGGGTTCCTGTAAGGGTTTTTGCAGCGAGGGTTTTGTGGGGTTTAAGGTACAGGGCATGGGGTTTATAAGGTTCAGGGTAACTTGTTGTAAGGTTGCTCCAAGGGCTCCTTTATGGTTTCTATAACAAAGCACTTCTCCATAGCCTAAAGTCGGAAACGTCAATGTAATAAACAAACCCGCAAACCATCAACTGCAATTCCAGAGATCCTGACCTGGAAAATTGCAGGCTCAACGTGCCTGCAGGTAGCACGCAGGATCTCCAGAACGTACTTGGAGGGGCAGGGAACTTGGTAAGTAGGTTATAAGTAGAGTTGTAAGTACCCTGAATGGAGTTACCCCAATTATAACCCTACTTATAAACGACTTACTAAGTCCCCTGCCCCTCCAAGTAGACCCTAAACCCTAAACCCCATAGATCCCTTTTAAGGAATCCCTATAGATCCCTTTAAGGAACCCTATAGATCCCTTTAAGGAGCCCTAGGGACCTAAAGTAGTACCTTTAGTGTTCTGAGGAATCGGTTGCTGTTTTTTCTTAGACCCCCGGGCTCCAAGTATGCAAACCTGTGGATCCAAAAACCTACCGTTTTAAGGGTTCTACCTTCTAATGAAGGGGTCATAACCTGCTATTCTGTAGGGTTTGGGGTCACAGGAATAGTACATATTTTGGGGTCTAAAGTCTATACATAGTATCAACTTTGGGCGATTTGGAGCGCCAGAGAGAGTAAAACTCCAGAAGATCAGAACACACATTGTGTTTTATGGCTCTAAGGACGCTTAAGGCACGAGGCCGCCATGTCGACCTTGCAGGTGCTACGAAGCCATATTTTCCTCTTTCCGACCGCACCTTTATTTTGAGAGCTGCCCTTAAAGAAGCTCTCAAGCCCTAAACCCCAAACCCTAAACCGAGAAGTACGCTTAAAGAAGCTCTCAAGTGGGGCAGTAAACAGGCAGAGACGGCAGCTCGCCAACCTCCAGGCCAATGTATCCCCAAGCGATCTCGTAGATTGGGGCTCAGGGTCCAAAGGGTCTTTTTTTTTGGATCTACTTAGGGTTCCTTTACAAGGGATCTACAGGGCCATCGGTGGAGAAGTTATCCCTTCCCTAGAGGCTCATACCCTACCTTCTTTTTTTTTTGTTTAGGACACCTGCTTTTTATGGTTCGGATCTGCTAAGTAGGTACCCTGAAAACGGGCAGGGTATGAGCCTACACATAGGGCATAGGGTTCAGGGATTGGGGTTTGCAGTTTCGGGTTTCGAATTTGGGTTTTAGGGATGGGGGATTGGGGTTTTCGGTTTAGGCAAGCCAGACGGTCTCGTAGCTTGTACAAAGGGGTCTGTGGGTTCTTTTAAGTGTTCCGTATCTACAGGGCTTCTCAAAAGTTCCGTTCAGGGTTTCTAATGTAGGCACCCTTCCTCACAACCTCGTCAGGACCGATTCCATCCTAATCCTAACCCATACAAACCATAAGTCTTGATTTCATTAAACCCTAAAAGCTTGTAGATGACCTTACCAGGCCCTGCTGAATGGGGCTGACGAGGTGGCCACAGGCCGGCCCTGGTCCCAGTGGTCAAACAAAGCGTGGAGGTTCTGAGGTTCATGGGGCGTAGTATCTAGGGTTATAAGTAAGGTAACTACAACTATATGTACTTATAATCCCAATTAGGGTCTCATAACTGTACTCCAGAGACTCCAATATAACTTGATTCAGGAATCTACCTTAAATCATAGTAGGATCCGTAATATGATTCAAGGGGGTATTGGGGTTCTGGGTTTAGGGGTTTGGGTTTAGGGTTTGGGGATAGCCTATCTTACGGTCCTTTCTTGTCGCAGAGTCCCATAAGCTTGAGACTGGAGTCTCTGGGAACAACACCACCAACAAGCTATGCCGATGCACATGAAGCAGCCAGATCAGATCCGAACATATGCAGGATGAAGAACAAGAGAATATCGAGCATAGTCTTTTGTAATTTCGTCGTCGTATTGGTAGATCAATTCCCCGAGACTTTTGGTATGGAGGAGCTGTGTCACACTTTTTTGCAGTTGGTGTTCGAAGCGAGTATGGCTACACCTACCTGCCTCACGACTCACTACCTTCAGCTTGAGCATCCTATTTTGTTTCGAATGCCAAGCACGAACACTTCCAAAGACCCCGTGATTTCGGAGCACGCATAGGTTTACTAAGCAGACCAGACCCCAACACAGATCGCCACGGCCTGAGCCACACGGACACACAGCTCCAATGACTTAGGCCTGCATGGGACAGCAAACCTGAAACTCGACACCTCCCAAACAGGCAAGGGCGAACCTGACATTTGCGACTGCGGATTTCAGCTTTGGTGGGTTTAGGGTAGCCGGGTCTGGGCTCCGGGGCCCGCAAGTGAGGAATCTCCTTCTGCATTGATTGGAGTGAACCCTCAGCTAAACCCGAAACCTAAGTTCTTAAACCCTACACCACAAAACCCTAAACTCCAATCAGACCCTAAACTTCCGAAGCCTTGAAGCTCTACACCCGAAACCTATCAACATTAAAGAGAGCCTCGACCCCCCAACTACCATTTAATCTATTCCAAATACCCACAATTAACATAAGGACTCTATCAAAGGGCCCTTGCAAATCCTGGTAGGGTTTATAAACCCTGAACCCTAAACCTTAAAAGGGCCCTTGGGGGGTCCCTGGAGGAGCCAACCCGGACCTTCCTGACCTTAGCGGCCTGAGCAGCGCACAGCTGGAACAGCTGGAGGCGTGGCAGCAGAGGTTCGAAAGATGTAAACAATAAAGGTAAGCAGATAGACGGAGGGCTGAAAAGAAAGATGGATTGATGTATGGATACATGGATAGATAGGCAGAAAGCTAGATGGATAGATAGGTAGAAGACTAGATGGGTAGACAGGTAGAAAACTAGATGGATATACCTACCCACCCGCCTACCTACATACATATACATAACAAAGCGAAAGTTACGTAACTGAGCAATCATGTACACGACCCAGTATGTTTCAAATAACGGACCAACAAGAGTAACAATGCAATAATGCTGCCAGTCCAAAAATGCTGCTAGTCAATATTTTCCTACAGAAATAAGTATGTTTTTGTGTTCACTGGTTTGTTCAAGGTGTGTTTTGTTGCAGCGTATTGTGGGGTTTTAACCAAGGTTGCAGTCTAGTTTTACAACCTAGGATTGAAGTTGTGGGGTTCTGGGGTGTAGACTCGGATAAATCCCTGCCCTTAAAAGGCAATAATGAGAGTAGCACTCCCGCCAAAGAACTCCTATAAGTGGGGACAATTGAACTTGTCCAGCTGCTTCTGTCGAGGAGTCGAGGAGCATAGTGTGGCTTTTGAAGCAAACCTCTTTCAGTGAAGATCCACATCCTCAACTTTAGCCACAACCTCTACAGCCTAAACCTATCAGTCGTGTAGCCCTCCAACTTGTTGTATACTGCCTCAAAATACTCTTGTAACTGTGTAAACCCAACATGGACCGTAAACTTACTCTAGGATGCCCAGAAGTATCCTTGTTATTTTGTTGTAGTCCTAGGTTCCTTCTAAAGGTACCCAAGACCAAAAGTGGAGCCCTTTGTATTCCTAGGTTACTGGGCATCCTAGTACTGTAGAAAAGTCTCAGGGCTATCACGGCCGCTGTATTGCGGTTGATGATATAACTCCTGCATGACCTTAAGGACCCTAAACTATGGGAATTATGGTATATTCCCTAGTATGGGTAACGCAGCCCCAAACCCTATGGATTCCTTAAAAGCACCCCTTAAAGGTAGCCTTCTAGATCCCTTTAAAGGAACCCTAGGATTTATATCATCCACCGTAGTACACCTCGTAGGCCAGAACTCCGGACCCTGCGGGTTTGAATGCTCCCTGCACAAACAGCTGCGTCCGTAGGTCGTCTAAGTCTGTGGCTTTTTTGGTGGAAGGAACACGGTTTAGGGTTTAGGGTTTAGGGTGGAAGTTCGATGGGTTTTCAGGTCTTGCGATGTCGGATTTAGGCTGGCTTATGGGGCTTTGTGGTCCAGGTTTCAGAGCATCAGGATTTATGATGTATGGTGCAAACCCCTCAGGCCCGTAGGGTGCCCCTTAGTTTCAGGAGAATCCTCACTTCGATAGGAAAATCACCTAAACCCTAAACCCTAAAACCTTATAGATCCTTTTAAGGGAATCCCTATAGATGCCTTGAGAGGAACCGTTTAAAGAAACCTTATTCCCAAAAGAGGCCCAGCTCAGCCGTGGACTGGGTGTTCAAGCTGCGATGCCCCGGCCTCAGTCGCCAAACCCTAAACCTAAGCCCCTAAACCGTAAACCCTCAGCGTTTTTTAGCTTTTCTTTTTGTTGGTTGCCGTAGGTGTTAATGTGAATTGGGGTTTAGAGCTTAGGGCCTGGGGCTGAGGGTTTAGTGTTTAGGGCCAAGAAGCCCTGATCGCCTGGTAGTGTGCTCTCATCTTCATCGCAAAGCACTCTTGGAAATGATGCGGCTTAGCCAGATCGTCGTCTGTTGTGCATCCAGCATGTTCCTACCCAGAAAAGTGCAAGCAGCATATAGTTCCTAGGAGTTCAGGGTTCAGGAAGGGGATTCAGTAGTGTTTCTTCGTGTTTAACAGTATCTGTTGTTCCGGGCCGTATAGCCCCAAAGGTTGCGGCCTTTCATGTTCCTTTCTAGGGTTCCTTGCGAAAGTCTATGCGGGCTCTTAAAGGGCTTCTAGGATGCTTAGGATTTCCGGTTGCCCTAAACCCTAAACCCTGAACCGCTTAGGCCAGGTAGGCTCCTGAGTTTAGAGCGCAAGCCCAAAGGCAGAAGCTTGAACCAATGCCAGAACCTCAGAAGATGACAGCTTTAGGGTTTAGCGTTGAGGGCCTTGGGTCAAAGGGGAAAAGGAGGGACCCTTAATGGGGACCCCTACCCCATAATGGGCTATATAATGGGTATATAATAGCTATATTAAGGGTATATACCTGGGGTCCTTATTAAGGGTCCCTCCTTTTACCCTTGGATTGGGTGGCAGCCCACCTTCAAAACCAAAACTGCATAAAGCAGATGATCACACTTCCACGATATGTCCAGGATCCTACGATGTTTTATTGAATGCGAGCCCCAAATCCGTCTCCGCAATTCGTAATCCCTCAGCCCTGAGCCCTGACGCCAGGCCCATATCCTCCTGCCTAAACCCATTAAAGAACATCTTAATGTAGAAGCCCGAGCAAGTACTAAGACCAGGTTTATCAACAGAAGTGCGGTAATTATTCAACCCCCGAAACCCAATTCTAATGGTGAAGGCCCTCATATTACCCCGAAGCCCGAATCCATGTCAAAACCAATACTCAAGCCCCTTAATAGCGACAACCTTATAAACCCGCATGAACATAAAGCCCTTTTGGCACACCGAAAGGCGTTACAGAGCCACAAAAGCGTCCTTAAACAACCCCAAAGAAAGCCCTTGTAACCCCAGCAAGCGGAAGCCTCAACCCTACTTGGAGGGGCAGGGGACTTAGTAAGCCGTTTGTAAGTAGGATTATAATTGGGGGAACTCCATTTAGGGTACTTATAACTCTACTTATGACCTACTTACTAAGTCCCCTGTCCCTCCAAGTAAACCCCTTCAAGCAGCCCTGAGTCAAATCAACCCCAAACCTTTTCAACAAACCCTAAACCCTATAAACCGTTCAACAAGCTTAAATCCTAACAGGCCCTAAACCCTACGAAACCCTAATCCTTGTCATCATGTCCCAAAACCCTAGAACTCTTTTTTAAAAACACTAAAACTTCAGCTCCTTCAACACCTACAAGCTTAAACTCCAAGATACACAAAACCTCTAAAGCCTAAACTCCAGAAGCTAGACTCCTTTACCATATGAGCCGTGGGCAACCCTAAACGCCAAACCCTAAACCAGAACCAATAGCCCTAAAGCCCTCAAGCCGTAAACTCTGAAACCCTTAAACCCTAAACCCTGAAACCCCAAACCCTAAACCCCTAATATAGCCGCCTTAATAATTACCTCTTCTATTTTGGGAGGTATAGTAAGGCCCCTCTAGTAGGCCCAATAAGAAAAAAGTGAGTTCTTGAACCCCGAGCAGGGCTGGAACTTCAGCTGCAGCTGCCTCCGAAGGCTTTGGAAGAGGATTTGGGGGTTCAGGCGCTTCCTTTCTAGGACCTAGAGTAGGCCCTTATTCCCTTTTTCAGGGTTCAGGCTCCCTCATAAGCCGCTTTAAACCAAAAAGGGCACCCTTTCTGTTCCTAGATTACTCTTGGGTCTAGCTACAAGGTTTCGTCAAAGGTTGCTGTAAGGGCCTTGCGATTGCAGTGTGCCCTTGGGGAGCTGTGGCCTCGTAAAGCTGTAGGCTTTGAGATGCCAGGTTCAGGGTTTAGGGGCTCCTTTAAGGGGTTCGATAGGGTTCTATAATAGGGTTCGTTTAGGGGTGCTCTGAAGGGTGGCTTTTATGAAATTTTAAGGGGTCTATACTTGTACAGACACAAGGTACTGAAGTCCAAAAATCAAGGATATAATGAGGCTTAAGGGTTTAGGGTTTAGCAGTTTAGGGGTTAAGGGTTCGGGGTTCAGTTTCGGGGGTTTCAGAGTTTCGGGTCTTGAAACGAGGTGTGGACTGCGGGGTTTGTTTGGAGTACTCAGGATTCGGACTTCCGTTCCGCTATGGGCTCTTACATCAAAGGGGAACAGGTGGGACCCTTAATGGGGGCCCCTACCCTATAATGGGCTATGTCATGGGTATATAACAGCTATACTAAGGGTATATACCTAGGGGTCCTTATTAAGGGTCCCTCCTTTTACCCTTGGATTACAGTGTATTTTTGAGTAGCCGAAAACAGGGGACCGTAATACGGTACCTTGGATAGTAGGATCCTATTATAAGGGCCCCAAAATAAGATACCCCTAATTGTCGGAAACCCCCATTTAAGTTTTCATGGTCTAGGGTTCACAGGAATTGGGGTTTGGGAATTGGCATTCGTGAGGAATCTTCAGAGCCCCATGATTTAAGGGCAGTTTTTTGAAGATGCGATAGTTACTCTATGTAAACCAGAAAAAGGAAGCCATTAAACACAGCCTAGACCCCAAACACTAAACCCTAACCCAAAACCCAAAACCCCCGACACATAGGGCCGGCTTCTGTGGCGGAAGTTCCGCGACCACCGACCCAGGCTAGCAGTGTCGGTGATGGTTTTTGTGGAGTTGAGGTTTAGTTTAGGTGGTTTAGGGTCGGCTTAGGGTGTTTAGGGTATGATAGGGCCTATTGTGCACATCTCCACCTTTCGCTGGGGTTTACAGGGGTTTAGGGTGCATACCTGTATCCCCAAACTCTTCAAAATAGTAGGTTATGACCCCTTAAAGGGAACGCCAGAAAGTTGGAATATGGATTAATGGTAGGATCCCCTATAATTTACCTTAAAGGGGTTACGATAATGATATTCCAACTTTCTGGCTTCTACTATAATTAGAGGGTCTAACCCCTTAAACGGTAGGTTTCCGGATCCCAAGGTGGTGTTTAGCTGAGGACTTGTGGGTTTCTGCGCCCTTTCCGAAAACTAGGGGTACCTTAGGGTTCCTTAAAAGGGTTACTATAAGGATATTATATTAATGTTAACCTACTTTTTATAAATCCCCCCTCAATTACAAAACCCCACCCCCGGAACTCAATTATAAACCCCCCCTCAATTACAAAACCTGCCGGCCCAAATCCCCGAAATTAGACACTTCTTGTTCTGTGTTGTTGTGTGTTGGTTGAGAGAGAGAGAGAAAGGGAGAGAAACTGCAGCTACTACGAGAGCTTGAGGTCTGCAGAGAGAGAGAAACTGCAGCTACTACGAGAGCTTGGGGTCTGCAGAGAGAGAGAAACTGCAGCTACTGCGAGAGCTTGAGGTCTGCAGAGAGAGAGAAACTGCAGCTACTGCGAGAGCTTGAGGTCTGCAGCGAGAGAGAAACTGCAGCTACTAAGACTGCGTGAGGTCTGCAGAAAGAGAGAAACTGCAGCTACTCAGATTTAGAGGGCCTCAGAAACCATGCCTTCCTTAATAAGGTTCCTTATTCCCGGGGCCAAAAATCAATCCATCCTGATGGAGTACTAACAAAGGCCGTTCTTCGCAATTATAAACACCCCCTCAATTATAAACTCCCGCCGGGGAGGGCCTTTTGGTGGTGCCTTTAAAGGCCTTGAAAAGGACAGCAAGCTTTACAGGCCAAGCCCTTCATTGGGAAAGCTCTGGATTCAAAAGAAAAGCAAGCTGTGGGAGCAGAGTCGTTGATTTGAATAACCTACCTATAGCAGCCATGCCCTTGCTTGCGAAAGCTTCGGCTTTCAAAGGAGGAGGGAGAGGACCGCAGGATCATTGTTCATTGCTGGTACTTTACCAAACGTGCCCTGTCCGCCGGAAGAGCTGGACTCAGAGGCTGTGCTACTACTGTACTGCTACTGTACTATACTACTGTACTACGACGACCGACCCCCCCCTCAATAATCAATCCCCCCCACCCCGGGCGCCAAATCAATCAACGGGGGGGGGGGGGGGGTTTATTAATAGGAGGTTGACATTATAAGGCTTCCCTTAAAGGGCTCTATAGAGTTTCCGAAAATTAGTGGGGGTACCTTGGTTTTGGGGTCCTTGTAATAAGGATCCTACTATGTAGGGTACTAGATTAGGGTCCCCTATTTTCGGAAACTCACAAATTATCTTTTTTGCAATCATCTTAGGAGTTTACAGTTTAAGGCTAAGGGTTTACCCTAAGGCTCCTAAGAGTGTCATGGGCTTTCTGGGGGAGGGTTTAGGCTTTCGGGGCTGAGGTTCGGCATCTCACTACGAGGGTCCAGGAGCATTAGGGCAGTTTCAATCTTCGAGAAGTTTTCGTTTGGGGTGTCGGAAGCCCTAATTTTCAACAAGGTCCGAGGTTTGTAGACCCTTGAGTTGTTGGTGGCTCCGACAATCGATTATATATTCCCGCAGACTCCAATTTCCTTTAATTAAAGAATATTCCTTAAATCATATTAGAGATCTTACTATTACTTAAGGTATATTCCTTACGGGGTATTGGGGTCTCTGGGTTCCGTGGACGGACTTGAATCGAGAGGGTGCAGATGTACCGATGTGCCTAACGGCCCTAGCGGTTCGGAGGATGATTTCAGCAGGCTGTTGAGGAACACAATCCCGAACCCCTTAGGCCCTGAATCCCAATCCTCAGAGCATGAAAGCCTAAAACCGTAGCGTCCCGGGTTCCACCGTAAGATGCCGTAGTTTACTTTGCAGGGAAAGGTCTTCGTAGTAGCTAGTAAACAGATCGGGCAAAGCATCCTGCATCCTACACGGTAAGCCCATAACCCAAACCCTAAACCCCAAACCCTAAACCCCAAACCCGAACCCGAAACCTAAACCCTAAACCCTATAAACCCCAAACCCTAAACTAGGAAAGCACCACGCGCCTCGGCCACTTCGCATTTTTCTGAAGACCTCTGAAGGGTGAACCATAGAAGCGAAGCCTTCCTAGGAGTTAGGATTAGGGGGACCCTTGGGGATATAGACCCTCTCAATAAGGCCCCTTTTGAGAGAGCCAGAAGTAGGGTTCAGAAGGGGTACCCTTTAAGGGGTCTCCCTAATAGCACTACCTACTTCCTCTAAAACATCCTTTGAGGCTTCTTTTTGGAGGGATACTTTAGGGGTTCAGGGGTTTAGGGTTTAGTTTAGGGGTTAGGGGTTTAGGGCTAAGGCTCAAAATGGCCCAAAAGCCTTATATAGTATGATCTTTGGGCACAAAAGATTTGAAATGTGAGTCCTTAGGGCCAAAGGGTAAGGGTTTAGGGGTTTAGAGCTATAGGCCCCAAAACTCACAAAGCCCTAAACACACCCAAACCCTAAGCCCTAACAGCCCCTAACGTCGTGAACCCAAACCGTAAAACCTACACCCTTAATGCCTGAAGCATGAAAGTCCTAAACCCTAGGCTTTAGAACCCTAGAGCCTCAAATCCCTACAGCGCCAGAATTGTTTTTAAGATCACCAACGATATGGTACCCATAAGCATCCCTTTTGGGCTGCTTTAAAGTAACTCCTAAGAGGATCCCTAGAAAATGATGTTGAAACCTTGAAGCTCTTCTGAACCCTAAACTCTCTCGGATCCCGCAAAGGACCCCCTATAAGGCTACGATAGGCTTACTATAAGGTTACTATAAGGTTATTACAAGATTACTGTATACTATAAGATTACGATAGGGTATCTATAAGGTTACTACAAGGACCCCCTAAGCCCCCTTTGGCCTAACCCTAAACCCTAAACCCGCCCCCTTTGGCCATTCTGGTTTATTGGAGCCGGAGAGCCAAGAGCTTAGATCGCTTGCCGAGACACGTCTTCCCTTTGAAGCTTGGCTTTCTTTGATGCGGTCTAGAGTTTAAGGGTTCCTTTAAAGGGATCTATAAGGGTTTAGGGGTTAGGGCTTTAGGGGTTTAGGGGTTTAGGGTTTGGGCTTTAGGGTGTACGGGCTCCTTCACAGGTTCTGTCAAGGGGTCTATGAGCGTTCAGGGTTTGAGGGTTTGAGGATTTGGGGGTTTCATGTTTAGGTTCTTTTAATGGGCCTACAAGAGTTCTATCAGAGTTCTATAAGAGTTCTATGAGAGTTCTATAGGGATTAGGGTTCCTTTCAGGCTTTGTTCAGTAAGGCTTTATGGAGTGTTCCCCTGAAGCTCTGTTTGTTTTCAGGAATCATTGCAGTTGTTTTGGGTGGTTTCATTACCACTATGGGCTATTAGACCTTAAGGGTACCTTAATCTACCCTTAATAGGGTCCTAATAGGGATCTTTAGGGTCTAATAGCCCATAGTGGTTATAGTTTAATTAATGTTGTTTCATGCTACACAGCTGGGACCTGGGATGATCGTAAGGTTCCCTCCAATGGGGATTCTCTTCAGGAAGGCTTCCAATTTGAAGGGGTGCATGTTGCGGTTTCGCTTCAGGGCTTAGGATTCCTCTAAGGGTCCCAGACCCCCACGCCCCAGTCCAGCCCCATGAGGGGTTTAAGAGCTCCTGTTCAACAAGGCGTCTACAGTAGAAGCCTAAAAGTTGGAAACCCCTTAGCCTCAAAGCTTAAGAGTCATGTATAGGGAATCCCAGCACTTTCTGGCCTTAATCCGGCTTCCAACTTTATGCGGTTTACTGTATTTCCCTAAACCCTAAACCCTAAACCCTAAACCCTGAACCCTGAACCCTACAGCCTAAAACCCGAAGGCTTCCTTTACTTTAAGAGACTTAGCCGTGGCCTTCCTCCCAGCGGTCTGGGTAGGGCAAGATTCCCCAGAGACTCCACTACGTGCTACCCGTTAACCAAGGAATATACCTTAAATCATATTAGGGTTGCTACTAGAATTTCAGGTATAGTTATTCTTCAATTCAAAGATATTGGAGTCCCCTAAACCCTAAACCCGAAAGATCCCTGATGGGAACCATTAAAGGAACCCTTATAGATCCCTTAACGGAGCGCTCGGTATTCCTTAATTGCCTATAGTCTCCATTATAGTTCCTTTTCTGGTTAACCAGTTCTAGGGTTAGGATCATATAATGGAGATTTTCGGTTAACCAAAAACCCCAGGCATCTGAGGACTCATATATTAAGGCTTTTGGGCCCAAAGACCAAGTTATGTAAGGCTTTTGGGCTATTTTGATGCCCAGGGAAAACGGAACTACAATGGAGACTGTAATGAAGGGAGAGTGCAAATGGACCCTTATACCCTGAACCCTATATAGAACCCCTTAAAGGAACCCTTGTAATCTACTATAAAGGTCTAGGTAAACCTCAAGATTCTCAACCCTAAACCCTAAACCCTGAACCCTAAACCTCAAGAGTCTATAGGTAGAGCCAAGATAGACTAGAACTAAGGGAGAATGGAGTCTCCGGGTTCCCGAGGAGCCATGCTTCGCGTCCTGGCGGCGGCAGCCTTGGGCTTGGCAGGCGCTGCTTTAAGGCTCCCTTAATGGCTAATGGAATATGAATCCCTTTATACGGCTCCCTTTAAGGCTTCGTTTGAGTCTTTAGGGTTAACCCTGGGATCCCAAAGCCTACCGTTTTAAGGGTCCTACCCTCTAATGAAGGGGTCATAACATACTATTTTGTAGGGTTTGGGGATACAGGAATGGAATATCGCTGTAAGGCTCCGTTGAAGGCTTTACCCTAATAAGGCCCCATGGTAGTTCCTTTTTGTGGTTCATATTCAGAATCCTATAAGGTAATCCTTTTCGGGGGCCTATGGGTAGGGTTAATGGCTACTGGAATATGAAGCCCTTTAAGGCTCCGTTTAAGGCTTCATGGGTTAAGGGAACAGGGATCCCTTTAAGGTTCCTTTTAAGGCTTTAGGGTTAAGGGAACAGGGATCCCTTTAAGGCTCCCTTTATGGCTTGAGGGTTAAGGGAATAGGGATCCCTTTATTTAAGGTTTCCTCTAAGTGTCAAGGGTATAGGGTTTAGTGGAGTTGTGCAGTGGTTCCTTTAAGGAAACGGGGTCGTATTGTAAGGGTTCTTGAGGGGATTAAGAAGCTCAGGGTATCTCACGGCTTATTGTTTAGCGGCTTTGAATTTTGAAGTTTAGCAAGCCCTGAAAGTTTGAATTAAACTGCAGGATCGAGAATCCTAGCAATAATCATCCTGCCCTACATACTTTCCGTTTTGGGGGCTCAGGAATTTAAGTCTCAGGGTCTTCTTGTAACATCTTGAAAGCTTCTAAATCTTAGATACGAAGTCCCATTTGGCTGCGTTCTTGTGCCAGTCTTGTTGAGATTTCACATCCCTCAAGGGTCCAAAGATCTAAATATTAAGGCTTTAGTAGGGTTTAGGGTT
Source organism: Symbiodinium sp. CCMP2592 (assembly GCA_905221615.1). NCBI lineage: Eukaryota > Dinophyceae > Suessiales > Symbiodiniaceae > Symbiodinium > Symbiodinium sp. CCMP2592. The sequence goes on from CAJNDT010003791.1 coordinate 91,320, forward strand.
CAGGGTTTGGGGTTCTTAGACTGTGTCCTGGATGGACAAGTCGTGGGTGCTGTGCACGCCACGCAACAGCAAATAGCACGGCTTGCTCATGATAGCTTGCCAGCCTCACATTCTTGCACTTTCCCGAGAAGAAGGGTAAATCCTGAACCCTAGACCTAGTCTCACATTCTTTCACTTTCACCAGTGGGTCTTATTTGGCCCACTCTGGGTGTCAAAATTTTGCAAGCTATAGCGTGCCGTACTAAGAGTAGCGTTTTGAGGGTTCCCCATGTAAAGGGACACAGCTTTTGACAGTTACCCCCCCCTCCCCCCCCTAGGTGCAAGAAGTTCTTGGAGCAGCACAAACTCCTGTACATCCTGTCTGCCTCACTGCTTAACTATACATGTCAAATTCGGCGCAATCTTTTATTTTAGTGCAAAAGATATAGATAAAGATATAGACATAGATATAGATATATAGATAGATGTTGGGGTTGTTCCGTTTGGGGACAGTCTCGGTCATCGTGCATCAGCTGAGACCAAACCCAATAAATCTCTGCCAATAAAGCGGACGGCATGATTGGTAATACTGTCCCCTTACAGTCCGTATGTATTTGTATCATATAGATATAATCTACCCCACCCACAAGACGCGATCGAATCGCCAGGAGACCCCTCTTAGAACTGTCTAGAAACGCTTGTGCCAACCCTCATAGAACCACTGAACTCTAATGGGACTGCTCAGATTCGAAAAGGTGCGCAGCTCGTACCCGAGCAGCCCGTGGATATCGAGGAGTTCCAGAAGCTTTTGCACGAAGAAGGCGTGGGGCTAGTCCTCTAAAGGGAACCTAGGGTTCGTTTAAAGGGTACCACTTTGTGTTCCTTTAAAGGGAACCCAGGGTTCCTTTTAAGGGAACTGCAGGATCTGAGGGGGAGTAGGGTTTCGAGCCAAGGTCTAGGGCGTTTGGTATATGGTTTTGAGGCTAAAGCCTTAGAGTTTAGGGTTTAGGGTTTAGGAACCCAAAACTTCTGAAGGGTCTTGCCCTAAAGCCAAAGCCCTAAACTCGAAACCCTAAACCAAAATACCCTTACCCTCATAGAACCCCTCAGAGAATCCTTAAAGGAACTAAACTCTGACCCTAAACCGTGAACCCAGTTCAGCAGGCTTCGGAGTTTTGGAGGGTACTGTAAGGGTTCCTTGAGAGGGTTACTATAAGGGTACTCTAAGGGGGGTTCCTTTAAAGGGTTACTTTAATTTTACTCTAAGGGGTTCCTTTAAGGGGTTACTATAAGGGCACTCTAAGGGGTTCCTTTAAGGGGTTACTATAAGGGTACTCTAAGGGGTTCCTTTAAGGGGTTACTATAAGGTTACTATAAGGGTTCCTTTAAAGGGAAACTATTGCGGTTTCGTGTTTGGAGTTGCGGGCCGGCTTAGGGCTTCGGGTTCTACTTGGAAGGGCAGGGGACTTAGTAAGTAGGTTATAAGTAGGGTTATAATTGGGGTAACTCCATATAGGGTACTTATAACTCTACTTATAACCTACTTACTAAGTCCCCTGCCCTTCCAAGTAGGCCATGTGAACTGGTTTTGGGGGTTTGGACTTTAGGGGTTTAGGGGTTTGGAGTTTAGGGGTTTAAGGATGTAGAGTGAGGGGGTTTAGGGATTTGGGGTTGAGAGTTAGGGATCAGAGTGTGGGGGTTTAGAGTTTAGAGTTTATAGGGGTTATAGAGATTCCAGGCATAAGCCCGCAAATCCCAAGAGGCTCAAGTGCCCGTTGAGTGTATAAAGTTCGACAAAACCCCAAGCCCTGCAAGCAGAATCGATTTAACTCCAATAGCGTAGGTCTTTGCCTCTTCAGGATTAAGAACTCGAGACATGTTCAAGCGCCGCATGTTCGGCATGCGCATGACCTGTGCTTACCCTAATTCGGGCGGGCAGCGGGGCGCTGGGATAAATCAGCAGCCAATCTGCGTGTGCATTGCATGCTTCGTTTGTTGCTTTCTGCGGTCTGGATCGAAGTAGCATCAAATATATAGGGATGCCCTAAACCCTAAACCCCCATGTACCTCCTACTCCTGCCCGGAGCCCTGACCATGCCATTATGCAAGCCCGAGGCCCCAAACATACAAGCTAGAAGTCTCTGATCACTGGCGCAGATGGTGTGCCTGGTATCTTTCATGCCACATGGGAGTTTCAGAATATTAGGGGGTACCTTATTTTTGGGTCCTTATAATAAGGATCCTACTATTTAGGGTACTATATTAGGGTCCCTTATTTTCTGAAACTACCACATTGCAAAGTACCCCACAACCAGAAAGCCTTATAAGTCAGGAGTGTTTACATCGAGAGGTTTCTCACGAGTGAAATGTCCATCACGGTGGAAGTCGGACTGCTCAGTGGCAGGACAGCCACCCTGAAAGCACACCCAAATGAGGAGGTGGGAGCTTTGAAGCTTCGGGCGCAGATGGCGCTCGGAGTCGGAATGGGGCGGCTAGTGGACCTCTCTGGAAACAACCTGGATGGGTCGTCGGCGATCAAGACTGTGGGGCTTCAGAATGGTGACTCGCTGACCTTACACATACATCGTGTTCAAGTTCAAGCTTCCAGCCAGGCTTTTACTGCAATTCTTGGCGATGGTTCTCTCGTCTCATGGGGTTCTGTTGGTGCTGGTGGTGACAGGAGCGCGGTGCGGTCCCAGCTGAAGAACGTGCAGCATATGCAAGCCAACAAGTGCGCTTTTGCTGCCATTCTTGGCAATGGGTGTGTCGTGACATGGGGACATGCTGCAGACGGTGGTGACAGTAGCGCTGTGCAGGCTCAGCTGCGGAACGTGCAGCACATCCAAGCCTCTGCACGGGCTTTCGCTGCCATTCTTGACGATGGGTCGGTGGTGACCTGGGGTGTTCCCTGGTGTGGTGGTGACAGCAGCTCTGTGCAGGATCAGCTGAAGACTGTGCAGCACATCCAAGCAACTCCAACAGCTTTTGCAGCTATTCTGAGCAATGGGTCTGTCGTGACCTGGGGAGATTCTCGCAATGGTGGTGACAGTAGCGCTGTGCAGGATCAGCTGAAGAATGTGCATCAGATCCAAGCCAATCACGGTGCCTTTGCTGCTATTCTTGACGATGGATCCGTCGTGACGTGGGGTGATCATAAGAGTGGCGGTGACAGCAGCTCTGTGCGGGATCAACTGAAGACTGTGCAGCAGATCCAAGCCGCCCCTCGTGCTTTTGCTGCCATTCTTGGCGATGGCTCGGTCGTGACCTGGGGTGATGTACACTTTGGTGGTGACAGTAGTGCTGCGCAGCATCAGTTGAAGAATGTGCAGCAGATCCAATCGACTAACAGTGCTTTTGCTGCCATTCTTGGTGATGGCTCTGTCGTGACCTGGGGTGATGTTCGTGACGGTGGTGACAGTCGTTTTGTGCAGTATCAGTTGAAGAATGTGCAGCAGGTCCAAGCCTGTGCCTCCGCGTTTGCTGCCATCCTCGGTGATGGATCCGTCGTGACCTGGGGTGGTGCTCTCTTTGGTGGTGACAGTCTTGCTGTGCAGGATCAGTTGAAGAACGTGCAGCACATCCAAGCCTCCGCCTCCGGCTTGGCGTTTGCTGCCATTCTCGGTTCCGGATCTGTCGTGACCTGGGGAGCTCCTGGGTCTGGCGGTGACGGCAGAGCTGCGCAGGACCAGCTGAAAGATGTGCAGCAGATCCAAGCCAATGGCGGTGCTTGTGCTGCTATTCTTGGCAATGGATCCGTCGTGACCTGGGGTTCTCGTCTTTGTGGTGGCGATAGCCATGCTGTGCGGAATCAGCTGCGGAATTCGCAGCCTACACAGCGGTTCTTTCGTGACGTGAGGACATGCTGACGAGGATAGCAATAGCGCGAGTGCCGTGCGGAATCAGCTCAATGGCAACGTGATCGATCAGAAGCAAGCCCGCATGGATGCTTCGCCAGCAGAAGGCCTAAACCCTGAACCCTCATCCCAGCAGATCCATGCTTGCCCGTTTAATAGAAGGGCCTGAACAAATAGAATAGGGCTTCGGGGCCCATTTTTTACTATACCTATAAGGAGGAACCCCCACAGTAGTATAGGTAATTGTTAATATAAGGCCCCTATAGTATACTGCAGCTCGTTCGTGGCCCTTGCGAAAGAACATCTTGCAGTCTTGCAGGACTTGCAGTCTCAAAAGTACAAAATCTGATCCCCAGAAAAGCTAGATATACCTACATTCGAGCAGGCTTGTTATTACACTAGGCCTTCAAATTTGCCCAAAGTAGCGACGAATTATACCTGTGACCCCAAACCCTACAAAATAGTAGGTTATGACCCCTAAATTAGAGGGTCGAACCCTTAAAACGGTAGGTTTTCGGATCCCAAGGTAGAATTTCAGACATCAAAGCAGGTACCACCTGCGTTAACTGGAGCCCGAGAGTTTCGGCTTAGAGATGCCCTGAGGCGCAATATTAGGGCCCCAAAAAAGCACATAAGCAAAAATTAGGATAGGGATATCCCATATAAACCCCCTTATAAGGAAGCCCAATACAGTAGGGATATCCGTATAAAATGCTTATGCTTATGTGCTTTTTGTGGTCCCTAAATATGGCCCTAAAAAGCCTTACAGTAAAAGCCAGAAAGCTGGAATATGATTATCCTAAACCCTTTATGGTAAATTATAAGGTATCCTACCCTGAAACCATATTCCAACTTTCTGGAGTTCCCTTTACATGGTATGGCCTTTGGGCCCCAAAGCCTTAAACTGTGAGTCCTTAGAGCCTACCTGTAGGCTCATACCCTACCCCTTTGTTAGGGCGCCTACTTTCAGATCCTAGCCATAAAAACTAGGTATCCTAAAAAAAGGGGTAGTGTATGAGCCTCTAGGGAAAGGATACCCTAAGGCCCCATGGTGGTTCCTTGTTGTGGTTCATGTTTAGAATCCTATACGGTAATCCCGTAATCCCAAACAGGAACTACTTTGGGGCCTATGGGTAACTTCTCCACCGAGGGCTGTTGGGTTTGCATTACAGTAGAAGCCCAAAAGTTGGAAACCCAATAGCGTAGTGTATAAGGAATCCCAGCACTATTTGGCCTTAACCGGGTTTCTAACTTTATGGGGTTTATTGCAAGAAGCTGCGGCACTGCGGTGTCAAAGTGTTGATGCGTCTGGCATCTTGGCTCTACCTATAGACTCTTGAGGTTTAGGGTTCAGGGGTTAGGGTTCAGGGTTTAGGGTTTAGGGTTCAGGGTTTAGGGTTCAGGGTTCAGGGTTTAGGGTTTAGAATCTTGAAGTTTACCTATAATCTCCATTGTAGTTCCTTTTTTGGTTAACACATATCTCGATCATAGGATCCTAAGCCTGAACCTGGTTAACCAAAAGAAAAACGGAAGTACAATGGAGACTAAGTGACTATAGGTATCACTATCTCGGATTGTATGAAGTAAGAATGTGGGATAGAAGACCCTCCTGTAAACCACTTTTCTTACAATTCTGGTGTCCTTACACGGCATGTTAAGCTTCAAAGCCCTATTGAAATTATCATGGCCCTTGTATTATCAAGTCAAGGCGTTCGTCTATCAGCCCCACACCGAGAACCTTGAAAGCCCAGCCTTGCCAACTTGTCAAACCCTGCATAACACCTGAGAAGGGTCCCAACCCAGAAACCCCTTCAGAAGGGTTTCAGAAATTAATGCCGAGCCTGCAAGAAGCGTCCTGAACCTCTGAAATGCCGGTAGCAAGACGACTGCAAACAATTGCATACAATCCGCGAACCTCTAAAGCCTTAGAACCCTAAACCCCCTAAAACCTGAAAGCTTCAAACCCCGTAAACGTAAACCCCCTAAAACCTTAAAGCTCGAAACCCTCTAAAACCCCCTAAAAGCTCAAAGCTCTAAACCCCCTAAACCCCCTGAACCTACAAACCGCCTAAACCCCCTAAAGCTCTTAAAGCCTACACCCTCGCGAGCACCGAAAGCCTGGAGAAAGCCTCCTCGCATCAGAGGCCTAAGCCAAATAAATTGAGCCTCCAATTATATATATATATATATATATATATATATATATATATATTATATATATATATATACATATATCCCAAACCCTAAAGCCTAACCCGAAACCCGAAACCCTAAACCTTCTAGTATCCCTATAGAACCCCCTTAAAGAACCCTCAAAGGAACCCTGCACCCTCAACCCCCAACATCCCGCAACCCTAAACACCCTAAGCCCTAAACCCCTAAACCCTAAACCCTATAAACTCTAAACCCTAAACCCTCGTCCCTAAACCTTAAATATCTATAGATCCCTTTAAATTAACCCTTGTAGATCCTTGCAAAGGGAACCCAAAACCGTGACCCCTCTTGTACTACTGTTACTATTACTATAACTATTACTATTACTTTCACTATGGCTATTACTATTTCTATGACTATTACTGTTACGATTATTATTATTATTAACCCGAGAAGCGCAGGCCTCCTCACGTCCGAGGAGGGCCCCGTGTCCGGCAACCTCTCGAGCCCGACGTTGACCCCCGGCTTTACTTACTTTAACCTTATAAGGCTCAAAACAGGGGGATGCTTTAAGGGTTTAGGGGTTTAGGGTTTAGGGTTTAGTTTAGGGATTAGGGGTTTAGGGCTAAGGCTCAAAGTAGCCCAAAAGCCTTATATAGTATGGTCTTTGGGCCCAAAAGCCTGAAAATATCAGTCCTTAGAGTCTAAGGGTAAGTGTTTAGGAGTTTAGGGTTTAGGGTATCTAGGGCTCCAGGGTTAGGGGTTTAGTGGTATAGGGGGGTTCGTGGTTTCGGGTTTAGGGCTTTACCTGTGGCCGAATGAACCTGTTTGGGGTTACTTATTATGGTTTCTATATGTAATGCCTTGAGGAGGGCCACAGGAGTCACAGGACGGTTTAGGGCTCAGGGCGAAGGCGTGGGGGGTTTCGGGTTACGTGTTTAGGGTTTCGTATTTCAGGATGTACGGGTTAGGGACGGATAGGGGTTCGGTCGCTAGGGTTCTACGGCTGATGATGTAAATCCTCCATGGCCCAGAATGAGGAATATACCATAATTCCTGGGCATAGTCTACCGTCATTAGGTCAATGCAGGGTTATATCATCAACCGTAGGCCTTTAGGGGTTTAAGGGTTGAAGGAGTCTGGGCGTCAGGTGTTTAGGGGTTAGGCGAGGTACTACAGGGGCCTTAACAAATAGACTAGGGTTTTGGGCCCCGTTATGCTGTAACTATAACAAGGAACACCCACAATAGTATAGGCAATTACTGAGGCCCTTGTATTACTTCTACAAAGCCTGGCTCGAAGTGTTGCTACAAGGATCTGCAAGGATTCTTTGAGGGGTATTGGAACGGTTGAGATTTACACTATGACTTAGAGTTAGACTACTTGGAGGTTCATGCGACTTAGTAACTACAGTTATAAGTACCTTAACTGGGGATAGAACTAGTTACAAGTCTAGTTGCCTTAATTAAACCCCTAGTTACTAAGTCCCATGAACCTTCAAGCATGACTTGTTCTACAAGTCCCTAAACCCTAAACCCTAAACCCTAAACCCTAAACCCTAAACCCTAAACCCTAAACCCTCAACCCTAAACCCTAAACAAGGGGTTCTATGAAGGGTTTAAGCATGGGTTGGCCACGGACACACCTCACGCATATCTCGCTCCCAAATGCAAGAGCCCTAAGACATTAAAGGCGCAAGCCTTAAAGCCTTAAATCATAGTTCCGGCCTGCTCCCCAAACACTGCTTTTCTTACCTTCAAGACCCTCTATACCCCTATTCCCAAACATCCCTAAACCCGTTTTTGGAGATTGCAGGTCTCGAGTTTAGGGTAGGGCTTGCACTTTCCAATACAGATTCGACCAACTTTATCCCTGCTTCAATTAGGGTTTAGGGGTTTAGGGTTTAGGGAAGCCTTGGCGATTACCAATGCTATGCCTTCGGGCTCCTTATTGAAGTTCTGCTTTAGTTAAGGCCTTGCGAAAATTCGAAGGATTCCACCGCAGCCTAGGTGCGACAGCAGCGTGAAGCAGCACTCCGGATACCTTGATGTGGCGGCCGGCGTCAAGTACTTCTTTTGGATGTTTGAAGCTTGTCAGGGAACAACCTTGCACTCGGGACCTCCAACCCGATAACAGAAACCCCGGACCAACAACCCTCCCTGTCTTGTGCAGAGTCAAAGGCTAGTAGGTTTGGGGGTGTGGGGTTTACGGGCGAGGGGGTTTACCTTAAGCCAGAATAACCTACCTTTTTAGGGTTCCTTGTTATGATTTCCTTCTATAAGTCCTTAACGAGGTAGGTTATTCCGGCTTAAGGTAGGGGTTAAGGCTAAGGGTGTTTAGAAGGTTTCAGGCAACAGGGTTTTGGCCTTCTCGGCGTGTCGGATCCATCTACGATGAATAGGGTCCTTATGATGTCATGTTCTGTCCTTCCTTAAACAGGCCTTATAAAGTCTTTATTACAGGCTATTAAGGCCTTGAATGACAATGAAAGATGTCATTTCCAAAGGCTGCACCGAGCGATTCTCGTCGTGCTGGGCTGTTCAGGAGTTTAGGGTCTTAGCTGCCCTGCGTCCATTTCTGTGTGTAGTATATTTTGGCCGAAACACTTCCCCGCCTTTGCTGCCTAAGTACATACTGTGTTTAGGTACTTGGGTCATTTTGGGTCTGTTCTTGGGCGAAATGGTCTTTGATTTCAATGTTCTGAAGAAGATTCTGTACTTTGAGCAGGGTCCCTTAAGTGGTTTACGGTGCAGGGTTGAAGGGTTTCGAGGGGTTCAGAGCTTAAGCTCTGTGACAACGTTTTTGCGCAGCCTACTGCTACTAAGTCACACTGGGTGCATCTGCCGCGGCTCACGACACCAAGCATAAACCCTACACCACAAAGATGCCAGGATCCCCCAAAGCCAGAACACCCGTATAGAACCCTCACAGTACCCCTAGTAGTACTCTAGCCACAGAGATGAAAGGAACATGGGACTTAGTAACTAAGGCGATAAATAAGGCGTAGCCGTATTTATTTGTGCATATATACCCCAAACAAAGGTAGTTATAGGAGTACTTGCTATACCCCATGATCGTTGATATTACCCTTTCAGAGCCCTAAGCCCTAATTTCCCAAATCCGAAACCCCAAACTCCAAACCCGCAGCCTCAAGAAGCGGGCCCTCAGCAACAAACGAGAAGCAAACCCTAAACAGCTCGTCATGCATGCCCGGCAATGACTGTGGTAGTCTCACACGTACGCTGGGGACTATCAGTACGAGTGGAACCTACCCAGACGCCCCAAAGTAGTTCTTTGTTGGGATTGCTCTGTAGGGTTCTATATACGAACCCCAAAAAGGAACTACTTTGGGGCCTTTGGGTAATAGACCCCTTTAAGGATCCCTATAGATCCCTTTAAGGAACCCTTTAAGAGCCCTGAAATTTTCAGGAGAGCCGCAGCAAGCCCACCAGCGACCCGCTGGTCCTCTGGCTGACAGGCCCCGGCCTGGCTCTGGGTTCAGGAATCCTTTAAGGCTTTAATAAACTTAGTAGTAGAGTAGGGTTTAGGGTTTAGGGTTTGGGGTTTAGGGAACTTAGTAGTAGAGTAGACACTTGAAGGGTGCTAGAAAATGGTTCCTATTAGTATCCCGGGGTACTGTAGCAAGGTCCCGCCCTTAATTATAACTTCCGGGTACTGTAAGGGTACCATTGTCGGTTCCTTTAAAGGGGGAGATTATAAGGAAGCCGAAAAGCATGCCTCTCAAAAGGAAGGAACCTGACAGGCCCCTTTCTTCCCTAAGACTCCATGTGCCCATGTAGTAGGTACATAGGCCTTAAAGGGGTCCCTATATACGTACGTTAAGGCCTAGGTATCTACCATTAGGGTACATGGAGCCTTTGGGTTTATGGGTGTAGGCCGATTATATGTTCGTTGTCCTTGCATGGTAGCTCTACCGGGTTCCATCGGGTTTAGGGTTCAGAGTTCATGACATCGTCTTTCTTTAGGGCGTCCTTAAACGGGCTAGGGATTTCGCAGGGTTTAGGGCTCCTTCGAGGGTATGCTTAGGGGATTGTAGGATTAGGATCTAGGACTTTTAGGGTTTAGGGCTCAGCGTATTGGAGTCAGGACTGTTTTGGGTTTTGGTGTGTTCAACTTCATCTCTTGAAAACCCGAAACCCTAAGCCCGATCGCTACACTGATAACCTGCAGTTTTTCAAGTTTCTTCTACTCGGTTACTGAGTGGTACCCTTTTGCCCTTTCTAATCTAGGGCCCCCTTATTAAAGCCAAATAGTACGAAAAAGGGTATCCCTGTTCTATTGGGGCTACTCAGGAACCTAGTCTGGGTTTAAGGCTCCATGTGCCCATATAGTATGATACAGTATGTCCTTAAGCCTTAAAGTACCTATATCGGGACCCCTTTGTGGCGTGAGTATCTATTAGAAGTACCATGGAGCCCCTTAAAGGAACCGTTAAAGGAACCCTAGTACTTAGAGGAAGTACATGGAGCCTTTGGTAGCACTATACAGGCTTCTCCTCAACCCTGGCCTCGGAGTTTCTGTAAAGACCTGGTGAAACTTCCGTCACAAGGCCTTACTTTAGGGACCCCAAAGTCTTGCCCCTCCAAGTAGGGGTTCCTTTAAGGGTTCCTTTAGGGGCTTCTATAAGGGTACGGTGGGTTTAGGTTTGAGGGATTCAAGGGTTTCTAGGGGGCCCCAAAAGGGCATAAGCATAAGCATGGTATAGGGCTATCCCTACCTTATGAGGGGGGTTATATGGGATTTCACCATCTTTTTTTTTTTTGCGTGTGTGCTTTTTTTGAGGGGGGGCCTAGTAGTGCAGCACCCTACTATTCTTTATCATGATATGACGAGCTTACTTATGAACGAACAAGCAGCTCAACTAACGAACTAACTAACCAGCTAGCTGGCCAACTGGACTAAGAAACTACTCAGCTAACTGACTGACTGACTGACTGACTGACTGACTGACTGACTGACTGACTGACTGACTGACTGACTGACTGACTGACTGACTGGCAGACTAACTCGCTGACTCACTAGCTGGCCAGCTGACTGCCTACCGAATGAACGAACTAACCAAAGCGAACGACCAAACGGATTAACTAAGATGCACGCTGACTAACTAAATCAAAAAACAGCGGGACGAAAACATGCATAAGTAGCACACATACACACAGAATATGCGTATATACATAGTTATATCATATGTATGTATGTATGTATGTATGTATGTATAAGTATGCTTATATATGTATATAGACTTGTATACATATACATACACCTGCACGCACATAAAGACCTGCATTTGTACTGTCTCATACGTCCAGAAGCATCCTAAACCCTAAACCCTAAACCCTAAACCCTAAACCCTACACCCTAAACCCTAAACCCTACACCCTAAACCCTAAACCCTAAACCCTAAACCCTAAACCCTAAACCCTAAACCCTAAACCCTACACCCTAAACCCTAAACCCTCAACCCCAAACCCTAACCTACTCCAAGCTGCTCCGGAGGTGGCCCGGGGTGCTCTTCCCAGCTTGCGCTGCTCGCAGAGAACGGCCGCATGGCTTTTCGTCCCGGCCAGGGCGGTTTGGTTCAGGGCCTAAAGAGGGTTCTTTGGGGGGTTATATGGGGTTTAGGGTGTTGAGATTTAGGGCTAAGGCTTAGGTTTTGAGGGTCATGGCGGAAAACACTTGGTCATACCATGTCACAGTATGCCAGGTTGAGCTAGATTGTAGATCAGGTGTAAGGTGAGTGTATGTCGGGATTTGTTTCCCGGACCCCTAAACCCTAAACCCCAAGCCCTAAACCCTAGCATAAAAAAACCCAAACCGCTAAACCCTAGTATAAAAAACCCAAACCCTAAACCCTAGCAAAAAACCCTAAACTCTAAACCCTAGTATTAAACAGCTCTAAACCCCAAAACCCTTGTATTAAGAAGCTCTAAGACCCTGTGTCCTCAAACTGAGGGCCTCATCCCTTGCGGTTCGTGCCATGTGGGAGTTTCCGAAAACTAGGGGTGCCTTAGGGTTCCTTAAAAGGGTTACTATAAGGATATTATATTATAAGGCTTCCCTTAAAGGGCTCTATAGAGTTTCCGAAAATTGGGGTACCATGTTTTGGGGTCCTTATAATAAGGATCCTACTAGTTAGGGTACTACATTCGGGTCCATTATTTTCAGACACTCCCATGTGGAGCTCTTGTACCCCTCCCAGTCAGAAGTTCCTTCAGAAGTTGCTTGCAAAAGTTTCATGTTTTCTACAAATCAAGCACTCTTAAATCCGTTGAAAACCGTAGAGGGATGCAAAAAAACCGATCCGAAAACAAGAAAAGGCAGACAGAATACCAACGCCATGTCTAAGACCCTATACTCGACACGGCCCCCCAAAGCCCTAATTTGGCTTCTAGTATCCTGTATAGTAGCCCCTATAGACCCCTTTACTGGAACCCTACAGATCCCTTTAAGGAACCCTATAGATCCCTTTAAAGGAGCCCTAGAGAGCCCTTCAAAGGGACCTATAAAGGAACCCTAAACCCTAAACCCTAAAACCCTGATTCCCAAAGTTCTAGCTCCCGAGGTCCCTGCAACATGGCGAAGAACGGCACCGGCACCGTGAAGAACCCTTACAGCTGGACCAGCAGCATGGCAGTTGAAATCTGCATCAACTCCACATATACATATATGTATATGTATATATATATATATATATATATATATACATACGTAGGTATATGTATAAACATATGTCTGCATATGTGTGTATATATTTTTTTGTAATGATACAGACATACATGAGTTGAATATCAATACCAAGAAGAGTATCAATATGCATACATACCTCTACATTCATATACCTAGCTTTCATACATGTGTATTGCCTGCTGCTGTTTATTGTTGTTTTGTTTTGCGTGTCTGTCATTGTTCTTGTGTTTGTGTTCCTTATTTGCTTCTATGGGCTTAAGCCTTTGTGGTTTGGGGTTAATCGTGTTTTGGGGCTTGGAGCTTATCGGGTGAAAAGTTCAGGAGTTGTACAGAAAAATCGGACGTTCTTGTAAGAATGGTGGTTATGTAGGGTTTCTTTTACTAGCACAGCTCCTAGGGTCCTTCGACGGTCCTGTCCTCTATTTCGAAATGCGTAGCACTGCACACCGAGATTCCAATATCCCTCAATCAAGGAATTTATCCCTTAAATCATCTTAGGGATCCTACTATGATTTACAAGGTATGTTCCTTGATTAAGGGCGCCTTTAGGGGGGTTTAGTGTTTAGGATCATCCCAACCCTCAAAACCAAAAACTTGATAGTCCTAGTAAGTCTAAACCCTAGACACTGTCAGTGTAATGTTCGTAGGTCTCGCGAGCATATTGCCTTCTTGACCCCAAAGCCCAAGCCTTTAGTTAAAGCCCAACACTAAACCCCTGAACCTTGGGTTCTAAACTCCAAGGTCGCGGGTTTTGAGCTAGCACCCCAGGGCCTCGAGGCCTAAACCCCTAAACCCTAAACCCCTAAACCTTAAACCCCTGAACCCTAAACCCTAAACCCTAAACCCCTAAACCTTAAACCCTAAACCCTAAACCCTAAACCCTAAACCCGTAAACTCGTAAACACCTAAGCCCTAAACCCGTTAACAGACATCAACCCTAAACCAGGCAACGCCAACGTGCTTTGGGTGGACCAGCCGGCCGCGACGGGCTTCTCTACTGGCCTGCCTCTGGCGCAGGGCTCAGTGCAGGGGTGTGTCTCAGGGTTTAAGGCTAAGGCTGTGGGTTTCGGCGATTAGAGTTTATTGGGTTGAAATGTGTTCGGGTGGGAATGCGAGGGTTTATCGTTGAACACCTATATTTGAAGACCCTGTTGAGTCGTTGTAGACAAGAAGAACTCACGCTTCCTTATTGTTCTCAACTTAACAAGGATGGGTCAGGGTTTGGAACGGGCTTTTTGCTTGCTGGAAGGCCTTCAGGTTTGGAAGCTCCCTCTTGGTTCACCTGGGAGCACCTGTCGATAAGCTATCAAAACCATGATCTGCTGTAGTGCAATAATACCGGGTGGTACCGTGTAATGATTATGGATTATGGCTGTAGGCCTGTAGATGTTTTGTGGTTTAGGATTATTTCACATTTCTGTCTAGATGCTTGTTTGTCAGTCGCTCAGTCCCGATGCATACAAGCGTGTGTTCCTTCTGTGCGCGTTCATGTATTTATTTTTCACTCTTATGAATGTACGTCAGTAACTCGTAAATGCGTTGATGCAGGCATCCGTGCAAAGCAAACACGCGTATTATACATGTGAACAAGCAACTCCTACATTACTTGACTTAAAGATACCTGTAGATTCAGATAGAGTGTCCGAAGGCCATGCAGCAAGTTCAGAAAGTCTACCTGAATCCGCGACCCCTATGCCTCTACCCGACAGCTACAAGCCCAAGCTCTAATGCCCTAAAGCGAATATTCCAACATACACGCACACAAGAAGACAACTAACCATGCTTACTCTGACTACCATAAGCTCTCGTTGGCAGTGCACCTGTGTTGTCTTTTTGAGGTTTTTGTGCCCAAACCCCTAAACCCTAAACCTTAAGCATCAACACCTGGAGCCTGAACTTACAACTCCAAGCCCAGAAGAATCGCTCCCAGCCCGCCCTAGCACGCTGAGGTGCACGATGAAGATGGAGTCGCCAAGAACATGTACAACTTCATGCAGGACAGAGATCATGGGGACCCTTAGGGGCAAGGCGGGGGGCGGGTAGGGGACTGTACTTCATTAAGCAGGCATTGTTAATATGGGCATTAAGGCCCTACACGCCTGCCCCCTTCCTACTCCCGAACAGAGGAACGGCCAGGGCGGTCAGAGGCAGCATAGGGCTTGCTGATACAGGTCTTTGGTGTAGCGGTCAACATCATCTGGCAGTTTCCATTGGAGCCCGAAACTGGGTCGTGCTTTGGGATAATTTTCAATTTCCCTTATTGCCTCATAGAGGGAACCTATTCATAAATAATTTTCAACGGGTTTAAAGCACAACCCAGGAAACTGTCAACCTGAACCCTCGACTGGCCCACCTTAAGGACGAAATGAACCCCTAAAAGGGCTTGCGGTTCATACACCATGTAGGGTTTCATGCTATAAGGGTAGCGGGGCCCAACTTTTAAGGGTCACCTGGTCCTTAAGGCAAACCCCACAGTTGGAATGAGGGT
This sequence comes from Symbiodinium sp. CCMP2592, assembly GCA_905221615.1. NCBI lineage: Eukaryota > Dinophyceae > Suessiales > Symbiodiniaceae > Symbiodinium > Symbiodinium sp. CCMP2592. The sequence goes on from CAJNDT010003791.1 coordinate 106,503, forward strand.
TTAGGGTCAACTCTCAAGCGCCAAACCTTGATACTGTTGATGGACAAAATCCTGCATGTCCCTAATAACTCTAAACTATGGGAACTATGGTATATTCCTTATAATGAGTAATGCAGGATTTTGTCCATCAGCAGAAACCCTAAACCCTAAACCCTAAACAGTAGGGCAGTACCTCGATCCGGAACGAACTTAAGTCCACAGTCATCCCAGGAGTTCTAAAGGTCCGAAAGGCGAAAGCAGAACACGACGTTTTTAAGGATGCCCAGTAGTACCCTTATTCCCTTTTTGTAGTCCTAGGTTCCTTATAAAGTTACCCAATACCAAAAAGAGAGGCCTTCTTATCCTTAGGTTACTGGGTATCCTAGTTTTTAAGGCCCCTACATAAGACCAAATAGCACCCCTAAGCCCTAAACCCTAAGCCTAGAGTCCTTACTGCAATGACTTTTCATTCAACCGTGAGCCCCTAAATTCAAAGGAGGGTTTAGGGTTTAGGGTTTAGGGTTTAGGGTTTAGGGTTTAGGGTTTAGGGTTTAGGGTTTAGGGTTCTACAAGGCCCCACCTCAGCACGAGACCGCTTGCAGCTACACCCTTGAACCCTAAACCCCAAAAGCAAACCTTACCAATAAGAACCCTAAACATACCTGAGCCCTACACCCAAAACCCTAAACCCTCTAGCCCCTTGGAGACAAGTTCGGGACAGACGTCAAAAGCAGCTTTAAAGCAAGCAGAGTTTTGCCTTAGGACTCCCTCAACCAAAAGACTAACTAGGGCCCCAAAGAAGCACGTAAGTGAAAATAAGGTCAGGGACTATCCCGTATAAACCCCCTTATAGTGAAGCGCAGTAGGATAGGGAAATCCCTATAAAAATGCTTATGCTTATGTCTTTGGGGTCCCCTAGAAGCCCCGAAAGGAACCCTTAAAGGAACCCCTACTTGGAGGGGACAAGGGACTTAGTAAGTCGTTTATGCAATTGGGGTAACTCTAAGTCTATTTACGGTACTTATAACTCTTAACTCTACTTACAACCTACTTGGAGGTTCATGGGACTTAGTAACTACTGTTATAAGTACCTTAACTGGGGTACAACGAATTATATATAAGTATAGATCCCATAATTACAACCCTAGTTACTAAGTCCCATGAACCTTCAAGGACTTAGCAAGTCCCCCGCCCCTCCAAGTAGACCCTAAACCCTAAACCCCATAGATCCCTTTAAGGAACTTTGAGATCCTTTTAAGAAGCCCTTAAGAACCCTTACTCCTCCGCCCTTCCAAGTAGGCCGCAATAGCTCCAGGAGTTCTACAAGGCCCTTCCGCAGTACAAGAACCTCGACTTCTTCATCTTCGGTGACTGGGTTCTGGAGTGCCATACTTGAATCTTGCTTTTTTTTGGGGGGAGACCTGTACCTGAAAGGAGCCCTAAACCCTAAAGCCCTAAACCCTAAAGCCCCAAAACTTTAAAACCTAGACTCTAAACCCTAAAGCCCTAAACCCTAAAACCCTAAACTCATCTTGACAGTGTATGCCTTTTTTGCGCTGGTTATTTCAAAGCCCAGGTGAGTCCTACGCCGGTCACTACGCGCTCCGGACCAGAAGCCCTACCCGGAGGGTCCATCTACACTACTAATACCCACCTTAAGGACGAAATGAGCCCTGAAAGGGTTTAAGGTTTATATGCCATATAGGGTTTCATAGTATAAGTGTAGCGGGCCCCAACATTTAAGGGTCATTTGGTCCTTAAGGCAAGGGTCCAAGTACTCATTACCGTATTGTAAGACTTAGGGGCCTTTCTTGGCGTTCGTCTGGTTGGCTCTTTAGACTTTGGGTTTCTATATGAACTATAATAAGGAGGCTAAATGTTTAACTTTTAGGAGGGGTTCAGAAGTCAGCCAAGCTTTGTCGGTACCAAAAACCCTAAACAAGTATTACTTGGACCCTTCGGGATGGGGTCTACCCGAAGGCCCCAAAGTAGTTCCTTTTTGGGGTTCATGTTCAGAATCCTACAGGGTAACTCCAAAAAGGAACTACTGTGGGGCCCCTGGGTAGGATTTAGGGTTGATACTACCATAGGGTTTAGGGTTTAGGGTAACATAGGATCATATGTGCTACCGTTGTGGAATTGCGTCCCCTAGATCATGGTAGGGGTTGCCTTTCGGGACCTAACTCCATCGTATGTATGTATGTATGTATATATATATATATATATATTTATCACACACAAACACGCAGACATAAGCCCCAAACCTCAAACGTATGTGAAAGAGATGGGGGGGTTGTTTTTTTTGGATTCATGGCTTTAGGTTTGAGGGTTTGGGCCGTATTTGTTATATGAGATGTATAGAGTTTAGCATCTAGGGCGTTGGGCTTTCAGCGCTTATCCTATTTTTCCTGAGTACACAGCTTTGCACTACGTCCTAAAAAAGTACAACAAGGAAGCGGTGGCACTTAGAGAATGCTTTCGAACTTTACCACTAATTCACAAAACCATTTCACCCTGAGTCGTAAACCCTAGGTCCTGGAGTTTTAAACCCCATACCTTTACTCGACCCCTAAACCCTAGACCAGCGCCACAAATCCCGCAACTCCTTAGAACCATCCGAGAGTCCCAGAATATGAGGATCCTTACCCTTAGGTTCTGCGGGCTCATATTTGAAGCTTTTGGGCCCAAAGACCATACTATAAAAGGCTGGTGGGCTATTTAAAATTTTTGAACCTTAGGGTTTAGTTTAAAACAGAGCTAGAAGCACGTAGTAATACGTAGTAACCCGTTATAAGCCCTGTCAGGTTTTAGTGTAAAATCTCAGCAAAGCCTTCTCCTACCCCTCGAAGCTCCCGTAGAGGCAGCCTTCATCCGAGGGACAAGAAGGCCCCGAAGAGGCCCCGCAGCAATATAGGGGCTCAAAAAATTACTAATGTGATAACCTGATTAAGGAACCTTGGGCCTTGAATATGAATCCTACTATTTTGGGGTTATACGCCCAGGGTTTCTTCATCAGGTTCCTACATCAATGCTGTTTGGGGGCTCCTGATAATACTCAAAATCGTAGAACCTACTCCAAACCCTGTTCGAAGGCCCCATATTATGCTCTGGTCAGTGCCATGCCTGGGAAGAACGAGAACTATTCTGACTTCCCGCTAACGAGCGTAGGTGAAAGCAGTTGAGCGGGCTGCCTGGTTTGCGAAGGGCTTGTGGTTCGCATCTTCTAGGAGAAGACGATCAGATCGGGGTGACGAGGCCGTGCTATACGAACTCCATAACGCTGCATGGGTTGCTGTACTGCCGTTGGGTCCAGATGGCTGGGAGGCACGGCCAGCCGTGGCGAAGATCACATGCAGCTTCGAGGAGATGTGGCAGTTTCCGAACATTCAGGGTACCTTATTCGGGGGTCCTTATAATACGGATCCTACTATTTCGGGTACTATACTAGGGTCCTCTAATTTTCGGAAACTCCCATGTGTCCTCTTCGCAAAGATGCTGGAAGTTTCATGCTGCGGCAGATGTATCGAAGAGTGAGGTTACGAGCCAAGGTCTCAGTTGCCACTGCGAGCTGCGGCAAGCGGCTACTATAGGGGCCTAAATAACGATCTATACTACTTTGGGGGTTCCTGATTATAATATAATCAAAGTCTACTGGATCTCACAATCCTGTTCCAATTGTTAAGGCCCTTATATTGTTTCAACTGGGCCAGGGCAGTCTTGGCCAGGCTGCCGCGTGTAGTGTAAGTGTAGGGAGCAATCGACCCTAGAGAGTAGGATCTTTATAGTAGACCTTTTGGACAAAGTGGAGCCCAGAATTGTCAATAAAAACACCCCAACCCCATGCCCTACAACCTAAACCCAAACCCTGTAGTGCCTCCAAAGGAACCCAAGAAAAAAACACCTTTAAACGAAGCTGTGCAGGAACCCTCGCAGGAGCCCTGTAAGGAACCAGAGGACCCTAAACCTTCCCCTAACCCGTAAACCCTAAACCCTACACCCTGAAGGAACCCCTAAGGCCCCCTAAACCCTCCCCTAATAGGGTTTAGGGGTTTAGGGTTTCGGGGTTTAGGGTTTAGGGTTTAGGGGTTTAGGGTTTAGGGTTTAGGGTTTAGGGGTTTAGGGTTTAGGAAGCAAAGGGCCCTAAACCCTCCCAGGTGCCAGCAGTGTCTCACTACATTTGGCAGCAGAACCAGCAGGGAAACGACTTCAAGGTCCCTTTGAAAGGCGCCTTCTCAGGGATTTTGCCCTTAGGCTCTAAGGACTCCTATCTTAAAGCTTTTGGGCCCAAAGACCATACTATACAAGGCTGTTGGGCTGTTTTAAGCCTCAGGGGGATTAGACCCAGAGACTCCAATATCTATTAACTATAAGGAACATACCTTAAGTTATAGTAGGACCCCTAAGTTGAAAAGTGGAATATTCTTTAATTCAAGGCATATTGGAGTTCCTGGGGAGTTAGTGTTTGGCTTTTGGTTAGACGGTCTCGAGGCTTTTAGAGGGTTGTGAGGCAGTTTCGAGTGTTGGAGGGTTTCATAGGGTTTGTAGACTCGGTTAACAGGTTCCCCAACCCTCATCCTCAAACCCTAACCAGCCCTTACCCTTCATAATTTGTTCCGCCTATTCCGCGTTCATGTCACAAGCCGCCTCAAGAGGCAAAAGGTATTACATCGGGATGACAGAAGTTTTGACCTACTGGATGTGTGTTGTCTTCAGATGTCTTGCGGAGTAGCGGAGTACCGAAAAGTGCGATTTGCGTGGCCTGGCCAGCGGAGCATTTTACACCCCACTTTAACATTATACTACTGTATTGCTCCGGAGGAGTAGCCGGTTGGTCCTGTTTGTTAGGATTCCATGAGGGAATGGGGGCCCGTGTTCGACGAAACAAGGAGGTGAAAGTTTCGTCCTACCACAGTACTGTTGCGGACTCCGCTTAGTTGCCGAAAAACATTCATGGTTCTAGTTCAGGAACTTACCGCCAGTCACACTGATGGGGATCTATAGTCAATAGAACTTTCCTTTGGGTTCCAGTTTGTAGTAATTATGTTGTACCCCGAAACCCTTTTTCTGGTTAAGGACTTTCTTGGGTGCCTACTTGCAGTATAATATCATATCCCGCCACCCTATTGCAATAAAGTTCTGAGCGAGTTCAACAAGAACCCATCCCGAAACCCTATAACCCTAAACCATATCTCCCTAAACCCTAAAGCCTCTAACCCTAAGCCAACTCTTTCAAAGCAGTCTTTCGGGCAAGGCTTGGGCGTTGGCAACGGCCTGACCGACCCGCAGGCAACTTGCAGCGCAGTCGGGCTGTTCAGGGTTTAGGGTTTAGGGTTTAGGGGGCAGCTGTTATTCGCATTACAGCCATACTTGTCCTGTCAGCATTTCGGATTGGGCTTCGCACTTCGAGCATGCACGACTCGGCTAGGTTACACGGAGTGGTTGGTTTCAAATCAACCGTGCATGGTTTGAAGGTTTCTGGCTAATTACCACCACTGCAGCATCATGGCAGAAACCACTCAATCATGCCCGTAGACATGAAACCCTACCACCTATAATCGCTAAACCTGAGGATCTTAACTCCACCCCACAACCTAAGGGCCGTAAATCCCAATAAGACATTCTGCGTAGAGAGTTTAGGGCTCCGGGTTCGGGTTTGGGACCCTTAAGCTTGAAGCCTTCGACGTTGGGCCTGCTGAGGGTTTAGGGTTTCGGGGTTTAGGGGTTTAGGGTTTCGGTTTTATGGAATTATTGAACCCTTTTCCCCCGAAGCCTTTGACCCATTGCCATGAGATCCTGGGCCCTGAACCTTACACCCTTCACCTTAAACATCCTAAAACCCTGAATGCACCTTGAAACCCAAACATTCCTTCAAACCGTCATAAACGTTATAGATGTATGTATGTATATATATATATATATATATATATATATATATATACGAAGTGTTGTATATATGGGCTCGCATCAAGGTAACTATCTGAATCTACCGAAAACAGACGCTCAAGAACCAACACAATGTCCCGATAATGGCGCTTTGAAGTGTCAGCTCCTTCACAGCAACGCTTGTAAAACTCTATAAAGGCCCCAAACCGTCATACACCCGAGAACACTCTAAGGCCCTAGAGTGTTAAACAGGAACAGTACAAGTGGTACGCAGACATGGCCTACGATGGCGGCAAGTCGGAGGGTGGCACTCTGGAGAAAGGCGGGTGGGTGTTTACAGCCACAATCCCACGCCCGAAGCCCTGAATGAGTTCTGGAACCCTGCATATACCACCCCCCCACACGCGGCCAGCGCACAGAAACGAAACGTGAGGCACCTTCAAGAACTCCATCGCCACTTGCATAAAATCGGGTAAGAGCTCTGTGAAATGGTGAAACCATCTATATGCCAAATCTTCTTAAAATCCTCTAAAACTCGATGAAGATCAAGGATTTTGGGCTTTTCAGGTTCGTTGTCACATGAAACTGGTCAAACTCTGTTCGTGTGCGTTGTGGTCTCAATTGTAGTTGTCTGCAGTTTCGTCTTGGGATAGAAGTTACTGTGACGGTACAGAGGAGTAGGTTCTGGAATTTAGGGTGTAGGGTTTAGGGAAATGGAACCCAGAGATCCCACTACCCTTAATTGAGGAAGATACCTTAAATCATAATATGAGGGCTTCTTTAATTTAAGGTATATTCCTTAATGAAGGGGTATTGGGATCTCTGGGAAGTTCAGGGTACATGCAAACCCAATGCTGTGTGGCTGTCTTGCGGAGAACAGAGCTGACAATGGCTAAGATTTCAGCAGCTGTCTCTCTGTTGGGGTCTCTTGTGTCGACGGCTCCACTGTCATCATGCTTGTGTCCTTTCACATGATGATGACACTTGTGAGGCTTACCGATGTCTTGTTTTATTGGTCTCTTTATTTCCCCGAAACCCTTAACCCTAAACCCCCAAAAAACCCTAAACCCCTCCAACCTCTAAACACTAAGCTTAGTCTCGCTCTTAATGGTTTGTTGCTGTTCATGCTTTATGTGGCAGGCAGGCAGCCCCAGCCGTAGGTTAGGGTTTTCGGGGTTTAGGGTTTAGGGGCTTAGGGTTTCGGGGTTTACGGTTTCGAGGTTTAGGGGTTAGGGGTTTAGGTCTTAGGGTCTAATCCCAAGGCTCAAGACCTCTTCAACACAGCTCTCTTTGTGAGCCACTTTCCATTCCTTGGAAAGGGCGGTAGTGGCAGAGAAACCCGAACCGAAGCCACTTAAAATGGAAATGCCATACCCCAAGAGGCCCCATAAAGTCGCGAGGTTCCCGCCTCGTTTGTTAAGGGGCTACGGGGGAACCTAGTCTATAGTCTCCCTAGGAATTATTTTTCTATTTTTTGTTCATATAAAGCCCAAGAGAGTATTAACCATATTTTTTATTATGGTTCTAAAGGGGGTGTAGTAGTGCTCCTGTTATGGAATCAGGGCCCCAGACCCATAACAGGGATCTTTGGGACCTGACTGCATACCTGTAGCCATGCTGAGATTAAAGTAAAAGCCAGAAAGTTGGAATATGGTTTCAGGGTAGGACACCTTATAATTTACCATAAAGGGTTTAGGATAATCATATTCCAACTTTCTGGCTTTTACTGTATGTCTTGATTTCTCTACTTGTAGCGAGCCATGGGCCTGCAAGCAGCTCCTTTGCAGAAATGCCAGGAACACTACATCGAGGGCAGCCCATATCCAGGTTTAGCGTTTATGGTTGATCTCAGGCATTCTTCCCAGCCGGAAAAAGCCTATGGCAACCCTGCAAAGGGCCTTTCATAAGCCCCGAAATCCAAAACCGCAACTCACGAATCCGAACCATAAGGCTCAAAATAGCCCAAAAGCCCTGATGTAGTATGGTCTTTGGGCCCAAAAGCCTGAAAATATGAGTCCTTAGAGCCTAAGGGGAAGCATTTATAATTCAGTTTAAAACCGCACAATCTCCGAGCCCTAAACCCTAAACCCTAAACCGAGCCCTCAGGCCCTAAACCCTCGGCCCAACAGGAACCGCTTTTCGAGAACCCCTTAACAGGCGCCTGTAACGATAATTGCTTTATGGCACCCCTAAGGTTCCGTGTGCCCAAATAGCATATACTTAGGCCTTCTTGCAGTCCCTATGTAGGTACTTCGGGGCCAAAGTATCTACCATTTGGATACATGGACCCTGTGGGACCGTGAAAGAGAGCCATTTTTTCTCCAGAGACTCCAATAAACCCTTAATTAAGGAATATACCGTAAATCCTTTTAGGGGTCCTACTACAATTTAAGGTATATTCCTTAATTAAGGGATATTGGAGTTCCCTGCACCCTAAACCGTATAGATCCCTTATAGATCCCTTATAAAGAAACCCTAAGTATTCCTTTATTAAGGGACATTGGAGTCTTTGGGTTGCGAGGTGTCATTGGGCGCGTGGGCACCCTGGCCATGAAAGCAGCCAGCATCTGGGCTGTGGAGTACCATACTTTACTATTTTTTGGGGGGACCTACCACTTAAAGGGAACCATTATGGAATAAAAGTCTATACTGTAATACTTTCTTGAGGCCGGCCACTTAAAGGGAACCATCATGGAACGAAGGCTATACTTTAATACTTTTTGAGACCGGCCACTTAAAGGGAACCATTATAGAATGAATGTCTAGAACTGCTTCCTCCCTGGACCCTAAACCCTAAACCGATGGTTAAGTCAACTAGGATGCCCAGTAGTACCCTTATTCTCTTTTTGTAGTCCTAGGTTCCTTATAAAGTTACCCAACAGGTTACTGGGTATCCTAGTCAAAGCCCAGGCATCCCATGTGTCAAGCAGATCGCGTCTTGCAACGCCGGGGACGAGCCCTGGTTGAAGACTTGGGTTGAGGTTGGGTATCCTGGGGTTCCTTTAAGGGTATCCAGAAGGGTACCTTTAAGGGGCTCCTTTAAGGGATCTATAGGGTTTTTAGGGTTAAGGGTTTAGGATGATGGTATAAATCCTGCACTACCTTAAGGACCCTAAACTATGGGAATTCTTGTATATTCCTTATTATGGGTAATGCAGGATTTATATCATCAACCGTACTGCCCCCAGTCAGTAACAGTTGGATACTGTTCATAGTATAGAGATATAAGGACCTCCTATTATAGACTGTTACTGTATGGGGGCAGTACCGGTTGAGGGATGTTTAGGGTGCAGGGTATGGGCTTTAGAGTTTAGGGCTTGAGGGTTCAATGCGTCGGGTCTACGCTAGCGGCTGAGGGGTTCTAGAGTTTAGGGGATTGGGGTTTAAGGAGATTTCGTTTCTCTCTGGGCCTTGGGGTTTGGGTGGGGTCCTTGTAGCAAGAACCGAACACATCAGGGGGCCCCCTACTCCAAGTCCCATTTTGGGGAGGCCCCCTGCTCCAAAACTTGCAGGTTTGGCATGGTAACAGATTAAGAAAACCCTGGGCCTATAACCCCCAATATATTAAGACTCATATAAGGAACCCTAGGGTTTCTTAATTCAGGTTCCTACAGTACCTAGAACCGTTTGAGAATCACATCGATCTCGGATCTGGGGCTGGGACGCTTTCACTGCCGAGGACAACGCCTGCACGACGGCTTATGCTCTGTGCAACTACGGCGAGCTGATCCCCTACCAGCTCACAGGCACGCAGGGGGAAATCACTGTTTAGGGTTTAGGGTTTAGGGTCCTAAACCTAAACCCCAAACCCTAAACCCCCTCCCTCCTCGAAAAAAGATTCACAGATCCAGCTTTTTAAGCTTCGTTGGTCCATTCGTCGTTGGTTATAAATTCCAGACAAACCCGAAGCCCCATAATTACCCGCTTAGGGTTTATGCGGGTTCAGGGCTGAGGGTTTTAGGATGACATTGTTTGGCTATGCTCCATGCTTAACAGGCTGCACGAGATGTATTCAGGTTTTGTGGTGTCGGAGGTTTCGGGGTTCGCAATAGTGTCCTTAGGAATGCTTTTTGGTGCTTGTTCACTTAAAGCCCTAAAAAAGGTGCTTTTGTTGTGGTTCTAAGCGGGGGGGTGCATAGTTCCTGGATAGGCAACGAAGTACGGACAATGCATGAAGCACTTATCGCTAACTACAGACGGTGCTTGCGAACTACTATATACTCTTACTTGAATCGCCTCTTCGTACGTGCAGTATTGCATGTTCACCGCTTTAGGTTTTAAGTTATAGGGTGTAGGGTATAATATAGTATATCCAAAGTTTTGGGCAAATGCATGCCCGGCGTCTGTAAGCTACAAAGCTCGTGTTGCGGGAGCGAAGAAGTGCAGGGAAATGGCTGTTGGGAGCCGAGCCTGAGCAGACTGAGGAAGCAGTCCTCTCGGAAATGGAGGATTTGTCAGCCCTCGTCGGCAACGAGCTGACCAGGACGAGGTTTATGATAATGGTGATGCAGCTGCCAGCAGCGATGGATGTTGGTCAGCTTTTGGGCCACTCATCCCCATGTCATGCCGAAATTGGCTGCACTGGCATGTCAGCTTTCGCAGTACCGGCCTCAACAGCTGCGCTTGAGAGGTTCTTCTCGGCAGTCGGGCGAGCAGCAGGCAGAAGACACCTGAAAATCGAAGAGGGATCGGGAAGCAAAATTTTCAATCACCAGCCTGCTTAAAACCTTAATGCAGGAACCTGACTAAAAACCCTGGGCCTACAAGCCAAAATAGTCGGATTCGTAAAAGGGGCCCTAATAAAGGCCCAAGGTCTCTTGCTCAGGTTCCTACATTACTCTTAAAACCCCGAGGACCTTGCAAACCCTAAACTTGTAAGCCTTACCACAGCCCCGAAACCCCAAAGCCTTAAAGCCCTACGACAGAGAAGCCGAGTTAATGCTTAATGGAAGAGTAAGCTGTGGGTCAGTGTCACTTGGAATTGCTGATGCAGCCGGCAGAAGCCCTACTGTTTAGGGTTTAGGGTTTAGGGGTTTAGGGTTTAGGGTTTCTGTTGATGGACAAAATCCTGCATTACTCATTTTCAGGAATATACCATAGTTCCCATAGTTTAGAGTCCTTAGGGTCATGCAGGATTTTGTCCATCAGCAGTAGGACGCTACTGAACCTTCATCATAGGGATCCTTAGGGGTGTAGGGGGAGGGGGGGTAGGGGGCCTTAAGGCCCATAATAAGGACTAATAAGGCCTATTTAAGGAAATATAGTCCCCTACACCCCTCCCCCCTACACCCCTAAGGATCCCTATGACTTCAAGTTTTCCCAAAACCGCTTTACAACCACAGTGGAACCTCGGAGCAGACCTACAGCACCCAAGGAAGAAGCAGGGTTTAGGGTTTAGGGTTTAGGGTTTAGGAAGCCCTACCCAGAGCCTCCTGGGTTGAAAAGTTTGTCTAGGATGCCCAGTAGTACCCTTATTCCCTTTTTGTAGTCCTAGGTTCCTTATAAAGTTACCCAATACCAAAAAGAGAGGCCTTTTTATTCTTATAATTAGGTTACTGGGTATCCTACTGTTGGCCCAGATAGCATACTTGGAGGTTCATGGGACTTAGTAACTAGGGTTATAGATTAGGGCTTACGTCGCCTACGTTTCAGGGTTTATGGTTACTACAGGAGTTATTACTAGCAGGTTACAGCAAGTGACCATTGTTTTTAATGGTTCGTGTGCACAGTCTTTTTCTGTTTAAGGCTTTTGGGGTTTGATCGAATCGAAGGGTTGTCGGGTTCAGCATATGGTCAAAGAGCTCTGACGAGGGTTAAGGGCCTGTCTTTAGTACAGCATGCCTTCGAAGCGCGCTGGTTGCACGGCGAAGTGCACTCCCAAACTAAGAAGCCCGAAGGCTCTGGAGTTGTGTTTGGTTTATTATCATGCTTTGCAGCTCTACAGCACAAAGGCCGATACAGGCCTTAACAACCAGAAACGTAAATGCCAGATCCTGGAATCCTAATGCCACCATACCGTCCGGCGAAAATAAAATCCTGACAATGTGTCCGTAGGGTTGCTTGTTATCGCCATCGCTAAACAAGAACAGTTTGTTTACCGCGAAACTTTTTGCGACTTATGAAGTCCCCTACATTGCCAGGGCCGTATCTTAAACCCCCTATTCAAAAATATTGTCTTTGACAGTCATCGACGACTATAGCTAAATATAGGAACTCTATGCCACGAGGCCACAACCCCTACGACATGCGCATCAAGTGCGAGAAGCCGCCTCTCTGCTATGACTTCGGCTCAGTCGAGACCTTCCTGAATGCCACCTGGACGCATAAACTTAGGGTTTTGTGGCTTCGGGCTTTGGGGGTTTACTGTAGGATTCAGGGTTTGGGGCCGAGGGGGTAGACTTGGGCCCGTTGCTGTCTCCAATTCCGCATGGGATCGTCGACTCAGGTCGCAAGCTTGCTTGTTGCCTGTGTTTGCTTCAATGCCAAGGGGCTGGACCCTGTAACTAATTTTTAAGCCCAGACCAGAACGGGCCAGGACAGCTAGACGACAGCATGAGCTATTGTTGTTTCGGGTTTGGTTGATCTGTTCACAAATCGAAGAAGCATTTACATCGTAAAGTACAATTCAACTTCTGCGACCAGTCAGTAGTTAAAACAGAGCTCTGACTCTGAACTTATAGACAAGCCCAGTGATCACGTGAATACGACACCACTTTTGAAAATTGACACGGCAGCACACTCCATGCTACAAAGTCCACGGAGAACAAGGAGCGGCCTTGAAACTTGTAAACCGTGGTCCATACACCCACCTAGAGACTGCAATATCCCTTAAAATTAAGGAATAGTCTTTAAATCATATTAGGGGTCCTACTATGCTTTAAGGACTATTCTTTAATTAAGGGATATTGCAGTCGCTGGGCACGATGGGCAGCCATGCTTGCACTCCTGCGCAGAGAAGAAACCTGGATCAGTGACATGAACCTGGATCTTGGCATTGGGCACTCCTGTGGTTTCTACAGTCCAAAATTGGAGTTCTGCAGCTTAGGGGTTCGGGCATGTCGCTGTTGAGGTTTAGGATTTACTGCCGGAGATCTGGAGCATCTGAGTGTATAGGGACGACGTATCCCTGAGACTAAGGACAAGACGACGCAGGAGCAGCTGGGTGTGAACAAGAAGTGGGGCAGCTGCAACCGCATCGTGAACCTGGCATTCCAGCACGACGCTTCGAGCTTCATTATTACTGTTTGCCACCCCCGCCTGCTCTGAGTATGCAGCTTCAGCTCACCGACACACACACACACACAAGCACACATGCATGCACACACACAAAGGCATAGACAGACTGTCGGACAAACAGACAACCGACGGAGCGCACAGACTGCACACAGCAGATAGAGCAGAGAGACAGAACAGACAGACGGAACAGCCAGACAGAACAGACAGGCAAGCAGCCAGGCAGGCTTTCGGGCAAAACAGACAGACAGGACAGACGGACAGAACAGACAGACACAGCAGACGCGTTCACAGACCCCCTGTACAGGCCTACAAAGTAACAAGAAGTGCTGTAGCCCGAAATTGGAAATCCTCAGCCCGTAAATCCCAAAACCCAAAAGTCACAGAAGAAAATCCCAAACCTGCCCGCAGCCGGGATGTTCCAAATCTGAGGAAGATCTACATGTGGACGAAAGATTGAGGGAACGCCTTAAGGATCCTAAACCCGTAAACCCTAAACCTCTTAATTAGCCCCCAAACCCCGAAACAAAACCCTAAACCCAAAGCCACTTCCTAGGAGTTACAGACCCTTCTAAGCCCAGAACCCCTACACCCCTATAGACCCTCAATCCTAAACTAGGACCCAGAGTAGGCCCTTTTTCCCTTTGTTTAGGGTTTAGTTGGGTTCCCTTCTGGCCCCCTTTAACCCAAAAAGGGCATCCTTTTTATTCCTAGGTTACTCTTAGGTCTAGTTGCGCTGTGGGTTTAGAACCCTAAACCCTACAGTAGAAGCCAGAAAGTTGGATTATGATTATCGTAACCCTTCTATGGTAAATTATAGGGTATCCTACCAAGAAACCATATTCCAACTTTCTGGAGTTCCCTTTAATCTGCCCCCTAAACCCTAAACCCTAAACCCTAAACCCTAAACCCTAAACCCTAAACCTAAACCCTAAACCCAAAACCTAAACCTTCCTAGGACTGGATGAAGAACTTCCACACGAAGCTTCCGGACCTCCTTGCTGCCGGTCTACAGGTCTTGATCTACGCAGGCCCGGTCCCTTTAAGGGGCCTTTTTAGGGGCCTAAGTTTAGGGCTCCTTTAAGAGATATCTAGAGATCCTTTAAGGGATCTTTAAGGTTTTATGAAGGGCTCCTTTAAGAGATCTACAGGGCTCCTTTAAGGAATAGGTTCCTTCAATGGTTCCCTTATAGCTCCGTTGAAGGGTACTATGGGGTTCTGTATCAGGGCTCCCTTTACGGGTTACGTTGGGGCAAGGGTTCCTTCAAGGTTTCCTATAAAGATTCCTTATATAAGGGGCTCCCTAACAGGCTCTTTGAAGGCACCTTTAAGGGTTCCTTTCAGGGCTCTGCTAAGGGGCCTGTAGCCGGAGGCCTGGGGCCGGGAAGATTTGAGGTTTGCAGCTTAGGGTATAGGGTGCAGGGTATGGGTTTAGGATTCAGGGTTTAGGGTTTAGGATTCAGGGTTTAGGGTTTAGGATTCAGGGTTTAGGGTTTAGGATTCAGGGTTAAGGTTTCAGGGTTTGGGATTTAGGATTTAGGCAGGGTTTAGGGTTTAGGGTATAGGTTTTATTTGCGAAGATTCCCGACTTTAATGTTTTCCGTTTTGCGATCTTTGAAACTTTGCTAACTGCTTGCATGTTCTGTGGGCGTGGGACTCAGAGGTTAGTTTGGACCTCAACTCTTTCAATTCGTTCAGGTTTAAACTTTAAACCTATTAGTAGAGTAGGTAGACTTTGACCACTCTCGGATATTATGCTAATCCCCACATAACTCCAAAGGTTCGCCTTTAAAGGTTCGCCTTTAAATGCCCTAGGATACTTGACAAGTAAGTAAAGGATTCGGGCTCTGCAGTCTCGGCGATTTTTTGGTCGGGTTTAGGGTTTCAGGGTTTTAGGTTTTAGGGTTTAGGGTGGCGAATTTCTGGTCGGGTTTAGGGTTTCCAGCATGGCATTGGGCTTTGGCTGAGGGCTGAAGGTGCAAGTAGGGTCGTGTGTGGGGCATTGGGCATGTGCTAGACCATGAACTCTTTAAAAACAAACCCTGTGAACCCCAACTCCCTCCACTGTGAAGCCCCGGCGACTTCTCATACCAGAGCCAGGCATTTCAGCGACAACCCTTTGCACAGTTTTGTATTGTATAGATCTCACGTTATTTAAATTTAAACCCCTTGTGATTTCATGACGGCGAAGCTCCAGGGACCAAAGGTCATGTGGGCCATTTTGTGATTAAGCCCGATGACTCTGAACCGGTATGCGGCTCTTAGAATAGGGTTCCGGTAAAGGGGTCCTTTAAAGGTTACTATAAGGGATACTCGAAGGATAGCGTATTGTAGGGGCCTTAATAATTAGAATAGGGCTTTGTTAGATCTAGCGGCTGCTGTTATTTCGTTTCTTTCAATTAGGATCCCTTGGTTTCTCAATGTAACATAAGTGCACCTCTAAGCAGGTTGTAGGCCTCTGTCGCTCAAAACCTGCCCGGACGTCTAGCCCTAAACCCTTAACCCTGAACCCTAAATCCTGAACCGTGACAGGTGATGTGGATTACATCTGCAACTGGCTCGGCAACAAGACGCTCGGAGCAATCCTGCCGTCCCCTAAACTTCCTAAACACGTCGTCGCCGCGGTAGAAGTAATAAGTAGTAGTAGTAGTAGTAGTAGTAGTAGTAGTAGTAGTAGTAGTAGTAGTAGTAGTAGTAGTAGTAGTAGTAGTAGTAGTAGTAGTCGTAGTAGTAGTGGAAGTAGTAGTAGTAGTAGTAGTAGTAGTAGTAGTAGTAGTAGTAGTAGTAGTAGTAGTAGTAGTAGTAGTAGTAGTAGTAGTAGTAGTAGTAGTAGTAGTAGTAGTAGTAGTAGTAGTAGTAGTAGTAGTAGTAGTAGTAGTAGTAGTAGTAGTAGTAGTAGTAGTAGTAGTAGTAGTAGTAGTAGTAGTAGTAGTAGTAGTAGTAGTAGTAGTAGTAGTAGTAGTAGTAGTAGTAGTAGTAGTAGTAGTAGTAGTAGTAGTAGTAGTAGTAGTAGTAGTAGTAGTAGTAGTAGTAGTAGTAGTAGTAGTAGTAGTAGTAGTAGTAGTAGTAGTAGTAGTAGTAGTAGTAGTAGTAGTAGTAGTAGTAGTAGTAGTAGTAGTAGTAGTAGTAGTAGTAGTAGTAGTAGTAGTAGTAGTAGTAGTAGTAGTAGTAGTAGTAGTAGTAGTAGTAGTAGTAGTAGTAGTAGTAGTAGTAGTAGTAGTAGTAGTAGTTAGTTAGTAGTAGTAGTAGTAGTAGTTAGTATAGTAGTAGTAGTAGTAGTAGTAGTAGTAGTAGTAGTAGTAGTAGTAGTAGTAGTAGTAGTAGTAGTCGTAGTAGTAGTAGTAGTCGTAGTAGTAGTAGTAGTAGTAGTAGTAGTAGTAGTAGTAGTAGTAGTAGTAGTAGTAGTAGTAGTAGTAGTAGTAGTAGTAGTAGTAGTAGTAGTAGTAGTAGTAGTAGTAGTAGTAGTAGTAGTAGTAGTCGTAGGAGTAGGAGTAGGAGTAGGAGTAGGAGTAGGAGTAGGAGTAGGAGTAGGAGTAGGAGTAGGAGTAGGAGTAGGAGTAGGAGTAGGAGTAGGAGTAGGAGTAGGAGTAGGAGTAGTAGTAGTAGTAGCAGTAGTACTAATTGTAAGTACAGTTACCTTATTGATGGCCTTCGTTTCGTTGTCCCATTAATAACCTCCAAGAACCTTCCCTGATCCCCAGACCTGTTGATGCGTGCCACCCGAGGAAGTGGGCATTGGGTCTCGAGTGGCCCCACAAGGCTGCGTGTCTTTCGGATTTCGGCTCTGGGGGGCAGCACCAAGGGCAGCAGCGCTGCTTTGGAAACAGCAAGAATGGTCGTGGATGGCGGTGACGGCCAGCAACGGTGATGATGACGATGAGGAGGAGGAAGATGCCTGGTGTTGTGGATGTGCTGTTTTTTGTCGTTGGCTGGCGGTGTTGTCGATGGTGAGAACGATGAGCATCGTCCCGGGTACAGTGACTACGCAAGCCGGGGATGTTATCCTGGTGCGAACGCCCGTGCTTCTGCAGCCGGTGATGATGGCGACGACTTCGATGACTGCACAATTACGTTGTTCACTTTTAACGTTTTTGGTACTACAATCCCTATATATACCAAAGGTTAAACTGTAGTTTCTTGAGGTACTGGACGAGTAGGACATGGTGACCATGATGACCATGTTGGTGCCTGCGAGTACTCTTGGTCTTCACTATTGTAGATCCTGCTAATAACAAGCCCTCGTCACTATAAGGGCACGAAGGCCCGAATACCAGAATACGGGATCCCACTATCATCCCGAAAGGGGAAGGTGTTTACTAACCAGGTTTCTCAACCATGGTGTAATTTTGTGGCATTGCTGCCAAAACCTACTAAACTCCCACAATACCTCTTACAGTAACCCTTCTATACATATGTATTTATTTATTTATATATATATATATATAGAGAGAGAGAGAGAGAGAGCTAATGTAAAGGAGCGCTTGCTACTTGACTTGAGGCGTTTAGGTTTAGGGTAAGGTACTTACAGTATTTGGGTTTAGGGCTTTAAGGTATTAGGATCTAGGGGTAGATGTTGACTGGCAAGACTGGGCTTTCTCTTCGTCTGGTGCTTAGTAGGGAATGGGGGAATGGATCCCTAGAGTAGTCAGTAGTCCCTATGTAATCCCCAATAATAGTCCCCAATATTAATTCCCCCATTCCCTAGAAAAGAACCAGAGAGTCTTCTGAGGGAGCCGTTTCGGGCAGGATCTCGAGGTTCGACTCCAAGGCTAGCTAAATCCCACGGTTTATACAAGATTTTCGGGTTTAGGGTTATCAAACAGGGTTAAGGGTTTAGGGTACATCTATCAAACCTTCAACTGTATCCAACTGAAGATTCTCCAAAGTTTAAACACAAGCCGTCGCCCTTGGGTACGGCCCCCACTCAGTAACAGTTGGATAATATTCATAATATAGATATATATCGCCCTTAATAGTAGCCCTATTATGGACTGTTACTGTATGGGGGCCGCACCCAACGTCGCTCTCTCCAAAGCTCGGTGCAGGCTGAGTTCAATGCCGCTGGCGACAAGAGCTACGAGGCGCAGATGACTTAGTAGCTGAGTGGATAATCTTACAAAAACCGTCTATAATAGGAGGTCCTTATATCTCTATACTATGAAAACTATCCAACTGTTACTGAGTGGGGGCAGTACGTAGTAGCTGAGTGGATACACTTTACACTGTTTGGGATAATCTTAGCCACTATAAAACTGAAAGTGTACACTTTGGGGGCCTTATGAATTCAGCAACTAAGATGATGATGATGCTGATGCTGATCTTCTGTTGATGAGAATCTGGGTCGTTCTGAGAAACCAAGTGTTGCTTGAGGGCTCTTCTTACACCCTAAACCGTAAGCCTAAACCTTAAGATCCCTCATAGATCCCTGTACAAGGAACCCCTTTACATCCCTGTAAAGGAGCCCGAAAAGACCCTGAACCAATTTGGGGATTGAAAACCGACGAGAGTGAGGCGATATGATTCCCTGGTGCTCAGTAGGGAATGGGGGAATGGATCCCCACACGGCTGATGGACAAAATCCTGCATTACTCATTATAAGGAATATACCATAATTCCCATAGTTTAGGGCCCTTAAGGTGACATAATAGGCTAATTCACGTGCGTCGTCGCGCCCCCGCGCCCCGCGCCCCGCGTCCCGAAAAAAAACCTATACCCTAAGGTGATGCAGGATTTTTGTCCATCAACCGTAGTAGTCCCTATATAACCCCCAATAATAGTCCCCAATATTCATTCCCCCATTCCCAAGAACCAGACAGTAAACTCGTGTCATTGTGGCACGTCGAGAAGGGTTTAGGGGTTTTAGGGTTTTAGGGTTTGGGGCTTTAAGGTTTTATGATGCAGGGTTTAGGGTTCAGGGTTTTGGGTTCAGGGTTTTAGGGTTTTAGGGTTTTAGGGTTTTGGGTGCAGGGTTTAGGATTTGGGGTTCAGGGTTTATGGTTTGGGGTTACTGGTGTAAGGTTTACGGATTAGGTCCCATTGCTGGTCTTGACATGATCTGCACACTTGCCGGTGGTGTCAAGTTCCTGTTGCTCCTTGGTTCAAGGCTGTGTTTCGCGCAAGAACATGGTGCCTTTGAATCGAAACGACAGCTCCACAGCTTGTGGCAGCAGTTCTGTCCGCGACACCTGGTTCAGGAAACCCCCTTTGAAGCTTCCGAAGTCCTAACCCCCGAAAACCAACCTCAAACCCAAAACCCCCGACCCCAGACCCTAAACCCTTATAGATTCCTTAAGGGAGCCGCTATCGACCCCTTTAAAGGAACCCTTATAGATCCCTGTAAAGAAACCCTAAGCCCATTTAGAGACCTTTTTAGTGAAGGTGGAAGGCAAAGCCGCGGGCCGCCTTCGCTCCGCTAACGGCTTCCACTTCATGCAGGTGGTTCTGGGTTTCAGGGCTCCTTTGACTAGGTAGGACTTTGGGATTTTTTGTATCTGCTCTTATTGGGCTTAAGAGGATCATACCCACTAAGTTACTAATACTTTTCAAAGGCTTTAGAAGCACCTCCTAGTTAAGTGTTTGGGGTTTAGGGGTTTGGATTTTAGGGTTTAGGGTGGTTTGGGGTCTAGAAGGGTTATCTAGGTAGAGGGTGGTCGGGTTTAGAGCTATTCAGGGTTTAGGGTAGGGCCGCAACTTTGGGGGTTTTACGTTGGGGCCGTTTTAGGATGTAAGGTTTCGAGGTTTGCATCATGTGGGGTTTCAACATGTTTATACTACGCTCTGGATTTGTCTAGACTCGCCCATTCACCCGCAAAAAAGCATCAGTTGTTCAAAGTGTCGCGGGCAGTCTTTGTAGGAGTTTAGAGGTGTCAGGGTCGTGGGCATGATGGGGCTTCAGGGGGTTGGTGTTTGGGAGTTTCCGAAAATAGGGGACCCTAATATAGTACCGATCCTTATTATATGGACCCCAAAATAAGGTAACCCTAATCTTCGGAAACTCCCGTTTGGGGCTCTGCAGTAACCCATTAGGGATATTGGACGATCTGGGAAGGGGATCGGGACTTTGGGCCGGCAAGTTGCGTAGTGCGTGCCAGTGTCCCCTCATAGTCGCCATAGACGTGCGCTGTTAGGGTTTAGGGGTTTGGCGGTTTAGAGTTTAGGGGTTTAGGGTTAAGTGTAGGGTGTCATATACCCCCACACCTTATTCTGACTGTTAAGGCCCGTGTTGAAATACGACGCTTAGAGGGTACTAGTCTTTCGTGTGCTTTTCACTCTAGGACACAACCCAGAGACTCCAATACCCCTTAATTAAGGAAGAACCCTTAAATTATAGTAGGGTCCCTAATATGATTTAAGGTATATTCCGTAATTAAGGGGTATTGGAGTCTCTGGGAAGTATGTGACATAAGGGTTTAGGGGTCGAGGTTCGGGTTATAGCTGATCACCTCGTGGCCGAAGGGTCTTTCAGCCGGAAATATAGAACTTTTTCAAGTGGGTTCATAAGACCTGACACCCTGAACTATTATTGTCCGAACCCTACGGCTGATGATAGAAATCCTGCATTACCCAAAATAAGGACTATACCATAATTCCCATAGTCTAGGGTCCTTGAGGTAGTGCAGGATTTATATCATCATTCTAAACCCTTAACCCTAAAAACCCTATAGATCCCTTAAAGGAACCCCTTAAACGTACCCTTATAGATCCCTTTAAAGGAACCCCAGGATTTATGAAGGAACCCCAGTAAGCTTCCTGAAGGTAGGCCCTTCTCTACTGTCTTTCTGACTTCCGTACTTGGAAGGGCAGGGGACTTAGTAGGTAGGTGATAAGCAGGGTTATAAATGGGGTAGCTCCATTTAGGGTACTTATAACTCTACTTATAACCTACTTACTAAGTCCCCTGCCCTTCCAAGTAGGGTACATCAAGGAAGACATGTGCAAATCAGCTTTATAGGTGCCAAAAATAAATTACAAATTTTATCTTGGGGTTCTTTAGTACATTCATAGTAGAATATGCCCCCAAGCCTTATTGTAATGATAAAGGCCTCTATGTATGTTAAACCCGAAGGTCTTCCAAGCAGGGCACATGGTGCCCATGGACCAGCCGGCTGTGGCGCTGCAGATGCTCAACGACTTCATCCAGGGCACCGTGGCTTGCGTCTAGGGCATCGGTGACGTAATTGACCGTTAACCCTTAGGCTCTAAGGACTCACATTTTAAGGCTTTTGGGCCCAAAGACGATACTATATAAGGCTTTTGGGATATTTTGAGCCTTAGGCTTTTGGGCTATTTTGAGCCTTAGGCTAAAAAAAATCTAGTCTTAAACGGCGTAACGCTCAAATACCACAATGGGATTCATACCCTAAGGCTCCATGTGCCCATATAGTATATACTTAGGCCTTCGAGTACCTGTATAGGGACCCTTTAACGCCTAAGTATCTACTATAAAGGTACCATGGACCCTTATACCCTAAACCATATAGAACCCGTTAAAGGAACCCTTAAAGGAACTCTAGTAATCTACTGTAAAGGTACATGGAATTTTAGGGATAGTACATAGTACAATGCTAGCCTGGCCTTGATCGGGAAAGTAGGGTCTACCTCGAGAAACCAAGATGCTTTCCCGGGTTTAGGGTCTAGGGGTTTAGGGGTTTAGGGTTTAGGCTCATATCCTCTCTTTGAACTACGTTGATCACCCCAGGCAGGGTATATAGCCCAGAGGGTCCAAGTACCCAAATAGTAGGGTTTTAGGTCCCAAGATCCATACTCTGAATGGTTTTTGGACCTTGAAACCCTACTATTTGAGCACTTGGACCCTTAGGGTAGGGTTTTTAATGAGGGAGAACCAGCTTTAGGGCTTCCGGGATTACGGTTCCGAGTTCCAGGTCAAGCGCTGCAGAGGGGTCCACATCCTACCCCTAAGGCTCAAAATAGCCCAAAAGCCTTATATAGTATGGTCTTTTGGCCCAAAAGCGTTAAAATATGAGTCCTTAGAGCTTGGGTACTCGTCCTTGAAAAGTGTCAATTACGTAGCCTATTCTTCGATGTCGTCCCTGAGCACAGATTCGGGCTGTCTTTCCACAGACCAGAAGGGTTGCCTCTGTGCTTTTGTTAGAGGTGTCTTCCAACATACATTGAATGAGGAATAATTATTCCGGAAGTCTTAAGTGGGCAAATTTCGCATATTGGGTCTCTGGGAAGGCTCTAGAAGGGATCCGTAAGGACTACTATTCGGGTATCCCTTTAGGATTCTTTCCTGGTATCTGTAAGGTTTCAGGTTGGGGGTTTAGGGTTTGGGTTTGGATTCAGGAGCTTAGGATGGTTTAGGGCTTAGGGCTTAGGGTTTAGATGCATGGGTTGAAGTATGAGAGATGAGACTTGGTCCCTGAAAGAAGCTGGTCAAGAACGCAGCGAGTTTCTACCGTAGCACATTCTACTGGGAGGTTCATGCGAATTCGTCAGCTCAGTTATAACCTGTGGATCCCCAAACCTATCGTTTTAAGGGTTCTACCCTCTAATTAAGGGGTCATAACCTACTACTTTGTAAGTTTTGGGGTCAAAGGAATACCTTATCTGGGGTTATAACTCATAATAGGTACAGTATATCCCTGCAGTTACTAAGCCACTTGAACCTGCAAGTAGCACATGCCACAATACAGAGGGGTAGTGCATTGCAGGGGTAGGCAGTGCTTGCCATCTTGCCGACCATCTGAGGTAAGTTTGCCAAGGAAACTGCCATTGTGGTCTGAGTGGATCTGAGGGCTATCGTTCCAAAGTCCAGAGTAGCCTTTCAATTCCCAGCACCTGGACTTTCGGACAGGACTGAACGGTTCATGATATAAATCCTGCAATATCCATAATAAAGAATATACCATAATTCCCATAGTTTAGGGTTCTTAAGGTAATGCAGGATGTATATCATCAACAGAAGTACAGAGCCTCAGTTGCTGCCTTAGTGCAGCAAGGGGTCAATCTCACGGACAGTTACGTGTAACTGGACATCATCGTACAGCGACCCTGGACCCTTGTGTCAAGCTACTAATATACAAATATACTAACATGCTAATATACTAAGATACTAATATACTAATATACTAATATTTAAATGAGAACATACAGCCTTCATCGTACCCGCTAGTTAGCAGTATAACGGCTACCTCGGAAACAATGTTGCTCAACATTTTTTAGAAGCCGTCCTCAGAACACATAGCTTCTTACACATATTTCTTACATGTTGGGAGCGTGTCGCCAAGATGTCTTTCGAGTCTTGTCGGTGCTATGTTGGCAAATCCGTAAGATTCGGACACCAATCCTGAATGTCGGAAATCGAAAAGACCCTAATGGTTTAGGGTTTAGGGGGTATAGTTTAAGGTCTCGGGGTTATGGTCTAGGGTTTAGGGTCGAAATGTCCCGAACCTGTAGGATTCAAGCAGAACCAGTTGTCTCCAAGTACTGTAGTTTACCTGCTTCCTTGGCTTGTACGTCCTTAGCGTAGAAAGATGACCTACCTTAATCTTCGACAGCCCACTTCTTTGCAGGGCAGAATATATTGCTACTCTAAATAAAGTAGGCTAGGGTGGCTGTAGGTTTTTGGAGTGGGCCTAAGAATGTAGGGCATCTGCGTTAGGTTCAGGTGTTAAGGCCCATGGTTCGTGGTTGTGTTCGACTTTCAAAAGAAGCCGTCTAGCATCAGGAGTATCTTGCAGATGTCATGTTTTGCGATAGGGGTTTGGAGGTTCAAGGTTTCGGGTAAGTTTAGCGTAAAAGTAGTAAGGGTTCGGTCTTCCTCTCGAACATCCTCTATGAAGCCAACCGGCTCCGAAATCCTATGGCCTTTAATTTAGCTCCTAAACCCTACAAGCTCTATAACTGCCCTGAAATCCTAAACCCTACCAGCTGCAACTGACTCTAACTCCTATATAAACCCTATGGCCTAAAATCCTAAACCCTAAACTCCACTGCAAACCTTGGTCACCAGAGCCCATCTCGTACGGCATGCCGAGTTATCCTATGCAACGCAGCAAACAGAGCTACGTGGGTCCCTCAACCTTTAAGCCCCAAACCCTCTGCATTCTTTGAATCTATATATAGTGCTCAAACCCTAAATCCCTGAACCCATCCATGAAGATGGTCGCTAACCCCTAAACCCTTAACCTTTACACCCCTTAACCCTAAACCCCGACACCCTTACCCCTTTGCATCCTGAAGATCCTCAGCCCCTAACCCCGAACCCTTAACCCCTAAACCCTAAACCCCAAAACCATGAACCCTTAACATCCTGAAGATATAAACCCCTAAACCCCTTTAAAACCCTAAACTCCTAAACCCCAAACCCTTAACATCTTGAAGACGGTCGCTGTATGTTGCGTGAGACGAGCTTTGGCTGTTGCCAGCTCCTAGCTTGCGCAGACCTTGCCAATTGGGTTCGGTCGGCAAAAACCGGTCCTTATAAGGTTGTATAAGGGATCCTTATAAAGGGTTCTGTAAGGGATCTATAAGGAGTACAGGGTGTATTGGGTTCGGTCGGAAACAAAACGGTGTGCTTCAAGGATGCAAGGTGTAACCTGATGTGCCAGCTTTGTTTTGGGGCTTAGGGCTTACTGCTTTGGCATTAATTAACTTTTAGCGTTAAGCCTGTGAGAGGAACCCATCCTGAACTAGTCAACTTTCTGCGTTGACCTTCCGACCCTAAGCCCTAAAGCCTAAAACCCTAAAGCCCTAAACCCCTAAATCCTAAACCGTTTCTTTTATTTGAGCCCGGACATGCAGAGAACTCAACACTTGAAAGTACAAAGTCTGTAGCTTCCTGCAGCCCCAGCCGAGGGCTTATCAGGGTGTGTGGTGTGGGGGTTTAGGTTCTAAGTTCTACCTATAGTCTCCATTGTAGTTCCTGTTTTGGTCAACCAAAATCTCTATTATAGGATCCTAACCCTAAGACTGGTTAACCAAAAAAAGGAACTACAATGGAGACTATAGGTAGAGGTCCAAAAAAGGATTTTGGGTTTATGTTTTGGGGTTCAGGGTTGAGGGTCAGGCCCCATGCTCTGACGTAATCTCTTTCTGCACTGCCTGTGAGGCGAACGCGGCTGAGGAGGTGCCTCGTTTTGGGCCGTGCAGCATCCTATGCTGAGCATAAGGTTTAGACATTTGTTGGTTTAGGCTTAGGGTTTATTGTTTCTAGGGCTTTCAGGATTTATCGTTCCGGATTTCAACTGTGAATCTGTTTGCTGGGTGTCTACGGTATGTGTCGAGTGAAGGAAGGCATGTAGAAGTGGTTCAGGCTTCCAGGGCCAAAAGCGTTTGCTACAGTTCATATAAAATCCAACAGAATTTAAAACATAATTGTTATTATGGTTCTACAGGGGGGGGTATAGTTTGATGCTTCTGTATTCTACGACCAGCCGCGCAGTGTATCACGATGCTGCCGGAAATGAGATGGGACACCGTATACTGTGGTTGTTTTTCACGGTTAAGACACACGAAGAAACTACCCTCTTTACGGTTCATGATAGGATTTCCCCATCTGTGTTCTGAGAATGGTAAGCTGTTAGATAAAGCCTACAGCAACGACACCTTCTCAGGTGGCCACCAGTGCAGACACGGTTCGCCGTGAGTGGAACCATTTCCATATGTGGAATGCAGTCCTTGGACATGAGCTCGGAATGAACCCCGACAAGGACTGGGCGGTTCAGTGCAGCAGCTCTACGCGGGAGCGGAGCCCCAACGTGCTCTGGACTTGCCTCTCCGCACGGCCCAAGGCGAAAGCAGACACGAAACAGCCGAATGTCGAGAGCAGGAAAGCTGCATCTGCAAACAGACGCGCAACAGCGCGCATTGCCAAAAGTCAACTCAAGGACAGCTATGTCGAACACAGACACAGAGGTGTCGGCTCCTTAGCCACACAAAGCCGATGTTGCAGGATTTTCTCGTGTCAGCCCCAACGTGCTCTCAACACTTGCCTCGGTGACAAAAGTTCATGGCTACTAGGCCTTGCCGAGCATCGCAAAGGTGAGCGACGAGGGACTTGGGAGACCCTGAAGTTGCCACGTCGTGTTGCCCATTACCCTCCATCACCCTCCTACAAGTCCGTTTTCTTGATCCTAAACCCTAAACCCTCAAACCGAAACCCAAACCCCTTAGACCTCTTTGTGGACCCCTTTCCCTAAGGCTCCATGTACCCATATAGTATATACTCAGGCCTTAAAGTACCTATATAGGGACCCCTTTAAGGCTTAAGTATAGACTATCAAGGTACATGGAGCCTTTGGGTTTTTCGAGCCCTCAACTTCTATGGACCTCTCCAGGCGCCTGTGAAAGGAGCCCGAAAGAAGCCGAATGTTGGGAACCGGTTTAGGGTTCTAGGGCTCTAGGGTTACAGGGTTTAGGGTTCAGGGTTCTAGGGCTCTAAGGTTATAGGACTTAGGGTTCAGGGGGTTTAGGGATGTAGGGTTAGAGGGTTTAGGGATGTAGGTTTATAGGGTTTTAAGGTTTGGGGTTCAGGTATATAGGGTTATAGGAATAGGGTTTATGGTTTAGGGATGTAGGGTTATAGGGTCTAGAGTTTAGGCATGTAGGGTGGTAGGGTTGAAAATTTAGGGTTTAGGGATAGAGGGTTATAGGGTTTATGGCTTAGGGATGTAAGGTTATAGGTTTAGTGTTTAGGATTTGAGTGCCACTCCTGGAGGCCACTCCGGAAGGACATGCGGCAGAGCTGCCGGCCCATACCGAGGCGACTCCTTTGAGAGATCCTTGAAGAAGGGTGTCAGACACTTAAAAAAGATTTCTGGGTTTGCGATTGGGTTTTATGGGGTCCTTTAAGAGGTTTCTATAGATTTTTCAATGTCACGCTATCTGTGGTTGTGCGCTTGAGCCATTTAACACTTAAAATCCAACACATTCTATTCCGCTAGATTCACCAAAGTCACCCTATGCTATACCCACCAAAAAGCCTCAACCTAGAAGCGATAGAAACATGGGCCTTTGGGGTGGTCGTAGTCGGAAGCGAAGAGGGTTCGGGGTTTAGAGTCCAGGTGCTTTGATGTATGTCGCCTCTGCATCCTCGTGGTCCTTGCAACTACTTCTAAGATCATGGTACTTCGTAATTTACAGGATATCTATAGGCTAGGATGCCCAGTAGTACCCGTATTCCCGTTTCGTAGCTAGGTTCCTTATAAAGTTACCCAATACCAAGAAGGGAGCCCTTTTTAAATCCCAGGTTGCTGGGCATCCTAGTAGGTGTTCGGGTCTTTAAGGATCAAGGAAGTTAATAAGTACAGGGTTATGAAGTAGGCCCTTATTCCCTTTTTAAGGGTTCAGGTTCCCTTATATGCCCCTTGAACCCAAAAAGGGCAGCCTTTTTATTCCTAGGTTACTCTTGGGTCTAGGAGTACAGGGTGATGAAGTAGTAGGTAGCTACTTTTCTTATGACCCGAGCCATGGTACGCCTTGCTTTCTACGTCGTCCTGCTACCTAGAGGCTCATACCCTACCCCCTTTTTGAGCCCTAGGCTCTAAGGGCTCGGCCCAAAGACCATACTATATAGGGCTATTGGACTACTTTGAGCCTTAGGGTTACATACCTAGTTTTATGGTTAGGCTCGGTTATATGGAAAGATAAGCAGCTTCTAAAGTACATAGCCCTACTATACTCTCCCAAATTTTTCCTACATCACAGCAGCTATACTACACCCAAGCACCTAGTTATCGGGTCTTTTGGACCTTCGGGTTGTAGAACTCTTGAATGGGCCGAAATGGCGGGAGCTGTGGCCGTGCCCTGCCAAGCATGTTGCTGATGTAGGCTTGAGGGACGACAAGGGTTTTAGAGTTTAGGGGCCAGGGATTACCTAGAGCCCCCAAGTACCCTCTAATATACCCCCCAAATCCCCACTATTAAGGACCATAAGGGTTCTATTAAAGGGTACTTGGGGGGGGTGCTGGTAGGGTGTAGGGTTTAAGATTCCTTCAGTTAGGGGTTCCTTTTTAGGGTCTCAGGGTTCAGGACTCCATCACCCCCATTGTTTAGGGTTTAGGGTTCAGGGTAGGCCCCCTAAACCCTAAACCCTAAACCCTAAACCCTAAACCCTAAACTCTAAACCAAACCCCTAAGCTCCTAAGTCCCCTAAACACTAAGGATTCCTTCAAGAAAACTCCCTCCAGCATAGCCGGAATGCTAAACCCCAAACGTGGGCTTGGGATTCAGAAGGGGTTAGGCTTCACAAGGGCTTAGGGTTTCGGGTTTAGGAACCTAGGCTAGACTTCAAACTTCAAAACCTGCAATCTTGGATGCAGACTTCTATTTGTACAGAAACTGTTCGAAAGAACACACACACACACACACACCCCACAGGCTTATCATACTAAGCCACTGAGCCTCAAAATACCATTGTAAAGCCTGCCAGAGAACCCTCAATGGAACCAACAAAAAATATTGGTAAGTGTAAAAATCATGGTCCCTTTGGGAACCTTGTATAAATTGTTTCTACTCTTAGTGCGGCACCCTACGATTTGGGAACACAAAGGGGCCCTATTGTTGACAAGCGCTCATATGAAACCACGGAAACAAAGACCCTAAACCCCTAAACCCTAAACCCTAAACCCCTAAACCCTAAACCCCTAGACCCTAAACCCCTGAACCCTTAAACCCTAAACCCTAAACCGCTAAACCCCAAACGCTACCTTTCTTTGGGCCTTCTGTGAGGCGGCGCCCACGGGGAACCCAGAGGTTCTGAACCACCAGGTGCGCGGAGATGTGGGGGGGGGGGGGGGTTGGTAATAGGGTTCCTGTAAAGGGATCTAGAAGGGGTCCAAAAAGGGATCTATAGGGTTTAGGGATCTAAGGACTCATATGGGGGGTTGTCAAAATAAGGGTCTCTTTCTGGGTCCTTAATATAACACGGCACCTAATATTTAGGGTACCAAAAAGGGACCCTAATTTTGACAACCAACCATGTGGTTCATAAAAAGGCGTTTAGGGTTTAGGGTGAGGAGACATGTGGTTCATAAAATCAGGTTTAGGAGATGTGTAGTTCAGATTCAGGCATTTGGGCATTAGGGCTTATTTAGGGTGTAGAGTCTTATAGGCTTTCTGTAGGAGTTCTCTTGAAGGGTTCTACAAAGGTTGCTACAAGAGTTACTACATAAAGTTCAGCAGAGCTGCCCTAATTGTTACACTAGGCTGGGTTACTACTTCGAACAGGTTCTCGTTGCATAGTCTGGTCAGCAGTTTAAATATACAGGGGCTTATGAAGGTATATTGTTCTTTGTATGCAGACCTTTATACACGGTTTGAGGGGTTGCTTTAATGGTTTAGATAGTTTTATTTAGAGCTGATGCTGGTACGCGAAACAGGGGCTCCTTGGCAGCGCTCTTTTCAGGTTTTGGAGACGTCGGTGGTTTCCTTTCAGACCTCATCATTTTGCAAAGAGTCAGAAGTAAACAAACCCTTGAGGGTTCCAGGATTGCAGGTTTGGTGCCCTTAAACGTAGGATTGAATACTTTGGGTTTACCTGCTAAACGTAGGATTGAATACTTTGGGTTTACCTGCTAATGAGGGACTGAGGGTTCGGCATCTTCAACCGTGGGCTCCGCTGAGATCTCTGCATCACGTGGCTTGGCAGCCCTTAAACCCAAAACCTTAAACCCTACAGCCCTAAAGCCCTAAACCCTTAAAACCCCTAAACCCCTAAACCCGAAACCCCTAACTTGGGATGCCGCTTTGCGCCCTTCTTTGTCGGGCGACGTTGCGCAGATGCGCTTCGGTCGGCCCCTCGTGTCATCGTCTGAATTTTGAAATCTTGGCCTCTAAGCCTCTAAGGCTCCTTTAAGGGGGTCCATAAGGCTCCTTTACAGTAAAAGCCAGAAAGTTGGAATATGATTATCCTACCCCTTCTATGGTAAATTATAGGGTATCCTACCCTGAAACCATATTCCAACTTTCTGGAGTTCCCTTTAACTCTATAATTAAGGCTCCTTTCAAATTCAAAAGGGTAGGGTTTAGGGGTTTTAGGTTTAGTGTTTTGGGTTTAGGGTTCAAAAGGGTCCTATAGGGTTCGTTTAGGGCTTACTGTCAGGAAGCAGGTTTTGGATCGGCGCTACAATCGTGGGTGAGTGCTTCGTTGCCCATTTCTTCGGATGGGTTTGCGACACTAGGTACCGATTTAGGATACTTGTTTAACTTCCTAGAAAGAAATTTGGGATTGTTGAAATCAACACCTATTACAAAATTCCGCCGCCGCTGCACCCCTCAACTACCCTCTATATATTTTTTTACATGGGACAAGGTCTGGCCATACTTTCCATTGGTGAGGTCTCACGGCACCAGCGACACTGCCCAACATCATCTATGGGCCATGTGTTCAGATTGTTCAGGATCAGTTTTGGTGGCAATGGGCCAGATGGGGCTGGGCACCGCGTATTCCCACGCACAGAACAGCTGGAAGTTCTGGTACCTGGTTGTCTTTCCTGCATGTTGACGGTGTTATGCGGGACGGAAGTGAGATTGGTTCAGCTGTTTGCTTACTGGGGCTCTTTCGGTTGTCTTTTGTTTTGCAGCATGAGGTCATACCCACCACTTTTCTAGGATACCTACTTTTCCTAACCATAAGGGTAGGTGCCCTAGAACGGGGTAGGGTCTGAATAACCTACATAACTGCTATCCGAAACCTGAGTACCAAGTTATTGGGTCCTTTGGACGATTAGGGTGTTTCTTAACCTAGTAGTAGAGTAGGTAACCTTTAGCCTTTCTTGGGTAGTATAGTCCCTATATAGCTTCTATATAGCCAAAAAGGTTAACCTTTAGTTTCCCATGATACCCGACAAGTAGGTATTGTTACTATCCCAAAGGGTCCATGTACCCAGATAGTATATACTTTGGGTTTACACTACCCATTTAATATATAGAGGGACTACTTGAAGGTCAATGTATATTCTATTTGGGACAGCCCTAAACCCTAAACCCCCCCAAAGCCCCCCGAAAGTCTAATCCCTAGACCCCAAACCCTAAACCCCAAAACCCCCGAAACCCCTCCAAAGCCCCCCGATAGGCGTTTTCCAAAGGGCCTCAGGTAGGTTAACCCTAAGGGTCCAAGTGCCCAAATAGTAGGGTTTCAAGGTCCAAAAACCATGAGGAGTATGGATTTTGGGATCTAAAACCCTACTATTTGGGTACCTGGACCCTCTGGGTAAGAGTTCAGGTAGCCCCCGGTCTTCGAAACCAGGCCGCGACACCCGCGCGGATGCCTCCGGAGATGATGATGCGGGAGGTGTGGCCAGTTCTAAGGGTTCTACAATCTTTAGGGGTTACTATATGAGTCTAGTATAGGGGCCTTACTAATTAGACTAGGGTTGTGGGGTCGGTAATACTATAGTTATGTCATTTTTCATATTCCAATATAATTCGACATTCCCAAAAAGGGTACTATGCCTGCTTTCTACCCGGAGGCTCCAATATTCCTCAATTACGAGTAGTTATAAGTGGGGTTATAAGTAGGCTAGCTGTAGTTAAAACCCATATTACCCAGGGACTCCTATATCCCTTAATCATGCGGGATATATTTTAAATGAAAGTAGGATCCCTATTATGATTTAAGGAATATTCCTTACTTAAGGGATATGGGACCCTCTGGGTAGGCTCATACTTGGAGGTTCGGGCGACTTAGTAAGTGGTTATTTTATAGACTTATAAGTATCATAACCCCAATTAGGCTCCCTGCTAGGGTACTTATAAGTCTACTTATTACCTACTTACTAAGTCCCCCGACCCTCCAAGTATCCTTTTCTCAAAGGTACATCGATTTCGCCAAGTGGGGCTCAAAGAGCCTTGAAGGTGTCGGTTTAGGGTTTAGGGTTTAGGGTTCAAGTCAAGTTTCCACGGGTGCTGTTCGACATGTCTACCCGGCTCTAATGGAACACGAGGCCTCCAAAGGTGCTGCTTAAGCCGCGGTTTGGGGTCTGCCTTTTTTAAGGACAGCTTCCAAAATCCCGTAATTCAGGAATGGTACCATGCTTTAAGGTGTATTTCCTTATCTAAGGGTTTGGCGCTGGCAGAAGACGCAGCTTTGTTGGGGGACCGTGCGGAGGAGGTTGCTGTCGCAAGAGCTGCTTCTAGGTGGGAGCTTGGGAAACATGTTAACTTTCGTTATGCATAGGCCTCTATAGAGGTATTAAACCCTAAGCCCTCAACCCTACCCATTCATACTTTTTGAGAGGCGGGGTCAGGTTGGACAATATCTGAGTCGAAGCTCCCAGCCTGAAAAAACATGATGCTTTCTGTGTGGTTCTCTAGGATGCCCAGTAGTACCCTTATTCCCTTTTTGTAGTCCTAGGTTCCTTATAAAGTTACCCAATACCAAAAAGAGAGGCCTTTTTATTCTTAGGTTACTGGGTATCCTAGTTCTTGTCATGCAAAGACACAGCTGGCTTGGCAGGCTTTGCAGAGTTTGCCCGAACGGCTTGAAGCTTGTGCTTGTTTAGAGTATGTGGCGAAGGGCTTACAAAAGGACTAGGGCTCACGAGCAGCTTATGCTTGTAGAGCAGTATTTGCGGAGATGGTGCTTCGGTTTAGATGACGTCCAGCTTGCCATCGCCGCACGCCATGTCGATTACTGTGCAGGTTGGACTGCTCAGCGGCCAGACAACTACTGTGAGAGCCGCCTCTGAAGAACATATTGAAGCATTGCGAGGTCGGGCACAGGCGGCACTCGGAGCGAGAAGAGGACGCCTGGTGGATTCGTCTGGGAGCCTGCTGGACGACTGTGTACCCATCAAGGACTCCAGCTTGCAGAATGGTGATTCACTGACCCTGTTACATATAAGCTCAGTTCGGATATGTGGCGCTAGCAACGCGTTCGCGGCCATTCTCGGTGACGGATCTGTCGTCACCTGGGGTGTTGGTGCCACTGGTGGTAACAGTAGCTCTGTGCAGGATTACTTGAAGAATGTGCAGCAGATCCAAGCCAACAAGTACGCTTGTGCTGCAATTCTCGGCGACGGATCTGTGTTGACTTGGGGTCCTGCTGACTATGGTGGTGACAGCAGGGCTGTGCAGGACCAGCTGCAGAACGTGCAGCAGATCCAAGCCACTAACATGGCTTTTGCTGCTATTCTTGGTGATGGATCCGTCGTGACTTGGGGTAGTTCTGATGCGGGTGGTGACAGTACTGCTGTGCAGGGTCAGCTAAAGACTGTGCAGCAGATCCAAGCCAGTGCCTCTGCTTTTGCTGCCATTCGCAGCGATGGATCCGTCGTGACCTGGGGCAGGGCTAATTCGGGTGGTGACAACAGTGCTGTGCAGGATCAGCTGAAGAATGTGCAGCAGATCCAGGCCTCTGGCTACGCTTTTTCTGCCCTTATTGCTGACGGATCCGTCGTAACCTGGGGCGAACGGGGTGCTTCTGCTAGTGGTGTGCAGGATCAGCTGCAGAACGTGCAACAGATCCAGGCCAATATCAGCGCTTTTGCTGCCATTCGTGGCAATGGTTCTGTCGTGAGCTGGGGTGGAGCGAGAGTTGGTGGGGACAGTAGTGTCGTGCAGGAATCTTAGATCCCCAATACGTAACCTTTAAATTTTTTGGGGTTCTTATAGTTTAGTAGGATTCGGAAAGTTTCACCTTGTATTTCTGTGGCTTATTGGGGTAGTAAGGAACAGCTGCAGAACGTGCAGCAGATCCAGGCCTCTCTCCGGGCTTTTGCAGCTATTCTTGGTGATGGTTCTGTCGTGACCTGGGGTGATCCTAACAATGGTGGTGACAGCAGGGCTGTGCAGGACCAGCTGAAGAATGTGCAGCAGATCCAAGCCACTAACATGGCTTTCGCTGCTATTCTTTGTGGTGGATCCGTCGTGACTTGGGGTAGTTCTGATGCGGGTGGTAACAGTACTGCTGTGCAGGATCAGCTAAAGAGTGTACAGCAGATCCAAGCCTCTGAGCTTGCCTTTGCTGCCATTCGTGACGATGGATGCGTCGTGACCTGGGGTAGTTCTAATGCGGGTGGTGACAACAGTGGTGTGCGTGATCAGCTGCGCAACGTTCAGCAGATCCAAGCCAGTGGCTTTTCATTTGCTGCCATTCTTGAGGACGGATCTGTCGTCACCTGGGGTGATGCTGTCAGGGGCGGTAACAGTAGTGCTGTCCAACATCAGCTGAAGAATCAGCATGCCCACGCCAGTTCTGATGTTTCTGCTGCCAATGTTCATGTCGATGAGCATGTCCGTCCTGGCTCCGCTGGTGACCGTCGTACTGCACCCCGACTTGGCTAGACCGTGTGGGGCCGTTCATGCTTCTATACCTTCGACTTGGTCTTCGAACCACGTAAACCCGAGGCTCTGCAAAGGGCTGTCTGGCAATTCCTCGATTCGCCAGAAGAAATTTGAAGCCCGCATGCTAGCTATACGCCCAAGAATAGCAACGCATATAAATCAAGTACTGGGACTCACGCCATTACAGCGATGTTGCATACGTTTGTGAGGGTGCCTAGATGAATGCTGACCCCTACCAGCAAACGCCCAAACCCTCGACCTTGAACCCGAACCCCGAAGCGTCCAAACCTGATTTTATAGGGCATGCATGCCCAATCCTACTAAAAGTCAAATCTAAGCCAAGCTCAAGCACAGACTCTGAGAATTGGTCGGGGTTATCTCCAGGACCTAACCGACCTTTGGACGGGCCTCGCAGTAGGGCGACCCATGTCAGCAAAGGCACTTTGTGTCTAGATTCCTTGAATTCCGTTAACGCCGGGGTCGGGATGATTAGCCAAAGTATCCCCTTTTCGTCCCCACTATAACTTTATCCAAAAAAATGACCGAAACCCTGTGATTTGTCTCCTCCCCCTCGGGGAACGGGGTGTAGAAGGCTTGCAAGGGAGGGTGCGTGCCGCGCCCAGGTTTGGCACACTCCCCCTTACCCCTTTTGTGGAGCGACGTACAGGGGATCATGGCTTTCTGCAAGGATCGTGAGACTTAGTTGTACTAGTAGGGTCTTTAAAATAATTAGGTACCTGTACTTGGAATCTGCTATACTCCCAAATCAGATACTTAGAACTGTACTTACTACGAAGTCCCATGACCCTCCAAGCAACCTGAACAGTTGAAGCCCGGGGCAAACCTCTCCGAAAAGACTTGAGGCCGTCCCTAAGGGTCCATGTACACAAATAGTCTTCACTGTAGTTCCTTTCTTGTTGTTTAACCAACTATTTATATGGGTGGTTGTCAAAATTATGGTCCCTTTTTGGGTCCTTATTATAAAACGGCACCTAATATTTAGGGTACCCCAAAAGGGACCATAATTTTGACAACCACCCTATTCCTTAAATCATAGAGGGGTCCTTCTATAATTTAAGGTTTATCTAGGGTACCCAAAAAGGTACCATAATTTTGACAACTACCCATATATATATATATACACACATACATATGGAGCCTCTGGGGTATCTTTTGGGGGTTTGGGGGTTTTCGGGTTTAAAGGGCCCCTTGAAGGGTGCCTCTATATGGGTAGTTCTCCAAATTCGGGTCCCTTTTTAGCCCAATATGGGAGTTTCCGAAAATTAGGGGTACCTTATTTTGGAGTCCTTATAAGAAGGATCCTATTATTTAGGGTACCATATTAGGGTCCCCTATTCTCGGAAACTCCCATATAGTGCCTCACCCTTTAAAAAAGGGGCCCAAAAGGGACCCTACTTTAGAGAGCTACCCATATGTGGAGCCTTTGGGGGGACAGCATGCTCCCCAAGGCTCCTTCTACCCTTACCTTAAGCTACCAAACCCTACTTTTTTTGTAGGTTCTTATTATAAGCCCGAATATGGAATTTATAGGGGCCCTACAAAAAAAGTAGGTTTTGGTAGGTTCAGGTATAGTATAGACTTAAGCATAGAAGTACCTCTATAGGCACCCCTTCAAGGCCCAAGTATCTACTATAAAGGTAGCATGGACCCTTATACCCTAAACCCTATAGAACCCTTATAGAACCCCTTAAAGGAACCCGTAAAGGAACCCTAGTATTCTACTGTAAAGGTACCATGGAGCCTTTCGAAGAACCCCTTAAAGGCGCCCTGAAAGGAACCCCAGTAATACTGTAGAGCTACCATGGGAGGCTTCCGGGGATGGTCCATACGGTTGATGATATAAATCCTGCATGACCTTAAGGACCCTAAACTATGGAAATTATGGTATATTCCTTATTAAGGGTAGTGCAAGATTTATATCATCAACCGTAGTACAATGCTAGCCTGGCCTTGATCGGGAAATTAGGGCCTACCTCGAGTAACCAAGATACCTTCCCGGGCTTAGGGTTTAGACTCAAAACCCCCCTTAAGGGTTTAGGGTTTAGACTCAAACCCTCTCCTTAGGGTTTAGGGCTTAGACTCATATCCACTCCTTGGGGTTTAGGGGTTTAGGGGTTCGACCTACTGTAGAGGTACTATGGAGCCTTTTGGGGATTGTCTTGCAGGCCACGGTCCAGAATCCGGCGCCCTGGCATGTCAAGGAGGCCGGTGAGGATGGAGGGTTTAGGGTTTAGGGGTTTAGGATTTCGGGTTAAGTGTTTAGGGGTTTAGGGTTTAGGGGTTTAGGGTTGAGGGGTTTAGAGTTAGGGGGTCTTTAGGGCTTCCTTGAAGGATCTTTGGGGCTTCTTTTAGGGATCCTTAGGGTGTCCTTTAAGGGATCTTTAGGCTTCCTTTTAGGGGATTTGTGGGTCTATGTTGAAGGATCTATAGGGTCTAGGTAGACTGGAGAGTTTACCCCGCAGCCCCCCCCAAGTACCTTTCAAGAGAGCCCTTGTGGTCCTTAATAGTGTGTCTTTTTGGTCATAACAGGGGGTGGTTGGATGGAGGGTTTAGGGTTTAAGGTTTGGAGCTCCATGGTTTAGGGACTTTGGTTTTCGGTTGGGTTTAGGGTTTAGGGTGGATTTGGGATTAAGGGTGTAGTGTTTAGGGAATGGGGTTTAGAAGTCAGGTTGTCCTTCTAGATGGATGGACAGACGTACCTATAGATAGACAGACAGACAGGCAGGCATTCAGGCATTCAGGCAAGCAGATAATTTAGCACATATGTGTGTATAGCGAGATAGGGGGAGAGAGCGAGAGAGCGAGCGAGAGAGACAGAGAGAGAGAGAGGGAGAGAGAGTAAATCGAGCCAGCTGATTGATCAGCTTGGTTTGATAGCCATTTATCGTGGCATCACAGCGTTGAGCATTCGCTTCAGGATGGCATTAGCTTCACACATCTTCCACCTCATCAATTACTTCGAGCCTGGACCTTTCTTGCAATACCCGCAAGCCATTCGCTCCCGATTGACATCTACAACGACATCCAATTGGATGGGTACGCCACCCAGATCATGGGAATGATTGCACAGGTTACGCTGAATACGACGAACTTTCCTGGATATTACAGGCTTATGTTCCATTCAGCCTATGCTGACTTCCCTGACAATGAGCGGTTTACTCGAACCGATGCCGGTGGAAACGAGGTTGGAGATATGGAAGCTATCGCACAATTCCTCTTCCGTGGCGGGACCGCACCAACTCCTGCTGCGAATTTGGGAGGACTTGCTGATCCATCGATCGATTACCCCGGATTCTTTGGAACAGCAGCGTTCAATCTTACACCTGCACAGGTGGCTATTATTGGCAAACGAGATGTTGCTATACCATAAGGAGGACAAACTTGCGTTTTATTCAGGTTCACTTGTTATAGCTAAAATACCGGGGGAGAACATGCAATTTTCACGCCCCTCCAATAGCCCCACGAACATCGGGGGGCCTACAAGCCCGAGGGGTTTCGAAACCCCCTCATGCCCCAGGGAAGAAGAGTGAGAGAGAGAGAGAGAGAGTGAGAGAGAGAGAGAGAGAGAGAGAGAGAGAGAGAGAGAGAGAGAGAGAGAGAGAGAGAGAGAGAGATCGCTCGATAGGGCTACGGTTTATTGAGGGTGCAGAGGTTGTTCGGGCGGTGCCCTTCGAAGGAGGCAGCTCTGGAAATACTCATTCTGAAGGTTTTTGTTGAAGAGCTCCTTACGGGTTCCTTTTGGGGTTTCTTGAAGGGCTCCTTGAAGGCTTCTTCCCCGTGAGTCGCAGCCACACAGGGAACTTCAGGGTTCGACACCCCACCCGCACCCCTGCCCCAAGCCACAACGAAACTACTTCCACCCAACATAAAAAAACGAACCTGACCCCGGAAGCCAGGGTACCCTAAAATCTAAACCCAGCCGACGATCCCGAAGGCTTAAACCTCAACCTCACCGAAACCCTAAACCACTAGCCCCATTTCACCCCTAAACCCTATAGATTCTTATGGATGCCTGAAACAAGCCTTAAAGGAACACCAAAAGAACCCTTAAACCCCTAAACTCTACACCCCCTCCCCATAAACCTAAACCTTAAACCCTACACCCCAAACCCCCCCCTAAACCCTAAACCCCGAACCCCTAAACCCTAAACCCTAAACCCTAAAGCCAAAGCCTCGGTTTCGCCACGGACGTGGAGGCGGCTTTCGAGGCGCTGCTGGTGCCTCGCCCAGGGGCATCTTTTTTTGGGGGAGTTAGGGTTTAGGGTTCCTTTAAGCGGTGGTGGGGGGCGGGGGGCTGGAGTGTTTAGGGTCCCTTTAAGGGTTCTTGTAAGGGTTCCTTTAAGGGGATCGATAAGGGATGTATACAGGGTTTAGGGGCTTTAGGGGGTTTAGGGTGTGGGGTTTGGGGGTCTAGGGTTTGTGCATTTTTCGTTGGCGTTGGAACGTCTTGTTTAGAGACTGCGGACTCATAAGGACGTGTTGGCCTGTGTGGTGGTTGTGTGCGTTTTCAGTGGTTTATTTATGGGGGCTTAGGCGGTAGGATCTTGGGCTTCACGGTTTATAAGGCTTCGTTTAAGGGGATCTATAGGGTTCAGGGGGTTTGGGGGTTTAGGGCCTAGTAGTGGAGTAGGTAACCTTTAACCTTTTTTGGGTAGTTCCAAAGCGGATTAGGAGTTTCTGGAATCCAGGATTCAGGGGTCAGTTCTGTATTTTTGTTTGGGGGGGCGGGGGGGTAGTTAAAGGGCTTCGTGGGTTGTGGGCTTCGGGGTGTAGGGCTGTAATATATGGTTCAGCTATTTCCTTCATTCCTCGTACCCTGAGCCCTGAACCGTTATAGTAGCCCTCGTAGAAACCGAAGTAGTAAGTAAGCCCCCACCCCCTTGGAATCCACCAGAAAGCACATTTCGAAAATCAGGGGTACCTTATTTGGGGGTACCAAAAATAGGATCCTACTATTTAGGGTACTATATTAGGGTTCCCCATTTTCGGAAGCTTTAAACCCTAAACCCGTATTGTTCCGTTAAAGGAACCGTTATGGTGCCCCGTAAAGGTCCCCTACCTAAAGGTTCATGGGACTTAGTAACTAGGGTTCTTAATAGGGTAACCATACTTGTAACTACTTATAACCCCAATTACAGTACTTTTAGCCCTTCTTGCTGAGTCCCATGATCCTTCAAGTATTTTCGGAAAGCCCATTTCAGTTACGGCCTTTTTGAAACCCTAAACCCCAAACCCTAAACCCCAAAAACCTTAAACCCTAAAGCCTAAACCCGAAACCCAAAACCCACAACCCCAAAAACCCGAAACCCTAAACCCAAAAAACCTTAAACCCTAAACCCCCAAAACCTTAAACCCTAAAGCCTAAACCCAAAACCCTAAACCCCAAAAGCCCTAAACCCTAAACCCCAAAAACCCTAAACCCAGGTCAAGGCGGTACCCAAGGCCGAGTGCAGTATTTGCTGCGACTGGCTGGATGGCGAGGCCTCGGCTTTTCCTTCAAGGGTTCTATAGATTAGAAGCTGCCCCCACCCTGTAATAGTGGTATAATAGGAATATAATAGGGCCCTAGTATAATCCAAATATAATCCTTATAGTCACTATTACAGGGTGGGGGCCCCTTGAAATCTATATGGGTGGTTGTCAAAATTGGGGTCCATTTTTTGGTTACCCTAAATATTAGGTGCCGTATTACATTAGGGAATCAAAAAGGGACCCGAGTTTTGACAACCACCCATATGGGTTACTTTAAATGGATCTACAAGGGATCGTTTAAGGGGATCTGTAGGGTTCAGGGGGTTTGGGGGTTTAGGGCCTAGTAGTAGAGTAGGTAGCCTTTAACCTTTTTTGGGTTGTATAGCCCTATATAATCCCTATATAACCAAAAAGGTTAACCTTTAGTTTCCCATGATACCCGACAAGTAGGTGTTGTTACTATCCGAAAGGGTCCATGTACCCAAATAGTAAATACTTTGGGTTTACACTACCTATATAATATAGAGGGACCATTTGAAGGTCAAAGTATATGGTATTTGGGACATGGACCCTTAGTATTTATGATAAGTAGTTTTGTTTTGACTATTGTTGTCGTCCGGGCGTACACTGCTGGTTTGTTGATCTTCGTGCTCCTTTGTTTACACACATACACCTGTGAGAGTGTGCACATAATCGCCCTTGTAAGTTTACATGACTCGCTAGGTATATATACTGATGTTTGTACGTATGTATGAAAACAACTGTGTACGACGCACACACACACATATGCACGTTGATAGGTATATTTAAAGATACATTCACAGAACTGCACATACACATGTACATTCACGTCTACATATGCATATGCATATGCATATACATTCACATACATACATACGCACACACGCATTGACTGGCTGGTCCGATTGCATGCTTGCTTGGGTGGTCGGTTGGGTGGTTGGTTGGGGTTGTTTGCTTGCTTGTTTGCTTGCATGAATGAATGAACGAATGAATGACTGAATGAATGAATGATTTAATGGATGGGATGAACGAATGAATGAATGGAATGAACTGAAATGAAATGAACGGTTGAAACGCATGCTGCATGAAGGACGGACTGATTGTTGACTGTTCCTTTAGGTTCGGCTGATTGATTGAATGATTGGTTCGCTGGTTGGTTGGTTGGTTGGTTGGTTGGTGGGTTGGATGCATGCTTGGTTGGATAGTTGCTTGCTTGCTTGATTGCTTGCTTGCTTGGTTGGCTGATTGTTTCGTTGGTTCTTTGCCAGCTCTGTCACAGGCCCATTGGCAGATGTGCGTAGGTATGTATGTGCGTACGTAGCTTTGCATGTTAGTTTGCATGTCCGTATATCTGCATGGAGTTTCCTTTGGACATGTTGATGACCCCTTAATTAGAGGGCAGAACCCTTAAAACGCTAGGGTTTCGGATCCCAAGGTAAGCCCAAGAGCCTGAACTGGACATCTTCGAGTTGGTATCAGGTGTTGGGGATATTCGGAGATTGGCTTTGGTAGAGCAGGAGCCCGAATAAGCAGTGTACGGCTTGGGGTGGGTTCAGGGTTTAGTGCTTAGGGTTTGGGGAAGAGACGTTTAGGCTGGGCTTTTGTGCTGCCGTAGCAGATTCAGGGCTTACAGGGAATGGCAACACTAAATATTCCGACTTCAAGGCAAGTAGCACCTTATGGCTCTCTGAACCACTTACTCTTTCGGGTTTTGCGCAGTTTCGGATTTAGAGTTCGGTGCTTTGAGGCTTGAGGGTGTTCGAGGTTTTGGGTTAAAGGGCTTTCAGGGATTGAGGGTCTAGGGTTGTCGGATCCATTGCCTCAGGGGTTTAGCGTGTATACATAGCTGCTTGAAGAATTAGGCAGCACGAGGTTTGCCGGGCTATACTACGGCCTGCAGCATTTGGGGCTTAGGGCTGAGGGCAGGCATTATGGAGATGTGGTCCAGGGTTTAATTTTGGTCGTTCAGGGCAGGTGACAAAACAGTTTAGGGCAACCTGATGTCAAGGAGTGAAAGCACTGAAAACACCAATAAGCAGGCTCACGCTACAAAGAGACACGCTTAACGCGACCTACTCCACTTCCTAAACCTAAGTTACAAAATCGCACCCAGCTTTCAACCAACCCTAAACCCCCAGCCCTAAGCCCTAAACCCAAAGCCGTAAACCCTGAACCGCCAAGCGGCCTTCCCACGAAAAACCCGCAGGTAAGTTACCCACATACAAGTATGTGGATGTATTCGATCGTGGTTCGTGTGTTTGTCTGTGCTTTTTGTGATCTAGGGCTTTTGGAGATGTGGGTTTAGGGTTCTGAAGTTTGGGTTTAGGGTTTAGGGTTTAGGGGTTTAGGGTTTTTGGGGGTTTAGGGTTTTTGGGGTTTGGGGTTTAGGGTTTAGGGTTTAGGGTTTGGGGTAAGCTGCAGGTGGTGATGCTCCCTTGCCAAACCCGTGGATGTCGCGGCTGTGCAGCACGAAGACACACCTACAGGTTTTCCAGACCTCGGGGTACTCTCGCAGCAAGGATCGTACTGTCTACGGTTTTGCCTTACCCTAAGGGTCCATGTACCCAAATAAGTATATACTTTGCCCTTAAAGTAGTCCCCTATATAGGTACTTTTGAGCCAAAGTATATACTGTTTGGGTACATGGACCCTCAGGATTCGGATCCCTCAACTTCCAACCCAAAGAGCCCTACCCATAGAACCCCAAGTAGTTCCATTTTGGGGTTCATATATAGAATGCTATAATCCTATAAGGCAATCCCAAAAAGGAATTACTTCGGGGCCTATGGGTAAACCCTTTTTGAAGCGTCGTCTTCGGCCTTCCCGCACGGCATGGCGTCGCGTTTTGGGAGCGAGCGTCCTGAGGTCGGCGCTTGAGGTACTTTTGGGGCCTCAGTAGTTGGAATAGGGTTTTAGGGTTTAGGGGTTTAGGGTCTAGGGTTCCGTATTAAAGGGCACGTAAAAGAGGGTCTAATTACAAGGCCAGCCGCAAGCTTAGAACCCTAAATCCTGAAGCTCAAACCCTAAGCCTTTAGGCTCTAAGGACTTTCACTGCTTTTGCGCCCAAAGACCATACTAAATAAGGCTTTTGGGCCATTGTGAGCCTTAGGGTAAAGCTCTTATCGAGCCTTTTAAGGTCCTTACCAGGACCTGGAAGGTACCCGTAAGAGAATCAGTATAGGGACCACCCTTGGGCTTAATAGAGCCGTTATGACCCGTAATAGTTGGTTCTTAGGGGCATGTTAGCGGGTAGTTGGGGGGTCTAGGTATAGGGATGTTAAGGGGGTTTATGAGGGCTAATCACAAAAATCGTTACTGTACTATAAAGTTAAGGGTCCATGTACCCACATAGTGTAATTACACTTTGGCCCCAATGTACCTGACTAGGAACTACTTTCACAGTATTTGAGTACATAGACCCTTCCGGTAAGGTTAGGGGTTTTTGGAGTTTCTAGTGTCGCATTAGCCTTGAAGGTCTCTGCATAGCGGGACTTGCTGCTGTAGGGTTTAGGGTAGTTGGGAGATCGAGGTAAAGCCCTAGGCCCAATTAAGGTTGGAGGGAAATTGAATTAAGGGTTTGGGGTTTAGGCCCTTCCAGCACCCCC
Organism: Symbiodinium sp. CCMP2592; assembly: GCA_905221615.1. Taxonomy (NCBI): domain Eukaryota; class Dinophyceae; order Suessiales; family Symbiodiniaceae; genus Symbiodinium; species Symbiodinium sp. CCMP2592. Next base: position 149,966 of record CAJNDT010003791.1, read on the forward strand.
ATGTACCCTTCAATAGAGCTCTTGCGGTCCTTCATCGTGGGTATTTAGGGAGGGTATTTGGGGGTTGCTGGTTTAACCAGAACGTCAGCATTGAATCAACCGAGCCAAGGATCTTACTTCCATGCCGAGTGCATACGCCGGGCCGTCAGCGCACATGGGTCTCAAACTCCGTTTATGGTTGAATGGCTTGCCATCCTATATGCCGTTCCATGAATGCATAATTACTTCTGTACGGGGCCCATGTGCCTACCCAAAGGTCCAAAGTACCTATATGGTAGAATGTAGGGTTTCTATATTAGGAATTACTGTTATGATTTAGGAAAGTATTCCCCATAGCAGTACCTAGGACCCTTTGGGCTATACAGTACATATGTTGGCCTCGAAACTTCTCCGATACAGGTAGCTCAGGTTCGAAAGAGTATTAAGGTAGTCGGACCTTCGGTTAGGATGCGCGATGTAGGGTTTGGGTTTTGGGGTTTAGGTTACGGCCCCCACGCAGTAATAGTTGAATAATATTCATAATATAGATATATTCGGACCTTCGTAGTAGCCCTATTATCGACTCTTATTGTATGGGGGCTGTACCCAAGGTTTAGGATTTAGGATTCAAGGTTCATCAAGGTTGAGTCTCAGAGAGGTTCTCAGGATTGATGTATCGGCACAGCCTGGTGATTGACCGCGTTTTTGGGGTCCTCAGCGGAAACCGTACAGCTTGGAGGGTATTCGAGGTTTTGTGGCACAGATGCGAAGTTGGATGCTTGAGAGCATGAAAGCCCGATTAGAGCAACATCTGCGTAAGATGCCATTTACATTCCATGCCTCCAGGGCTCTAAACTCTAACGGCAATCCTTACTGTAGACCCTAAACTTCCAAAGCAATCGTTCATAAAAGGTGATAAGGTTGGATGAGGGCAAGTGGCGAAATTCTAATTTAAAGCTAATACTGCTTGGAGGCCCTGTTGACTTAGTAAGTCTACTTAGTATCCCCTAGAAACCCCATTATAATCCCCATAACCCACCTTACTAACCCTACTTACTAAGTCAAAAGGGCCTCCAAGTGCTAATTACACTATATTGCAACCCAAAGGCCCAAAACCCCGTTCCAATGGTTCAATGGTTCAGACACTTGCATTATCTAAACTTCCTTATATAGAGCCCTTTAAAGGAGCCCTTATAGTACCCTTATAGTAACCCTTTAAAGGAGCCCTTATGGTATCCTTACCGTAACCCTTTAAGAAGGAAGCCCTTATTATCCAAACGGGCTCCTCGATCCCATCTTTTGATGCCCTCAACCTACCACAACCCACGCAGAATTGCGGTATAATCCTGGTTATGGGCAATCCCAAAGGGTCCAAAGTACCTATATGGTAGAACCTAGGGTTTCTATATTAGGAATTACTATTATGATTTGGGGAAGTATCCCCCATAACAGTACCTAGGACCCTTTGGGAATGCAGGATTTATATCATCAACCGTATCCCTACGACACTGAACCCACGAACCGCGCCAAGCGAAAGCTCAACGCGAGCCAGCAACTAGACGCAAGGTCCATGGTTAAGTCGCAATCCCAGTTGCCCGCTCTGCCGGGAATCAGTGCCGCAAACTCAGAGTGGGAAGCCCCAAAGCCCAAATCCTTCGGGTACTCCAGTGGTCGGAATACTGTGACATGATACCCCGTCCATGGATTTGGGCCCTATACGACAGACCATAAAATACTATACTGTAATATACTACAACATATTATCACTTACTTAATACCCTATAGACACTGTAGTATCCTGTTCTATAATATGACATGCTATAAGTATCCCTAAGGGTCGATGTACTCATATAGTATATACATAGGCCTTAAAGTACTCCCTATAATATATAGGTACATTGGGCCCAAAGTATATACGATTTAGGCACATGGAGCCTTAGGATTAGTGCTGAGTTGGAAACAGAGCACCCCAAACCCTAAACCTCTGAACCCTATATAAATCCCTAAATCCTAAACCCAACGCCCCTAAACCCCAAATCCCTAAACCCTAAACCGCAAATCCCCAAATCCCTAAACCCTAAACCCCAAATCCCCAAATCCCTAAACCCTGAACCCCAAATGCCTAAACCCGAAACCCTATGAAATCCTTAATCCCGAAACCCCAAATCCCTAAAGCCTAAACCCTAAACCCTGGACCCCAAATCCAATGCGCTGAAGCAAACCTAGAGACTCCAATATTCCAAAATACAGGAATATACTTTATGACTTTTAACAGGACCCCTACTATCCTTAATCAAGCGATATTGAAGCCCCCTAAACCCTAAATCCTACAGATCCCCTTAAGGAGCCCTTAAAGGAGCCTCAAAGCATCATCAGCCGAGGTACCTAAAAATCATATACGCTCCCAAATAGTAACCTACATAACTACTCCGATATCTGAGTGCACAATTCCTTAAGGGTCCATGTACCCATATAGAGATACATGAGCCCGCAAAGTACCTATATAGGGACTACATTAAGGCCAATGTATATACTATATGAGTACATGGACTGTTAGGGATTATTGGTCCTTTGGACCCTTCGGGGGAACCCAGGCCAGAGCTGGTCCGTCCGGCCACGCCGCCGTTACCCTCTGCAGCCACCGGTCGGGAGCTCGGCTTGGCAGGGTTTAGGGTTTAGGATTTAGGGGTTATTGGGTTCAGGATTTAGGGTTTAGGGTTTAGGATTAGGGGTTATAGGGTTTAGGATTCAAGGTTTATATAGGTGTTTAGGATTTAGGGATTTGGGGTTTAGGTTAAGGGGTTTAGGGTCTAGGGCTGAGGTTTTAGGGGTTTAGGGTTTAGGGTTTATACCAACGCGCCCGAACTACCCTCTATTGTACCCTGTATACCCACTATCAAGGACTGTAAAGGGCTCTATTAAAGGGTAATTACCTCGGTTTGCAGTCAAGGCTTTGGGATTGAGGATTCCAAATATGAACCCTAAAACGGAACTACTACTGTTGATGGACAAAATCCTGCATTACCCAGAATAAGGAATATACCATAATTCCCATAGTTTAGAGTCCTTAGGGTCATGCAGGATTTTGTCCATCAACAGTACGGGGACCTTTGGGTAAATTCCTTAACAAGAACCCAGAAGTCCAGGGGGACTCGTTTAGGGTTTGGGTTTAGGGTTTAGGTAGCTTCGTTGCGACTGTGACCCAAAGGGTCCAAAGGACCCAGAAGGTACTCGGTTTTAGGATAGTAGTCATGTAGGTTAGGATTTTGGAGAGTATATGATTATCAGGTACTTGGACCCTTGGGGTGACTGCACTAAAAGCACGCCCCCAAACCCTAAAACTTACAGCAAAGCCCTGACTCCCCCAACTCTTGGAATTAAAACGCAGAGAAAGAGAAAAAACAAAAAACACAACCCTCGAGTCGCGCAACAGCAAGCCGAAAACTCCCTAATATTCTCATTCCGCTAATACAGGGGCCTAAACAATTACCAATACTAGTTTTGGGGGGTTCCTTATTATGATTATAGTATATTGGGCTCTCAATGCTCAGCCTTTAGTCTCACTGCCAAGGTCTAGGTTCGAGGGCTCAGGGATTTAGGATTTGTAGTTCATGGTTTAGGGTGTCGGGTTTGTGGTTCTAGGATTCAGATTTTAGGATTCAGGGTTTCGGGTTCACGGTGGAGGGTCCACACGGTTTAGGGCAAGCTTCCAAACTCCAGAGAACCTACGGAACCTCGAAGGGTCTAAAGAAACCAACAACTAACAACGTAGGTGGTTCGGCGTAGGACAGTAGTTTTGTAGGTTCGCATGCTTGGAAAGTCTGTTTGATTGGTAGGTACTTGGACCCTGATGGGAAAGATGCTACCATCCATCGATCGATCCATTACACTATCCATGCGTCTTCCCATTTTCGTATTCCCTGAGACTCCAAGCGCAAATAGTACCTACTTTGGGGTCGACAGTATGTACCTACGCTTGGCTATTTGGAGTCTTAGGGATTGATCGATCTATGCATCTGTCGGTCTACCGATGTATCGATCTACCTATCTGTCAACCTCTCCGGCTATTTCGCTACAAACAAACCCACCCACCCACCCACCCACCCACCTACACACCTATGCATCTGCCTACTACCTATCTTATAGGATTCTATATACGAACCCCTAAAAGGAACTACTTTGGGGCCTTAGGGTACCTATCTGTCCCAGAGGGTCCATGTACACTACTATTATGGAATTAGGCCCTCAAAGACCATCCCCATTATGGTTTTGGGGACCTAATTCCATAATAGTAGTGTATGTGGACCCTTTTGGTGTCTTTTATAGGATTCTATATACGAGCCCCTAAAAGGAACTACTTTGCGGCCTTAGGGTACCTATCTGTCTTTCTATCAATCAACAGGAACGTCTCTCCAGGCCCACGCAGCCACCAGAGAGGTGCATGGACACCGTGGGCATCAGATTCCGAATATCATTCTCTTGTAGTCCCTACCTGTGGATCCAAAAACCTACCGTTTTAAGGGTCAGACCCTCTAATGAAGGGGTCATAACCTACTATTTTGTACAATCTGTTAGGGTCCAAGTACCCAAATAGTAGGGTTTCAAGGTCCAAAAACCATTCAGAGTATGGATTTTGGGATCTAAAACCCTACTATTTGGGTACTTGGACCCTCTGGGTTGTAGTCCCTACATAATCACATCGTGGTCCACCCCAAACTCCGGTTCTGATCATTGTTCAACTCCTGAACCCTAAGCCCTAATAAGCCCTAAACCCTGCACCCCTAAACCCAAGGTTTAGGGCTCTTTTTTAGGGTTTAGGGTTTAGGGTTTAGGGTTTAAACCCAAACCCCATGTTACCAGGCCACCCATTGCTGGACCTGTGGTTTCTGGCTATGGCTATGCAGCGACAGGAGCTGCCAAAGCTGCAGGGCTTTGGGTTACAGTTTAGGATTTAGGTTTAGGGGTTTGGGGTGTAGGGTTTAGGGGTTTCGGGGTTAGGGTTCAAGCTTTAGGGTTACGGGCTCAATACAGGGCTTTGGGTTTGTGATTTAGGTTTCGGGGGCTTGAGTGATTGTTAGTAGCACTCGTTAGCGCTCCTCAAAGTTGTTGTAGTATAAGAACCCCTCCAGCCCAAGTCTCATAATTCGGCCCATTTAGAGAACCAGCCATTGCCGGTATCGGCACAGGAGGTTTAGAGATTTTAGAGTTTCAGGCTTCAGAAATTGCGATCCCGGTTGGGGAACCCAAAAGTGCTAAACCCTGAACCCTAAACCCTTTGATCAAATTTTCTAAACCCTGAACCCTGAACCCTTCAAGTGTCCCAAACCGTGAAGTATGCGGTTTTGGGTCTTCGGGCCGGGATGTATCTTCTCGGCTATAGGATCGCTCTGTGGTGGTTCTCTCAGGCTCCATGTACCCTCTTTAAAGGGTGGCCTGAGGGTGCCTTGAATGCTTATAAGGGTTTGCAGCGTAAGGGTGCACGGTACGTGCGAACGTTGTGGGTATATATATATATATGTATATATACATATATATATATATATATGTATATATATGTATACATATGGGCGCTTGTCAGAATTAGAGTCCCTTTTTGGGTCCTTACTATAATACGGAACCTCATATTTAGGGTACCCAAAAAGGGACCCTAATTTTGACAACCACCCATATTTGTGCCTAGGCCGTAAGGTGTCCGGAAACGAGCCTCCTTAAGGCCCAAGTATATAATATAGGTCCATGGCGCCCCAGGGGGTGCAAGAGATAGATTGGGGAGCTCCGCAGGTCCATAAAGTTGCTTCAATAATTACTAACCCTTAGGTTCTAAGGACCCAAATTTTAAGGGTTTTGGGCCCAAAGACCATGCTATGTAAGGCTTTCGGGCTATTTTGAGCCTTAGGGTAATGTTATCCCGGTTGGTTCCTCATCGTACACATATTATCCTTGGCACATGCTGCCGACATGAGGATACCGGTACATGGCACATCAAACAACGGGTGGACTTGAAACACTGGCCAACCTTCGAAAACCCCTGAACCCTACACCCTAAACCATATATCTATGTGTTTGTATTTTACATCCCAAAGCCGTATGCAGACTATTTAGGTCCTTGCACGACCTACAGAGAGATCAGACTTAGGCCTTAAACAAGTTTCCAGTATAGGGGCCTAAATACATACCTAGACTACCTTTTACGGGATCCTTACGGATTCCTTTAAGGGGTCTATAGGGTTTAGGGTTTGGGATAGTATAATGGGCCCAAGAAGCTTATTCTAGTTCTTAAGGCCCTATATTATACAGGTACCCGCAAGGCCTAAGGAGATTCTGTAGAAAGTACGGGGACTTTGGCGCAAGGTGCATATCATGAAGCGCAATACAGGGATAAGTAGTGTGGTCTTCGCCGGACCTCTCTAAATAGAAGCAACTACAGTCGTCAACTCTCCCAACTATCCAGGCTTTCATATTCGACCTTCAATCAGGTTGAGACATCTTGCCAACCCCTAAACTAAGCACTTTACCCTATACTCTTAAACCCGAGCCTACAGGATCCATGTACATGTTCGCATCTGGTATAAACAGGGGTCCTCTGCGATGCCTTCGGGCCAAAGTGCATACTATCTGCGCACATGTGCCCGGGGTTAGTTTGGGGTTTCTTGAGATGCATATACAGGAGCCCTCAGTGTGTAACGTGGGAGTTTCAGAAAACATCGGATGTTAACATAGTCTTGAAATAATAGGATCCTTAGTATCAGTACCCCTAAACCGGGACCCTACAGTTCATGTCTTCTGCCAGGGATCCAGATAGAGGCTTGCAAGTTGAGACGTTATCGGACATTATTCGTGCTTCTATATTAACCGTCCCCGCGCCCCCCGGCTTGTGCGCCTTCTCCGCCGCGCAAGATGTCGCTTACTGTGCAAGTCGGATTGATCAGTGGCAGGACAGCTACTGTGAAAGCAGACTTTGAGGAAGAAGTGGGAGCCCTGAAACGACGCGCGGAGACGGCACTCGAAGTGGGGAAAGGGCAGCTGGTGAACTCATTTGGAGGCGTTCTGGATGTGCTTGCACCGGTCAAGGCCGCCCGGCTTCAGGAGGGTGACTCACTCATTTTACATATAAGCAGAGTGCAAGTGCAAGCCACTACTGACGCTTTTGCTGCCGTTCTGGGCGATGGATCGTTCATGACCTGGGGAGATGATGAGGCCCGTGACACGAGTGCTGTGCAGGATCAGCTGAAGAATGTGCAGCATATCCAAGCCTCCCTTGGCGCATTTGCTGCCATTCTCAGAGACGGATCCGTGTTGACTTGGGGTCCTGCTGACTTCGGTGGTGACAGCAGGGCTGTGCAGGACCAGTTGCAAAACGTGCAGCAGATCCAAGCCTCTAACATGGCTTTTGCTGCCATTCTTGCCGATGGCTCTGTCGTGACCTGGGGTGATTCTTGCAGTGGTGGTGATAGTAGTTCAGTGCAGAAGCCGCTGAAGAATGTGCAACAGATCCAAGCCTCTTCCTATGCGTTTGCTGCCATTCTTGGCGATGGATCCGTCGTGACCTGGGGCGATGCTCGCTATGGTGGTGACAGTCGTGCTGTGCAACATCAGTTGAAGAACGTGGAGCAGATCCAAGCCGCCGGTAGGGGCGCATTTGCTGCCATTCTTGGCGACGGATCCGTCGTGACTTGGGGTGAGGCTCTTTCCGGTGGTGACAGCAGTGCTGTGCTGGCTTCGCTGCTGAATGTACAGCAGATCCAAGCCTCCACTGAGGCATTTGCTGCCATCCTTGGCGATCGATCTGTCGTGACCTGGGGCAATCCTCGCCATGGTGGTGACAGTTGTGCTGTTCAACATCAGCTGAAGACAGTGCAGAAGATCCAAGCCTCCGGTGGTGCATTTGCTGCCATGCTTGGCGATGGATCCGTCGTAACCTGGGGTGATGCTGAGTATGGTGGTGACAGCAGTGCTGTGCAGGATCAGCTGAAGAATGTGCAACACGTCCAAGCCACTACCCGCGCTTTTGCGGCAATTCTTGGCAATGGATCTGTCGTGACTTGGGGTGCAGCTGCCTCTGGTGGTGACAGCAGTGCTGTGCAACATCAGCTGACGAATGTGCAGCAGATCCAAGCCGCCCGTGGCGGTGCTTTCGCTGCCATTCTTGGCGACGGATCCGTCGTCACCTGGGGTTTTGCTTACCACGGTGGTGACAGCAGTGCTGTGCAGGCTCAGCTGCTGAATGTGCAGCATATCCAAGCCTCCACAGTCGCATTCGCTGCCATCCTTCTCGATGGAACTGTCGTCACGTGGGGGCTGGAAGACCTCAGGTGGGAGGAGGAGGAGGAGGATGAGGAGGGGGAGGAGGAGCAGGAGCAGGAGCAGGAGCAGAAGCAGGAGGAGGAGGAGGAGGAGGAGGAGGAGCTGTAGTCAGACCGTTGGGAGTCGCGGCTTGTCCGCGGCTGGCGGTCAAGGACTTGGGGGTCAATTGGGGCCTTCTGGCCTGTGTTTCCCATGCATAGGGCTATTATGCAGGATCTACGAGTGCAGGTAGGTGTTCCTTGGAATTTTGATGAGCACATACTTTCGGTCTGCAGTGTGGATACTGATTAGGGTTTAGGGTTTAGTTTAGGGAGTGTTTAGGTTACTGTCTGCTTCATGGTTCAGATATATACAGTAAGGGTATAAGTTATAAGGGTAGGGTGGCCCAAAACAGCAGTTTAAACAGGTCTTCAGGCGGAAGCATTTCGGAAGCTCTCGCGAAATTTTCCGGCATCAAGAGCCGATGTGGCTATAAGGTGTTGCAGAAGGTAACTTCTACCTTTTGCAAAAAAAAACTTCTACTTTTGGATTTAAGTCACGAGCCCTCACCCGAACGCCGAAGCCTGAGCCCTGCATCAACAAAAATGTTCCGTGCTGGCGCAATGTACCTTTAAGGCTTAAGGTAAAGGACCCCTAAATCCTAAACCCTAACCCTTAGGCTCTAAGGACTCATATTTTGAGGCTTTTGGGCCCAAAGACCATACTACATAAGGCTTTTGGGCTATTTTGAGCCTTAGGGTAACCCCCAATAACCCAGCAGCGCCAATGTAAATACTACACATTTAATACAGGAGCGTGGACCCTCATTCCCCAGACCCTAATCCCGTACCCCTAAGGCTCAAAATAGCCCAAAAGCGTTACATAGTATGGTCTTTGGGCCCAAAAGCCTTAAAATTTGAGTCCTAAACCCTAAACCCTATAGATCCCTTTAAGGAACCCTTATAGATCCCTTTAAAGGAACCCTATAGATCCCTTTAAAGGACCCTTATAGATCCCTTTAAAGGAACCCTAAACCCTAAACCCGTAAGCCTCAAAGGACCAAGGAGCGCTTTGTAAGGAACACCAGAACCCAAAGGCCCCTCTAGTAGATACTTAAGCCTTAAAGGGGTCCCTATGTAGGTACTTTAAGGCCTAAGTATGAACTATATGGGTACATGGAGCCTTAGGGAGACCCTCTAAACCCTACGAGAAGTCCTGTAATTCACAAGCCTGTAGAACAAAACACGCCCTTGCCAGCTGAGCCCTAAACCCTAAACCCTAACCCCTAGCAGGAGCGTGAGAACCTCTTCGTGACGCGCGCCAGACCAACGGCCAGCAGCGGACCTTAAATGGGGGACTTCATAATCCCTAAGGGTCCACGTGCCCAAATAGTAGGGTTTCAAGGTCCAAAATCCATTAGGAGTATGGATTTTGGTTGGACCCTCTGGGAATTAGAATAGGGGTTGGGGGATTCCTTAGTACGATTATAGCATAACAAACCCCCAAACCCTAATCTAGTTGTTTTTTTTTCCGGCCCCTATAGTAACATAGAAGCCTGAATACCGTATGCCTCCAAGGATCTTGTAATTAGGGCCTCTAGGTCCCCTTCAGGACCCAATGATAAAGTCCCTGGAAGCATACGGCAATATGGAAGCCTGAATCTTTAGCAATACTCCCTAAAGTCCTTTTCCTGGTAAACATGATAGGCGCAGTGTCCGGCAACCTTCTTTTCTGATTATTAATGCCCCCATATCAAGCAATGGCATGTGTCAGATTTGGACAGCAAGGTTTCGTGAAATCGTGTTCAAGGTTTCACGGGTGGCCGGGTAGGGAGATGCGACATTGTAGTTGCATCGTTTCATGAACAGACAGATGTTTGTTGCTTGTCCCCATCTTGCACATGAAAGCATTAATTACAACAGCTTCCTATATATATATATATATATATAATATATATATATAATCATGCAGCTAATCTTTTCCGTGGGCCGACGAGAAGGTCGCTGGACTTGGGCACCGTGCATCCCTCCATACGGTTGATGTTGTAAATCCTGCATTGCCCATATTATTGAACATACCATATTCCCATCGTTCAAGTTCCTTAAGGTATTAAATCCTGCAGTACCCATAATAAGGAATAATTCCCATACCTCAGGGTCCTTATGGGATTTAGATCATCAGCCGTTGTGCTCTAGGTTCTGCTCATGGGGATATGTGCTTTCATTTCAGACTGTGAAATGCCTACCTTCAGGAGGGTTTAGGGTTTAGTTTAGGGTTTCGGGTTTAGTTCAGGATTTCTTGTCGGGTTTGTGGTTTAGGGCGCGAAGCCACACGGAGCAAGAATCGGAGCCCAAGGCATCAAAAGACACAAAAACATCGCAGCCCTGAAGGCATACCTGTATCCCCAGACCCTGCAAAAGTAGGTCATGACCTCTTAGTGAGAGGGTCTAGCCCCTAAAACAGTAGGCTTTTGGATCCCCAGATAAACCTAAACCCTAAACCCTAAATTCTAAACCCTAAACCCTAAACCTTAAACCCTAAAGCCTAAACCTTAAACCCTAAACCCTAAACCTTAAACCCTAAAGCTTAAACCCCAAACCCTAAACCCTGACCACCAAGCAATTCAACCCTAAGCCCAAGGCCCCTGCACCGGAAATGCTCAGTTCCTGGCCCCCACCCTTACCCAGACCCCCGGGAGGATCCAAAAAGTAGATCCCTTAATGGGGGTTCCTAAAAAGTAGCCTTAGTAGTCTAAGGCCCCAGATTAATTAGGGGATCTACTTTCTAGATCTTTTCGGGGGTCTGGGTGGCTAGGATGCCCAGGACTACCTTTATTCCCATCTTTGTCGTCCTAGGCTCCTTATGAAGTTACCCAATACCAACACGGGAGGCCTTGTTATTCCTAGGTTGCTCGGCATCCTAATTAACCTTGGCAACATAGTACGTACTGGTAGCATATACCTTAGAGTCTGATATAGGGGCCGTTTACTTTTAGAATAGGATTCCGGGGTCATGACTACTACAGTTAGAATAAGGAATCCCCAAAATAGTAGTGGTAATTGTTTAGGCCCCTTCGGGGGTTGATGGTTTACGGCTTAGAATCGTGTTGCACAAAACTTTGTCGGCAATGGAGCCGCAGGACTTCCTACAGTAGAAGCCAGAAAGTTGGAATATCATTATCGTAACCCCTTTAAGGTAAATTATGGGGGATCCTACCATTAATCCATATTCCAACTTTCTGGAGTTCCCTGTAAACCTGTTCAGCTTGAATAGAACCCCAGAACCGCTGAAGCTCTAAACTCCGAAGAGCGAAACCCTAATCCTCAACCGTAAAACTGTAAAGCCCTAAACTCTGAACCCTACCACCCTGAACCCCAGACACCACATCCCCTAAGGCTCCATGTAGCCATATAGTATATACTTAGGCCTCAAAGTACCTATATAGGGACCTCTTTGAGGCCTAAGTACCTACTATATGGGTACATGGAGCCTTTGGGATCATAAACCTTACGTCGGCGTGTTCGTCGCACAATTTAAGGCCCGTCGCTCGCCGATCTTCAGGGCGTCAGGGGGCCCGGAGGTTCAGGGCTAAAGGCCAATTTAGGGTTTAGGGTTTAGGGGTGTTTGGGAGTTTCGGCATTTTGGAGTTTGCTTCCAAGAATTTGGAGTTCGTTCAGGTTCGGAGGTTTGAAGGCTTCGGGTTTGGGGTCTGGGCTTAATGGTCTGAGCGTTTGGAGTTCAGGGGTTAGTAGATCAGTAGGGCTTAACGAGTTTCTGAAAGTTTGGGCTTGACGGCCTAGTTTTTTGAGCTTCAAGGGTTTCTGGCGATTTGGGGTGTCAGGGCTTGGTGATGTTTTGCGTTTCAGGGATTAGGATTCTGAAGAATATCCCTTTTGTTTGTGGCTTTATTCTGCTTAGGGTTCTCAAAAATTCCCGTAGGAATATGTAGCAGTCACTCACGCGCAGAGAGAGGCTGAGATAGATATAGAAAGCTATGCCCATAAAATGTTCCTCGCATCGTAGCTATGCTTAGTGCCATTGAAAAAAATCTGGTTCTTTCTATGCACAAGACTACAATTCGGGCAAGAACTTATAAGGTAATAAGATATACAAACGAGCATTATAGACATAGACTAACAATTAAAACAACAAGCGAACACGTCAACACACATGAGTCTATGATCTTGTGCGTATGCATGATAGTATGTGTGCTTGCATGGATGGACACATGCGTGCATGGATGAACGGATGGCTGGATGGAGGGATGTTTCTGCATGAGCATGCATGTGTTTGCGTCTATGTGTGTGTGTGTGTGCATGCATGCATGCGTGCGTGGCTGGATGGTTTGGACGGATGGATGCATGGATGGATGGATTGATCTGGCTATATTATAGCGACCTCACCCGAGCTCACCCCGAAATGCTTGAAATAGCGAGGGTACCAAAATCACTACCCCCACCCGAGCTCACCCGACTAGGGTTTGGTTCTTGCCCTCCCGGGCCACTCGTCCGACCCGCCCCTTTGCCCTGCTTCCTTTCAATGAATTCTCTACAAAAGCAGCGGTCCCCAGAGCCTCCAAAACCCCTTAATTAAGGAATATACCTTAAATTATAAAAGGACCCCTAATATGATTTTAAGGTATGTTCCTTAATTAAGGGGTTTTGGAGGCTCTGGGTCTTTGAATATTTTCGCATTGCCAGCAACATTTCCTTTCGGAGCCAGGTAGGTCTGCTTCCCCAAAGGGTCCAAAGTACCTATATGGTAGAATGTAGGGTTTCTATATTAGGAATTACTATTGTGATTTGGGGAAGTATCCCCCATAACAGTACCTAGGACCCTTTGGGTTCCATTTCATGAATTCTTTCTTTGCTATCCCATAAACAGCAAAGAATTTGGGATTTCTTGGTTCCGGCTGTGTACACCGTACTTATTCTACATAATTACACAGTTTCGTACTACACCCCAAACAGCGACTACACCCCCAACCCGAAAACCGGAGCCTTAAACCTTCAAGCCCTTTATCCCCCAGCACGCCTTGGACTTCTTCGTCGACACGCCCTGGCCTGCCCTACCCTGCCCCACTCTCCCTGTTTGGTGGACCTTGCCCTCTTGCCCTCTGCCCTCTGCCCTGTGCCCTGTGCCCTGCCCTGCCGGATTGCGCACAAGTACAAGATCAGCGTTGCAGCCGAAGTACCTGAATCAGCGAGGCGAGACGCGGTCCCGAAATAATGAAATTTGTGAGCTCACGCGAGGCGCGTTGAGCCTAGATTGGTTTGCCAAATTAATATAATTTAGCCAGATTGATGGAGGGAGGGATGGATGTATGGATGGATTGATGGATTGATGGTTGTCTGTGTGTGTGTGCGCATGCATGAATGCATGTGAAGAAACCTACATATCCATGAATATATAATAAACAATCATGTATGCATGCATGTATGTATGTATGTATGTATGTATATATATATATATGTATGTATGTATCTGCATGTATGTTTTTGTATATATATATATATATGTATACACATACATATATATATACATACACACATATTTATACCGCATGTCGAACAGTGTGTATCTGTTCAGCTCCTTCATTGCCCCGCCTTTGACCCAGTGCCCGAAATTCCGGACATGGCAGGAAGTGCGAGTCTGAACCACGGGTTAGGGTTTGGAGTTCAGCAGTTAAGGTTTCCGGTTTATATAGGGATCTATATGGGTCCTTTAAAGGGATCTATCAGGGGTCCTTTAAAGGGATCTATAGGGTTTAGGGCTCTAAGGAAACACATTTTAAGGCATTTGGGCCCAAAGACCATACTATATGAGGCTTTTCGGCTATTTTGAGCCTTAGGGTAAGGTTTCCGGTTTATATAGGGTTTTGGGTTTTAGAGTTTTAGGGTTTGGGGTTTAGGGCTTTACGGTTTATAGGGCTTTAGAGTTTAGGGGAGGGTAGCGGGGTTCAGGGTTACGTTCAGGGGTTTACGCTTCTTGGTGTGCGATGTTGTTGATGTTACGTGTGTTGAGTGTGTCCCGCATCATCGTCCATACCGCCCTTCATGATAAGCCCTTTCCCTAGACATCCCCAAGCTTGTGGATTCAGCCGGGGGCTCTGAGAGTCCAGAGGCATCGCCACCAGGGCCTGGTAGCAAGGTTTGTGGAGGAGCTTCACAAGCCAATTGCCGGTTCACTTTTGATAGAGCCACATGTGCTTCTTCCCGGCAACGATCCTCGAGGTTGCTGCCAAGGCTAGCCGGGTTCGGGGTTTGGGGGTTTAGGGCAATGTTTCTGGGCCTTAAACGCCAGCGGCAGGTAGTGAGTTCTCTTTGACTTCTTGCATGCAATGCAGCTATAACCCCAAAAATCCTGTGAATACTTTGGCCCCAAAGTATCTATATAGGGACTACTTTAAGGCCATGTATATACCGTTTGAGTACTTGTACATGGGCCCTCAAGGTGTTGGTAGCAATCTTACCATGCCTCGCCAGAGAGGGTTCCAAAGATAGGGGGGGTTTCTTGGCGTCAGGGCCTTATGCGTTTAGGGTTCGGCGCTAGATCCGAAACTCTAAACCCCGTAACCCTTAAGCCCTCAGCCCTAAACCCCAAAAGGGCTCAGGCCCTCGAAGGGCATCAGCTCGACGTTTCCTGACATCCCGAAACTCCCCAAACCCTACTTGGAGGGTCGGGGGACTTAGTAAGTAGGTAGTAAGTAGACTTATAAGTACCTTAAAAGGGACCCTAATTGGGGTTATGGTACTTATAAGTCCCTAAAATAACCAGTTACTAAGTCCCCCGACCCTCCAAGTAAACCCTTTACCCGTGTTAAAACCCTAAACTCTGAACCGGTCATGGATGGGAGCCCAGAGACTCCAATATCCCTTAATTTGAAACGCTGCGCGTCGTCCGCCTCGGCCCGGCTGTACGCGCATGCGGCGAGTGGCTACTATCTGCAGCAAGCTCTTGTAGGAAAAAAGTAACAGTTGGAATCGCACTTATAGTAAAAGTAATGTTCATAGCAACACGAAGCAGGATGATTGTGAGTAGTATTAGTAGTGGTAGTATCAGTACGAATTTTGGTGTCGTCATTCCGAAACACTGGATACCAAGACTCTCGCAAGCGGCGGGATGCCTTAAGTATGGGCCGTTGAGGCTGTGGATTTCGTGGGCGTCTTGGATTAGGGAAGCATCACAGCCTTTTCAACCACGTTACTCCGCCTATCCCAACGGGGAGGGGGGGGGGAGGGGGGGGGGAGGGGGGGGGAGGGGGGGGGGGGGGGCGGGAGCGGGGGGGGGACGGGAGGAAAACTGGGTGGGACTGCCTACAGACTGCCGGGGGTGGGGTCACTGGGGAGGGGATTAAGAGGTGGCGGTGGGGAATAGGAGAATCCGAATAGGAACCTCTGACCGCTTCGGCCGGGGCCGAGGCGAATTAAGGAATATACCTTAAATTACAGTAGGATCCCTAATACGTTTTAAGGAATATTGTGTGTGGATCGTGGCCTTGCGTCAGTGACTCACGGAGCATGCGAACCCTAAAACCTTAACCCTAAACCCTAAACGGTAAACCCTAAACCCTAACCCTAAACCCTAAACGGTAAACCCTAAAGCCTAAACCCTTTTTAAACCCACAAGCCATGAGCCCTAAACCATAAAGGGTACTCCAGAAAGTTGGAATATGGATTAATGGTAGGATCCCCTATAATTTACCTTAAAGGGGTTACGATAATGATATTCCAACTTTCTGGCTTCTACTGTAAGCCAAAAGTCTTTTGCCAGGCTCCCTGCGTGGTGGAGCCCGCCCCCTGGCTTATAGAAGCTATTCACACAAAGTGAAACTAGTGCAGAGACCTCAAAGCTACAATAATGTTTCAAGGTGGGGCAACATATCACTGTAATTATGCTATGAAGTTGGTCATTTTTTGCTTTTTGGACCACCCAAAACCATTTCCCCAAGCATTACCAGTTGTCATTGCATCGTACAGGGTGCAACGGAGTACAATGCTTTCGCTCGACGCCCAGGATGTATGGATGAGCGCTGGAAAAAGGTTGAACTCTATATTGAGGTTCTAGAGGGCTTGGTTCCAAGGGTAAAAGGAGGGACCCTTAATGGGGACCCTATAATGGCCCATATAATGGGTATATAATAGCTATATTAAGGGTATATACCTAGGGGTCCTTATTAAGTGTCCCTCCTTTTACCCTTGGATAATGAGCAACACTCTCCCAAGCGCGTCTCCACACAATGTTGATATAATCCCTGGCTCATGTTATCAAGCTCCCACCTACATCATAATAAACACGGTTTTGGATACCCCCTTGCAATCATCCCTGCCTTCAGAGCAACCTGTTGTAGGGGTTTAGGGTTTAAGGTTTAGGGTTTAGGGTTCAAAGTTTGGGGTTAAGGGTTAAGGGTTGAGGGTTTGAGTG
Source organism: Symbiodinium sp. CCMP2592 (assembly GCA_905221615.1). Taxonomy (NCBI): domain Eukaryota; class Dinophyceae; order Suessiales; family Symbiodiniaceae; genus Symbiodinium; species Symbiodinium sp. CCMP2592. The sequence goes on from CAJNDT010003791.1 coordinate 166,652, forward strand.
TAGAATTTAGGGGTTTAGGAGGTTAAGAGATTAGGGGAGGGGTTTCAGGAGCAAGAGCAAGAAACTCAGCAGGAGCAGAAGCAACAGCCAGTGCAGGAGCGAGAGCAAGATGCCCTCCAAAGGGACGGCAGAGAAGACACAACCCTTAATACAACACTTACCTTTAGGCTCTAAGGACTCATATTTTAAGGCTTTTGGGCCCAAAGGCCATACTATATAAGGCTTTTGGGCTATTTTGAGCCTTAGGGTTAACAATCAAGCCACTTTTCGTGTTTCTGTTGTGGGGGGGGGGGGGCGTGATACTGCCCCGTCTCCATGACTTGGCGTTTGGAGCATGAAGGGTCCAAACTGGCGCTAGGCATTCAGCATACGCCTACACTACTTGGCATATAAGGGAAGGAAGGTATAACAAGAAAGAAATCATATTAATCATGTTAGGGTGAGGGTTGTGTCACATAACAATCAACAACTGATAGTAGCAAGGACAGAACAAAGAACCCGCATATTAGCCAACCCTTATTCTTCGATAATGGAGCTGTCAAGCAGCAAGTCCGTCAAAGCGTACAGGATACTGTTGATGATATAAATCCTGCATTACCTTAAGGACCCTAAACTATGGGAATTATTGGATATTCCTTAATATGGGTAATGCAGGATTTATATCATCAACCGTAGGTCCAAACTTAAGCTGAAGTCTGAGGCTCAGGGTTGAGGCTTCAGGGTTCAGGGTTTAGGGTTCAGTGTTTAGGGTTTAGGGTTTAGGGTTTAGGGTTGAGACTAAACCCATGATGTTCTTGCACCCAACAAAGCACAGTCAAATAGCCGAGGAACACGAAACTCTAACGACCTCGAAGCACAACCTAGCTATACAACCCAAACAGGCAAACAGGTTCAGTGCCGAAAGCCCAACCCCGCAACCTTGCAACCCCGAAACCGGAAGGTACCCCACAACCCGGAGAGCCCAATGCCCCTAAAAAAAGGAATTTTCCTTGGATTATAAGGGACTTCATATTAGGATTTAAGCTATATTCATTAATTAAGTGAAATTGGGCTTTTTGGGAACGCCGGAACCTCCAACTGCAGGAACAACGATATCCTAAAGTTTATTGAATTATGCCTCCCTAAACCCTACCTGGACCCTGAAGAACCTGCTTGTTTAAGGACCTGTATATGGAAATCATAATAAGGAACCCTGAAAACGAAGGTTTTAAAGGGTACAGGTAAACCCTTCACGCCAAACCCTAAACCCTAAACCCTACACCCTACACCCCAAGCCCTGAAAATCCAAGGCAGGGGAGCTAAAGGGACGAAGCAGGGCACCCCGATCAGTCAGCTTTGCCGACGATCAGGTGGGCGCATTTGTAACCTGAGAAACCTACTTGGAGCCTAGTAACTACAGTTATAAGTACCTTGACTGCGGTTATAACTAGTTATAAGTATAGTTACCTTAATTAGAACCATCGTTACTATATAAGTCCCACGAACCTCTAAGTAGGCCCCGTAAATGAGGGATCGTAGCCTAAGATTCTGTAGGGCTTGGGACTACTTGTAAGGCTTTGTAAATGAGAGGGTGACCCCGGTGTGTAGGATTCGGGTTCAATCCCCTAAACCCTAAACCCTAAACCCCTAAACCCCTAAACCCTAAACCGTGGGTCAGGTCTTTCTCTAAAAGTTGGGTTTAGATCGTAGGAGGTTCGGGTTCAGTATTGTCCGGGAGCTTCGGGAAACAAGCCCAAGTAAGGCCCTAGTATGAACCCCGAGTGAGAGGGTCTTAGCGCCCAAGAGCTTAAAAATCCTAAAATATTAAACCCTAAACCCCAAGAGCCTCGACACCTAGACCCCTCATCAAGGTACCCGCAACTAACAAGGGTTTACCGTTTCAGGGTTTAGGGTTGATAAACTCTCACCTTGAGAGCTCAGTCGAGTGAGTCTAGAGATTAAAGGGTCAAGGGCTAAAGGCTTCGGGTCCCGGGTTTAGGGTTTGGGGTTTGCAGATCTAAGAGGTTTAACGTTTAGGGTCGGTGGCTTAGAGCTTAGAGGTTTAACAATTTAGTGTTCAGGGGTTTAGGGGTGGGGTTTGGAGGTGTAGGGCTTAGGGATACACGGCTTGCGTGGTGTAATTAGAGGATGAAGGCTTAGAGGCATTTTCTGAGCCCGAAGCCACTTGTGCACATGCAAGGTTTGGAATTCAGGGATGAGGGTTTGTTTGAAGTAACCAGAGGACAAAGCTCACGGGTTCATGCACCTTTTCGATCCTGGGGGCAGTCCCTGCGTAGTTACAATGCAGCTCTTGTACAGTATACCCCCAAACCTTACTCTAACCAGTAATGCCGCTATGTTGCAACCTACCCCCAGATGCAAAAACTTTACTTCTAGTCAGTTATTAACAAGCTACGAAACCCCATGCAACCCTGTAACCCTAGTAGTAGAGTATGTAGCCTTTAACCTTTTTTTGGGTAGTATAGTCCCTACATAATCCCTATATAACCAAAAAAGGTTAACCTTTAGTTCCCCATGATACACGACAAGTAGGTAACACGAGCTATGAAACCCCAAACAAAAACCAAGTCTTCCCCAAAGATCCTGATCAGGTTGAGATCATCCAGGTGCTCGTTTTCCAGGAGGTGCTGACGGAGGTTTAGGGTGTAGGCAGAGAGTTTCGAAGGTGTACACTGACAGATTTTGGTTTGTTGGTTTGGGAGTTTTGGCAGTTGCGTTGTAGGATTAAGGGCTGTACCTGGAGGTACATGGGACTTATCAAGTACAGTGATAAGTACCTTTACTGGGGTTATAAGTAACTATAAGTATAGTTACCTTATTTATGACCCTTCTTGCTACTATGTCCAATGAACCTCCACGTAGGTTTAGGGTTGTTAAACTGCTGGTCGTACCCATAATACACAGAGTATAAATTTTTTTTTGCGGTCAGCCCCTGAGGCTCCATGTACCCATATAGAGGTTCCTATAAGAGTTCTTAGGGATATCATAAGGGTTTAGGGTTTAGGGTATAAGGTCGTAGTCCTAAGTACCCATATAGTATATACTTAGGCCTTACAGAACCTATGTAGGGACCCCTTTAAAGCCTTAAGTATCTAGTACAGACCATAAAGGTACATGGAGCCTTTGGGAGCATCATCATGAACACCATCAACATCAGCCTCTCGTTCTCAGCATTGCCTGCTTCAACATGTGGGTAGTTGTCAAAATTTGGGTCCCTTTTTGGGTACCCTAAATATTAGGTGCCGTACTATAATAGGGACCAGAAAGGGACCATGATTTTGACAACCACCCATGTAGAGCACGATCAACATCAGAAACTCTGCCACTGCTTCCAACCTTGATCGTTCTCATATGCAAAAGCAGCTCACACCACTAGCGCGACATCTCAGGTGAACGCAGCAAACATTTGCTAGCTGAGAACGGATCATTTCAGAGCTTGTTTGAGCTGCTGTTTTGTCTGGCATTACCGGTCAAAGGAACTTGCCAAGATTGGGTGGGTCAAGTTGGTTGGGAGCATCATTCATCCGTTTCCTCTTGTAGGTGGCCCTGAACTCTAAACCCTAAACCCCTAGGCCCTAGACCCGAAACCCTATACCCTAAGGCCTAAACCCTCAACCCTAAACCCCTTCAGAGTGCAGTGACGTGGGATATGCTAGATCTTGGTGCGTGCGATTTTGTGGCGTGGTCCGAAGATGGTCGCAAGGGTGCTCCAAAGGCCATACTTGGAAGGGCAGGGGACTTAGTAACTAGGTTATAAGTAGGGTTATAATTGGGGTAACTCCATTCAGGGTACTTATATCTCTACTTATAACCTACTTACTAAGTCCCCTGCCCTTCCAAGTAGTGTGTTGCTCCGATATTGTATGAACCTGGTGTAAAGGGCTCTAAAGGGTTTAGTTTAGGGTTCCTTTATTAGGACTGCTATAAGGGATCTATAAGGGTGCTGTAAGGGGTTCTATAATGAAGGAACCTGATTAAGAAACCTTGGGCCTTTATTGGGGTTCCTTACATGACTCCTACTATTTGGGGGTTATAGAGCCAGGGTTTCTTAATCAGGTTCCTACATTAGTGTGTTGCAGGGTTTATAGGGGTGTTGGGTACTGTCCCCACTCAGTAACAGTTGGATAATATTCACAACATAGATATATTTCGACCTTGATAGTAGCCCTATTATAGACTGTTACTGTATACCCATTGTAGGGGTTAAGGGGTTTAGGGTTTAATTAAGGCGAGATGAGGCATCCCTAACCGTTCCCTGTAGCCCAACCTTGAAAAATGGATTGTTATGCCCCCTCGACTATGGGGCAAAATTTGGGGCCGGTCCAACCCGTAAAGCAGTAAGGTTTTGGATTCACGCGTAAACCCTACATTCTTTGGCCTCATCGTTCTTGTGACTGGTGTGTGGTGACGCTGCTGAGAATAAGCTTGGTTTGGGCTCGGTCCTGCACGCCAAAACGGTAGGGGTAAGGCCCCGACCCCTAAACCGATAACGCTGAGACTCCGAACGCTGCGACTCCAAATCTTCTTAATCCAGGAATATCCACGAGGGTCCGTGTATCCAAATAGTATATACTTTGGATCCAATGTACCGCAATAGGGACTACTTTGAGGCCAAAGTATATACTATTTGGGTACATGGACCCTTACGGTATATACTAATACCTTTCATTTCAAATCCGAACACCGGTCCCTCCATAGTCGATTAGCCTACTCCAAAACCCTCGTTCTAACTATGAAGGAGGCGGCTGCATTACAGCTTCCAGACCGTTGTTATGCGGGGGCACCCTACACCCTGAACCCGGTGTTTAGGTTTAGGAGTTTACGGTATAGGGTTTCCTGCTTGGGGTTAATTTCAAGGTTTGCTTAGGGCCCAAAGTTGACGTCCAGCAGGCTGAGATTGAGAAAGCGCCGTGGCAAAGGCCGTCGTCGCTCTGTGTCGAGGATCCCGTTGCGGTCCCAATGTTAATGGCAATGATATGTTACCATGATTCTACAACCGACATGTTTGAATTTCCAAAGTCCCATGAACCCTATAAGCCTAATCCCTGCCTATAATATCCATGAGCAGGACATCCAAATCGGACATCCCTTCTTTCGAACCCTTCAGCCGTATTGACTCCAAACTGAAGAACTGCAACCTGGATACAGAAGCAAGTACCGAAACAACATGAGGTACCGCAGGGCTAAACCCTATAAACCATACCAGCGCCCCCACGTCTACTCTATTATAACCTATGCAAATACTCAGTATTAAAGAACTCTATCAAAGTGCATTTGGGGCTGGTAAGCCATAACACCCCATGCTTGCTGTTCGGAGCTGGCAGCCTAAAGCCTCACATGTTGGTAACTCCCCCTAAGGGTCCATGTACTCATATAGTATATACATTGGCTTTAATGTAGTCCCTATATAGGTACTTTGGGGCCCATGTATCTCTATATGGGTACATGGACCCTTAGGGTCAGGTTTCGCAGGGCTTCCAGCTTGGGATTCAACTGCGCATTCCCGGAGCACTCTACCCGCCTCAGGTTCGGACTTTACGCCCTGAACATCTCTAAACCTCAACTTCATAAACCAAAAGATAGCCGTCCTAAGCAAAAATCAGCCTAAGACCCTAAGTCCCGAAACCCTAAACCCAAAACCCTAAACCCAGAACCCTAAACCCAAAACCCTGAACCCTTAACCCTAAACCCAAAAAACACACCCTAAACCCTAAGACCTCAACCAACACCGTTCAGCGTGAATCGCGCGCAGGAGGCTCCTTGGGCTTCGCAGACTCCTCCGAAGCCGCTGAGTTTGTATAATCCCAGAGCCTCCGAAATCCCTTACCCTACTTGAAAGGGCGGGGGACTTAGTAAGTAGGTTATAAGTAGGGTTACAATTGGGGTAACTCCATTTAGGGTACTTATAACTCTACTTATAACCTACTTACTAAGTCCCCTGCCCTTCCAAGTAAGGAATACCTAAGGAACCCTCACAGAGCCCTTAAAGGAATCTAGGTATTCCTTAATTAAGCGATGTCGGAGTCTCTGGGTAACCTAGGCATATACCCATATAGTATATACTAAGGCCTTAAAGTACTTAAATAGGGACCCCTTTAAGGCTTAAGTATCTACTACAAAAGGTACCCTAAGGGGCCAAACGGCCCAATAATTAGGTACTCAGATATCGGATAGTTATGTAGGTTACTATTTGGGACAGTATATGATTATCAGGTACTGGGACCCTTAGGGTCAATTCCGGAATAGATCTTAAACTGTGGTAGTACCCCTGCTGATCGTGATGCTGTCGATGAAAAGACAGAGCGTGCGGATGCTTAGTACAGGTGATGCAGGTCGGTGCTTTTAAATGCAGAGGGACAGACGGAGATAAGGATGATAATGTTGAGGATAAGGATGATGATTGCTCGTGCTGCTGTTGCGTGGGGCGAAGAATACGAGGAGAGGAGTGCATGACGACGACGCTGATGGCTAATTGACATTTATTGATGTATAGTTGCCGCTGGGGGTGGTGGACCGTGCTGTTGCTTGGCGAGGTCCCAGGTGATAACGACCGTGAACATCATAGCAGTCATGATATTACACGGTGTGATGGCTCTGACGATTGACGATTGCAACGACGGTGCTGATCGTGAGTCAGAACTATGACGATGATGATAAGTATGACGCCGGTGATGAACTCCAAGAGATCAGCAACCACGGGCAGTATGATGGGATGTTGACAGGGTTCGCTTGATGGTCAGGTTGGTTGGCAACACCAGTCACTGTTGAGGTGATGATGCTTGGGGATTCGGCACATGGCCCCGTTTATGATGATGACAGGTGAACCATGGTTTATGCTTGAGCATTCACATACATATATATATATATATATATGTACATATATATCCATATACACACACGTGTATACATATTTATTTATATATACACATGTACATATATATATATATATATATATACATCTATATATATATATATATGTATATATGTATATATATATATATATGTACACATATAAGCATATACATACACATATGTATACAACGATGCGTGTGTGTGTATATATATATATATGCACATACATACATACATACATACGTACGTACATACATACATACATACGTTCATACACATATATATATATATGTATATATACACACATAGAACAATGTGTATACATACATATATATATATATATATATATATATATATATATACAGCATGTATATTTGTGCTTCAGGGGCCGAGCACTACAAGATGGGTACGTAGGCGCGTAGGGGTACCACCGCAGAGCCGAGCTTGAGATCTGAGGCAGTACTCGAAGGATTATGGGGCTTAGTAGCTTAAAGGGCTGCTGAAATGGATCTGTAGGGCTCCTTACAGGGATCTATTGAGACGTAGAAGCTTTCAATTTAGTTGTGGGTTAAGGTTTAGGGTTTCCGGTTTAGGGTTTATGGTTAGGATTTAGTGTTTAGGGTTTTAGGGTTCAGAGTGTTGGTGTTATAGCTATTTCAGGGATCGTAAAAGGGATCTGTACGATTGTGTTTAAGGGTTTCTAGAAGAGCATTCTAGGGGTACTTGGAGGACCATGGGACTTAGTACGCATGGTGATAAGTACTTTAAGCGAGGGCTAAAAGTTAAAAGCACTTATAGGTACAGTTACCTCATGTATAACCCTAGTTACAAAGTGCCATGAACCTTTAAGTACTGTGCACCTGCGGATACGCCCGCAATCTTCAACCCGCTTCGATTCAATGGGCGCTGCGGCCGAGGTCAAACATCCTCGCCACGCCGTTGATATCTTCGCGGCTCTACGCCAGGAGGCGTGCTGTGCCGAGGCTGACGATTAACTTCATGGTTCGGATTTATACGGCTATAGCCTTAAACCCTAAAACCCTACACACCAAAGCCTGCATAAACCTTAAACTTCAATGCTAATGGTTAGTGTCTCTGCATCTTGATTTATGTATACGGTTTTCTCGAAGGTTGGGCTCCTTTCCCCAGGTGCCAACCGATCACTTGTGGACCATAAGGATTTAGGGCGGGGTTTCGGGTTCAATATTTGGGTGGTTGTCAAAATTATGGTCCCTTTTGGGTCCTTATTATAGTACGGCACCTAATGTTTAGGGTACCCAAAAAGGGGCCATAACTTTGACAAGTACCCATTTGAGCTTTAAGCTTGCTTCCACATTGACGGGAACTGGCACACATGTTCAGGTCACAAGATCCGAGCATTGTTCTTTCAAAGGAGAGAAGAAGGGACCCTGAATGGGGACCCCTACCCTATAATGGGCTATATAATGGGTATAGAATAGCTATATTAAGGGTATATACCTAGGGGTCCTTATTAAGCGTCCCTCCTTTTACCCTTTGGTTCTTTCTGTCGGAATCGCAAGGGAGTTGCTCCAGGTTTACAATGTCAAGGGCCTTGCTGAATCGCTTCAGATGCCCTAAGGCTCCATGTACCCCTGTAGTGTATACTTAGGCCGTAAAGTACCTATACTATATAGGGACCCCTTCAAGGCTTAAGCGTCTACTATAAAGGTACATGGAGCCTTTGGGATGAACTGCTTGGTGGTTTAGGGGTGGAAGGGTTCTAGACCTTCAACGCGGCTTTGGACCTAACCCTAAACCACTAAACCCTAAACTTCAAACACCCTAAACCCTGAACCCTAAACTCCAAACACGATTTACGGTTTGGAGTTTAGCAGGCTCAAAGCAACGCCCAATCCAAGGAAGCTCAAACAGACCAAGGCCCACAATTAGGGGCCCTTTTTACTTAGACATTGAACGGGTGAACTTTAAGCTTTTTGGCCTTATATATTAGCTCTATCTTCGAAAGTTTGAACTTGTTTGGGCCCGGTTGTTGAAGAAGAGAGATTTTTTTCAGGCACATTCCTTAATTAAGGGATATTGGAGTCTCTGGGCCCGCCACTCCAAACGCTCTTGAAAGGAACCAAGACCAACAAGCCTTGAAGACTTTAATACAAGGGTAATTAGAAACAATCTTTAATCTTTGTCTATTAGAATCCCTAAGAAACAGCGGAAATTATATTTTTTGCTAGGGGTCTAAGTTCAGTATAGTATTAACTCCGAGAGTTCACATGGTTGAGGGGGTTTAGGGTTTAAGCTCTTATATACTACCGCTATGGAATCAGGCTCCGAAAGACCATACCTCATGGTTTTCCTACTTAAAGTATTCCTGAATAAAGGGATATTGGAGTCTCTGGGAACCGGAGCATGGTTCGATCTGGACTTCGCCCACGTGGCCCCATTGAATCTTCCCCTAAGGCTCCATGTACCAATATAGTATATACTTAGGCCTTACAGTACCTATATAGAGACTACTTTAAGGCCAAAGTATAGACTGTGAAGGTACATGGAGGCTTTGGGCATGCACCCTGGGCTTCTTGCTCCCAGAAAACAAGCGGTATGGGACTTTCCGGAAATGGGGGACCCTAATATAGTACCCTAAATAGTAGGATCCATACTACAAGGACCCCCAACTAAGGTACCCCTATTTTCGGAAACTCCCAAACCCTAAACCCTAAACCCTTTATAGAACCCTTGTAGATCCCTTTAAGGAACCCTTAAAGGATCCCTTTAGAGGTACCCCTAGTTTCGGAAACTCCCGTAGGGTTTAGGGGGACAGTTCAAGGCTCCCAAAGCCCTCGCCCCCCAACCCGGAAATCCTGAAACCTTAAGGTAGGGTTTAGGGTTAAGGGTTTAGGGTTTAGGGTTTAGGGTTAAGGGTTTAGGGTTTAGGGTAAATCCTGAAACCTTACCCTTGGGCTCTAAGGACTCATATTTTCAGGCTTTTGGGCCCAAAGACCATACTATATCAGGCTTTTGGGGCTATTTTGAGCCTTAGGGTTAAGATAAGCATCTCAAACCCCCTAAACCCTAAGTCCAAAGATCCTAAATCCATCCAAGGCTCGATGCAACGACGCCACCACCTCGGCGAAGGAGCAGTGAGGCCAGCGACGAGATTCCTGAATTCATGGTCGTAGGCTTCTGATTAACATACATTCTATTCCCCGGCGTTCCTGCATACTACGAGCACACTAGAAACACTGCTCGAAGTATTAACATAATATACTGCAATCTAACTTCTACACATACTAAGCTTTCTCACCTAGAGTACGTAGCCAATGTACCGTAACAACAAGGATGCGACATTAAACAAGCAGGTACGTTTCCTTATTTTACAATGCCTTGGTTACTCTAGGTAGACTCTATTGCAAACCACTATACCGAACTGTACCGTAATGTACGAACTCAATGCTATAATACTAGAGTTCCCACGCCTGTGGCGTTAACTCCTACGCTCTGCACCAGGACATTCTACACAATTGGTTCGTCCCGCTGCTCCTCGACGAAAGGGTTTGGCTCGCAGGCCTTCGGCGATTTTATGGAGTTGCGGTCTCTGTGGCTTAGCGCTTCACATTGCGGCTAGCGTTTCAAAGCTGTGCTGTAGTGTTGAGGATTTATGGTTGTGAGGATAAGGCTGTAAGGCATTGTAAGGTCTAGTGTTTGGAGGTCACTGTACAAGGTTAACTAACTAGGTCTCTGAGTATGTACTTGTTTGTCAAGTTAGGTATGTAATTGGCTTTTGTTGCATATCCCAGAGAGTCCAAGTACCCACATTGTATGGCTTCAGGTCCTAGCCCTCGTCTGAAAGCTTTTTGGCGCCTGACACCTTACTTGGACCGTTCGGAACAACCCTAAACCCAAGGCCCTAAGCCCTAAACCCTGGCCCTGAAACTTTAAACCGTGAGCCCGAGCTTTTGTATCTTGACGTCGTGATCTTGTTTGCCATGGGCAATGGGGCTTGGGTCGTCTAAACGCGCAAATCTCTACCTATGGAATTCCGGCTATTGTATTAAAACATCAATGCATATCATGTCGTGACCTGCCTTATTTACTCTATAGGTAAGCCCGGTGCCTGCCAATCTACACCCTAACTCCCAACAAGCACATGCTAAAGCCTTCAACTAACCAAAACGAGTTTGTACACAGGTTCATTAGGGCTCTTCATGGGGCGACATGATAATCCTAATGAAACTTTTTTATGAGCACACTCCCGGCGCCGTGTTGAAAACGTAAGGCTCCTGTATGAGGGAATTGAACTGCTTGAGGGATATCCTGCACAAAAAACAAGGATTCAGGAGTTTAGGATTTAGGGTTTAGGTGGAGGTGGTGGAGGTGGTGGTGGCGGTGGCGGTCGCGGCGGCGAGTCTTGGTGTGGTGGTGCTGTTGTTGTTGTCGTTGTTGTTGTTGTTTTTGAGCAGCAGTAGCAGCAGCAATGATCATGAGAAGTTGAGTCTGGCACCCTGACCCTGCACCCTCCACGTGCGAAGATTCGAGCCACGTTTGATCACATGTCATATTGCATGTAGGCATGGGGTTATCCTACCCCTTAGCACCGTACAAAGAGTCAGCGGATTGTCCGCTGGATGAAGAGGGAAAAGCACGGGTAAAGTATATCAATGAATCACAGATGCACTCCGGAGTAGCAAGGTACAGTTTCTGCATGTCTCTAAACCCCTGGATACCTAAAGTCCCTAAGCCCTAAGTCCTAAAACCGAGACCCCTAAACCCTTACTGTGAACTTCAGACACCCTAAACGTGAACTACCGACCGAACGATTAGCCCGACACCTATAAATGCCTAAAGCCCCGAATCACCGGTCGAGGTCTGTCAAAGACAGCGAAGGAGTGACCTTACCTAGAGGATCATAGGACTATTAAGTAGGTCCATAGCTACTTTGATTGGGGTTATATAATTGCACCTATGGTGTTCTTATGTATAATCCTACCCATGATCCTTCAAGCACCTATAAATTCATGCCCTACCCCTTTCTTGGGGTACCTAGCTTCATGGTTAGGATCTGGTATTTTTCAAGTATAGGTACATTAATTATAGCACAGGGAAGGCTGCGAGGCTTTAGGCAAACCCTTAGTTAAAGACCTCGGTCCCTCGAGCTTTGGTGCAGGAAGACGTGAGCCAGATCCAGATTTCGATGGGGGTTGCTGAGTTCTGAGACGCTCACACATCGTTCTTGGAAGGGCAGGGGACTTAGTAAGTAGGTCATAAGTAGGGTTATAATTGGGGCAACTCCATTTATGGCACTTATAACTCTACTTAGAACCTACTTACTAAGTGCCCTGCCCCTCCAAGTTGGGTCTGCGTCGAGGACGAGATTCCTAGAACAAGCCTTGGTTGCACTTGGCCCTCGGGCCGAGGTCGTCTCAAAAGCGAATGCTTAGCAACGAGACCTCAGCAGCTACTCTAAGGGCCTAAACATTTAATTTACCAATACCAATTTGGCGGCTCCTACTAGTTATACCAAAATAATGGTGGTATTCTTGTATGTTGGTCTTGAACAGCTGGCAAATCCCTTCCCCCTGAAGCTCCTCCACCGAAGTCCGCTATCCGGAACGGGTGGACTAATTCCTCCGCTAGCCAGGCCACGTAAACTGCACCTGTGGGTACTCCGTGCCCTCCGCATGATCCCATAGGCAAATGCCACGAAGCTTCAATCCTACCGGTGTATATGCTGCAAGCCCATTCTGATGATTAAGGCCCGTGTATTAATTAGCAGTATCCTTCCTTCGGCTTCCTTGATGTGACTATAGTATAAGCAACCCTTGTTTCAATTTATTAAGCTAAGCACTCGATACTTAACCTCCTAATCAGTCGGGTTTGAGGGCCCTAAAAGGGGCGAATTATGCTAGAACTCAGGATGTGCACCTTGGATTTGAGCAAAGGAAGTGTGGAGGCCAAATGGGCTTGCAAGCGCTACTGCTGCTAATCCGGTACATTCACGCAAACATTAGTCCTTCACGCAGTTGGAATTACAGAATATGCTATTGCTGCATTGCATGGCCCAATGTCGACTTAACTGCAAGCGAGCTGAGAGGACCTTTATTCCAAAGCCGCCTGAATAAGGGACAAACCCTGTTTCAGTTTGGCCAAGGCTTTCCCTAGGGCTGCAGTGACTTAAATAGGAGGTTACTAACCATATCAATATCATATATAACCCAAGCCTAAGAACTGGGTGGAAAGGCTGTGTCCTGCAGCAACCTGTCACTAGGGCTTTAAGTAAAATGTGGGTACTCAGAATGGTTTTTGGTAGCTAAACCTTGCTGTTCCTTTTGGCTGCAGCCCAAGGGCGTGTCTGAGCCAGATGTCTGCCACTCTGCAACCGCGCGGATAGCATGCGCCATGTCCGCAGCGAAGCTCAGCCGGGTTTCCCTGGTGTAACTAACTAAGGTTTAGGGTTTAGGGTTATAAGGTTCAAAGTAGGTTCATCACAAGGCCTGTGTAAGTAAGCAGTTATCGGGTGTGTTGTATAGGAGCTGTGCTTGTTGTCTCGTGTTCATTACTTGTCAAACCTCCATACTACCCGGTTACTACCCACACGGTAGTGTCTTAGTTTTCCTCTGTCGTTGAGTTACAGTACACAGTGACTATGGAAACGGCTGGAACCCTTCGGCATAACATGCACGAGCTGCACGTCTACGTAACATCTATAATTAAGAAGCGGATGAATCTGGAAATTTGTGATGGGTACGGAAGGCAGGAAAGAGATAACATTTGATATGTCAATGGGCCAATGAGTCATAATGAATGAGAAATGACAGCTCATTCATGATGCTGGATACTTTCAAGTCTCTATGTGTATATACATGTACATATATATGTACAATCTTCATGTCTACGAAGCTGTGTCCTAAATCTTTTGGTCACAAAGCCAAAACCCTATAGTAAAAGCCAGAAAGTTGGAATATGGTTATCCTAAACCCTTTATGGTAAGTTATAGAGTATCCTACCCTGAAACCATATTCCAACCTATCTGGAGTTCCCTTTAAAGCAGAGCCACACGATAAGAAGTGGCTTCATCAGGCGATGTAGTTCGGGGTCTCTCGCAACCGGAAGCCGAGCCGCAAAGGGGTAAAGTCAGAGATTATTTAAAGGGAACTCCAGAAAGTTGGAATATGGTTTCAGGGTAGGATACCTTATAACTTACCATAAAGGGCTTAGGAGAATCATATTCCAACTTTCTGGCTTGTACTTTAAGGCTTTTGGGGCTTAGGATGTAGGGTTAAGTGTTGCGTTTTTAATCACAATGATGAGGGTTTCAAGTTTCTGGCCAAGGATTAACAATCCGGCGTTCTTAGTATAAATAGGGTTAAGAGTTTGTTCATGTTGCCCAAAGTGTTCCTGAATATGCTATCTATATTTGGAAGGGCAGGGGACTTAGTAAGTAGGTTATAAGTAGAGTTATAAGTACCCTAAATGGAGTTACCCCAATTATAACCCTACTTATAACCTACTTACTAAGTCCCCTGCCCTTCCAAGAAGGGAGTCTGATGCTTTTGGAAAGCCGTTTTTAGATACAGGCAAGCTATCGTTCTTACAAATCGAATAGAGTGAATGCTCGAGATAGCTGTTTGAAGCAAGAAACCTCTTCCTAGTCACGAAGTTATGGTCCTTTCGTTGCGGACCTGGTACGTTGCAAGCTGGCGGCCTCTTTGGCTCAGTTTGTTCCTGCCCTTTGCCATGGCAGTGATGCGCAAAGTTTTCGGGGATGAGACTGCTTGCCCTGGAAGGGTGAACTTTGCAAGGCATGCAGTGCATCCCAACATTGATGGATGTCAGAGACACTGTCAGTTTGGTTTTATGTTTGCCAGATGTCAGAGCCACTGGCAATTTACTCTCTGTGGCCTAGCCTGCTTGTCGGTCAATGGCCCAGAGAAGAGCAACAATCAAGAGGGGCCCGAAACAGAAACCTCTATGGTCTAGCACGACACTCGCAGCCCGATATGCCGAGCGGTCAGCGTAGGATCACTTAATCGTATCCAGAACTGACCATATACCCCAGAATCCTAAACCACTAACCTTACCTAGACCCCCCGACGACCCTCTATTATATCCAGAATACTCACGATTCAGAACCCCAAACCCTAAACCCTTAAACCCTAAACCCTAAACCCCTAAACCCTAAACCCCTAAACCCCTAAACCCTAAACCCCTAAAAACCCTAAACCCTAAACCCCAAACGGTAAGAGCTCTGGGGAGTTCTGGTAAACTCCGAGGATCGGACCCTGAGGGCCCCTCCCACCCCCACAAGGGGTCTTAGGGTTTAGGGTTTAGGTCTTAGGGTTCAGGGTTTAGGGGTTTAGGTCTTAGGGTTTAGGGTCTTAGGGTTTAGGGTTTAGGTCTTAGGGTTCAGGGTTTAGGGGTTTAGGTCTTAGGGTTTAGGGGTTTAGGGTTTAGGTCTTAGGGTTCAGGGTTTAGGGTCTCAGTTAGGTCTGTCCCCCACTCTCCCAAAGGGTCCAAAAGTACCCGTTCCCAAGGGCTCCAAGTATGCACATGGTACCTACTTATGGGGTCTAAAGTCTACAAATAGTACCTACTTCGGGCGATTTGGAGCGCCAGGGGTTCGTTCAGGAATGACTATTATGATTTGGGGAAGTATCCCCCATGACCGTACCTAGGACCCTTTGGGACTCTATGCCAGTTGAAGAATATTCATATTAATTTGACTTATACATAGCCCTTGTTATGATCCTTGATTACAGGGTGGGGGCAGTACCCAATGTATCGGGCGACCGAGACAATCCGAGCAGCTTGGGTGTCGAGCAGGCGTAGTATTCGACCTCCACGGTTTATGATTCACGCTAAAGCCTAAAACCCTACCTAAGCCCTAACCGTTGATCCTAAACCCTCCGAAGAGGTTCATGGGACTTAGTAACTACGGTTATACAAAAGGTAAATATACTAATAACTAGTTCTAGCCCCAGTTAAGGTACTTATAGCTGTAGTTACTAGGTCCCATGAACCTCCAAGTAGACTGGGAACAGCTACGGTTTAGGATTCAGAGTTGGGGCTGTCAGGTTGTGGATGTTGAGTTTGTCTGCTGAGGGCTCAAAGAGAAGAAGGTTGCGATCAACATAGTATAGGGGCCTTAGTAGTTACTCGTACCTATATCTATATTAGTTCTTTTTGGGGGTCCTGATTGTTCGTACAGTATATTTTTGGGCACCGAAACCTTATTCTAATATTAAGGCCCCTATATTAGCTGAATTAGGGTGAGTCTTGTTTAATTAGTTAAAGTTCCCGGATTTGGAGCCCTCACGTTGCAACATCTCGTAGGCCTGTGCTGTTGGCACCCAGCTGCTTGCATGTCATCTACGCCACCTGGAGTATCTGGTGTCCATATCAGGTGCTCTTTGACCAGGATTGCAACTGAGCTTGCTGCAGTTCTCCACGCAGCACTCTCAACCCTATTCAAAGCTCCTCCTGACCAAAGGTCGCCGGAGGGGCTCCTTTAACAACATTTAACAAGAAGAGGATTGCTCTGCTGGAGTGCGCAGCACGGCGGGGTTAGGGTGATCTACACAGTACTATAACACTCTTTCAACCAAAAAGGGCACCCTTTTTATTCCTAGGTTACTCTTAGGTCTAGACTCTTTGAAATCCCACATCAGCCTCAAGCCTTTGATCCACGGCCTGTTCCCTGAAACCCATAGCTTTGCAGAGCTGTGGCGGTTCAAGATGCAGGCTTAGGGTTTAGGGTAAGATGCAGATTTGGGGTTGGACTTTGAGTTTAGGCTTCAGACATTTTCTCTCTCTCTCTCTCTCTCTGTCTTTCTTTTTTCTTTCTCTCTCTCTCTCTCTCTCTCTCTCTCTCTCTCTCTCTGTCTCCCCAAACCTCCCTCCCTCCCTCCACTAAGCCAGAAGAAACTCCCTTCCTTGTGGAGAAGGAGTTGATGGTCTGCCTGGCTGTCATAAAACGAAGTAACTACTCCTTTCCGCAGAGTCTCGTTTCGCCAGTTAACCAGGCAAGTTCTCGTTTCAATACTCAATTACATACGTACCTCGCGCATCAAAAACTTGGATCGTGAAGTTGGGATGCTGAAGCAAATATGCAGGGCTACCAGCATACTTGCTGCCCACACCGACGCCGGCAATTCCAGCAGTAGTCGGAGTTAGGTTCGGAGTCAACCCTAAATCCTCAACCCTAAACCCAAAACCCTGACTGAACCGTAAGGCCTAAAACCGTAGTCGGAGTCGTCGCAGCGGTAGAACGTCTTTGCTTCAGGGTAATTATTCAGGACTGGAAGACTGGAAGCGATGGCTATTTGGGCAGGACGGCGTCTGGTTCACGTTGAAGGCTGAAGGACTCTGGGGCTTAGGGTTCTGATGGTATAATGCCGTCCGTTATATGTAGAATTTGCATTAATACAGAATGCGACTGCTCGAAGTAGAGGTTCAAGGGAGCTACGGGTAGTGCTGTGTGCTCCACAATGCGGTCATAGACGAAAGGTAGCTCTAGAATATGAAGGATCGGGCAAATGACTGAATCCCTAGACTCTTACCCGTGCTTGCAACGTACCCAGAAGTGTCTTGTAACACAGAGCGATTGGCGATCATGACGATTTCCATTTCGGCTTTGCTCTTGCACGCGTTGGTCACAGCATGCGCCGCAGGTTGAATATGGGGAAGGCTCACGGTAATACCAAATCTAAGGTTAGAAGTATGGGCCCCTAATTTGGACCTTAGGCCTTTTTGAGGGAGTTCTAGGGACCCTGAAGAGTCTATATAGGGTATATAGTAGGTATATAAGGATCCCAGGGTTAAGGGCCCATACTAGGGGCCCATGGTTTCAACTGTTGACCAAAACAAAGAGAAAGACAAACACACCATCAATTTGGGCCTGGGGGGTGTATCCTTGTTCAACATTGTTCAACCGGGTTTGCCAGGGTTGCCGAAGGTTGAGGTCGTGGCATCCAGAGTTTTCGAGGTGTCGGGTTTGGGCTCAAGATATTTCACTGAGACCCTCAAGCCTGACCTAAAGCCAAACCCTAAGGCTCAAAATAGCCCAACAGCCTTACATAGTATGGTCTTTGGGCCCAAAGGCCTTACAATATGAGTCCTTAGAGCCTAAGGGAAAGAGAGCCCTCAGATTGACTTTGACTTGGTTGAACTTCTTCGGCCAAGTGAAGATCGGGAGGTCCGGAAACCAAGAATTCGGAGTAAAGGGGCTCCTTATCATAGTTATAGTATAATATACCTGTGGATCCAAAAACCTACCGTTTTAGGGGTCAGACCCTCTAATTAAGGGGTCATAACCTACTATCCTTTCGGGTTTGGGGGTCACATGTAGGGTTTAGGGTAAGGGGCCCTATTCTAACTATTACGGCCCGTATGTTAGAATTTTGAGCACTGCACCTTAGGCCGACAACCTGGACTTGGGCCGTCGCTGTAGCAAAGCTTGCATGAACCGACCCTTGCCAGCCCGCATAAACCACATCGACTCTTGCAAGACACTTTTTGCGAGATTGTGATGAAACCCCAAGGAGGGAGACCGTTTCTAGTGGGTTCTAGTCTTCACACCTCAGTTCTCCACCGATGACTCAGGTCAGAGCAGAAAGAATAGCAATAACGGCGAGGGTTGAGGCAGTGTTCCGATCTTTTAGAGCCTATATTTTGCAGCGTGCCGATATAAGCCCCATTTGCGGTGTATAGGGACTCTACAAAGGAATGACCATTTTCGCTCAAGGTCCTGTTCGGGGTTGGGGTATGAGAAGCAGTTGGCTTTTCCGGGGTAAGGATTCGCAACTGGTGCAAGTTGGTCAGGTTCTGTCTTTACCAAGTAAGTAAGACTTGCGGCCTTGCTTCCAACCAGTCAGGGCGCATGTCTATGTACATGAGTGAAACTCATTTACTCTTCGCAGTGTCTCAACGCGCTGTGGTCTCTATGATACCTCGCAGTGTCTGAACACGCGTTTTGTCTTCTCAGCCTTCGGCTGTAGTGCAGCTGCGGAGAGCAGCATAGCATCCGGCCGTCGTCTGTTTTGGTGCAAGCTTCGGCTTGAATTTTCGTTGCTTCATCAGCTGGAAGCTTTAGTTAGGAATGAAGGTGAAGCCAAATGGCTAAGCATATGGCAATTCCCTAAACCTATAAACCCTTGGCCATTTCGCAGCACACCAGCAAGGCTGGAGTCTCTGGCAACTGCAGAGGCTTACTCTCGAACCAAAGGGAACCGAAGCTTCGCCAGGCGCACCTTCCAAGACTCTTAGGTAGAGACCCAAAAAGCACATAGGGTTTAGGGTTTAGGGTTCGGGGGTGTAGGGTTTAGGGCTTTAGGGTTTAGGGGTTTTAGGGTCTAGGGGTTTAGGGTTTGGGGGTTTAGGGCTTAGGGGTTTGGGGTTTAGGGGTTTGGGGTTTAGGGACCCCAAATGCACAACAACAGAAGCATTTTTTTTAGGGATATCCCTACCTTATTGGACTTCCTTTTAAGGGGGTTTATATGAGATATTACAATCTTATTTTTTGCTTATGTGCTTTTTGGGGGCCCTACTTAGATAGTATCAAGGAGACCCCTCAAAGTGGACCCTTCTTCACCCTACTTCTGGGGCTCAAAAAAAGGCCTTCTTGAGAGGGTCTATATCCCCAATGGTTCCCCTCATCCTCTCTCCTAAAGAAGAGATGCCTCGCAAGAAGTCCTAGGCGCTCGAGTCTGCGGTCTGGGGTCCACCACCACCATCACTGCTACTACGGTTGATGATAGAAATCCTGCACTACCTTAAGGACCCTAAACTATCGGAATTATGGTATACTCCTTATTATGGGTAATGCAGGATTTCTATCATCAACCGTACCACTGCGACGGCGACTACTATCGCTTCTGCTATGATGACGACGATGACGATGAAGAAGACGACGATGATCCCAGAGACTCCAATACCCTTGATTAAGGAGTATTCCTTAAATCATGTTAGGGATCCTACTATAATTTAAGGTATACTCCTTAATTAAGGGATATTGGAGTCTCTGGGATTATGATCACGAGGATGATGATACTGGTCTTCAAGGCGCATACTCGCCGTGGGTACAACGCTTAATTTCTCAGAATTGCATATCGGCAGCTGCAGCAGACTAACAAAACAACACTGGTAGTAGTACTTCCCTATTCAATCGGTTTCGGAGTTCGGGAACCCCTTTTCTGATTAATTTTAAGGCCCCATATTCAGAACTCGACACTATAGATCCCTTATAGAACCCTTAAAGGACCCCTTTCTTGGTCTATAAGGAACCCTACAAGCAGGATGCCAAAAATCCTCAGTTGTGAGCTCCTTGTGCTTATGCGTTCTTTTGGGAGTGTGGTTACAGCAGCTTGAGTTTAGGTTGCAGGGTATGGCTGGAAGCATGACCGAATTGGGGCCCTACATACATTATCTGTGACGACGGACATGAAGCACATCCCAAGGATGTTCTCGACTCTAAAAGACTCTAAGGTAGACCCCCGTAAATCCAGAATGCCTGAACCCCTGCAACCCAAAACCCCTGGAACCCTATTCTCCCTTAACCCTAACCCTAAACCCAAAACCCTAAACCCTAAACCCCTTAACCCTAAACCCTAAACCCTGGACCCAAGCCCCAACAAGGATCAGAAGCTGAAGCTTAATTATGATCCCCAAACGCCTGAGCCACGCCGTGACGCGAAGCTTCTGTGAAAACTGGGATGAGACAAGGCAGGAACGCCCTGAGGGGGGAAGGCAGCCGCCGAGGCATTCGTCACAAAATCGTTGCAAGTGTTTGGGTTCAGGCTCTGAAGGATTAATGTTCGCATTTAAGCGGTCTGGGGTGAGAGGGTTTTTTGCGTGAAGGCAACGTTTTCCTGAGCCGCACGCCCCTAGTCCTAAGTTGCCGCATCAACTGCTGCTTTCCGCTAGGCCCGGGATATCCCCAAACCACACATCAACCGTGCACCTCATGAGCCCTAAGCACTTGGACCCATTGGGATAACCAAAGAATCCCTCCTTAAATCCTTTACCCCTCTAAACCTTGATTGTCTCAAGTCAGGTCCTGGAACCTAATCGCCTAATCTGGGAGCGCCGCCGTAGCTTTTTAATTAGGCTTTTCTACAGGGGTTCAGGGTGCAAGAGTTGGGCTTTTAGGATTTACTTGTGGCTGCAATTGCCTGCTATTTCTTGACGCATACCTTCCAACTCAGGGGTTACAGCTTACGCCAAAACCTAACCAGCTATAGCCTACTATATCATAGGGTTCAGGGCTACGGTAGGGTTTGAGCCGCAAAGCCATTGAGGTGTTTCGGACTTTTGGCTTGCGTTTATAAAAAGTTTACAGCTTAGGGACAGTATCGGGGTGCAGCAAGATGCAAGGGGGTGCTTGGACTTGTGGTAGTAACTCATGTGGATTAGTAAGTTCGTAATTTTGCGTGTATGGTTATTGTGTAACATGTACCGGGACTTTTGATGCCCAATCTGCAAGACCAAGCCCGAAACCCTACACCTTGAACTGTAAACCCTTATGCACGCGTTGGGGGTCTGCTGAGGTCGTGTTCACAGCTTCGGCACTCGTAGAGTGGCTCGGATGGCAGCTGGAGTGCTCGAGAGTTGGGGGTTAGGGCTGAGGGTTTGGGGGTTCGATGAGCTTTGCTTTGTGCTTACCTTCATGAAGCTGTGCAGTCCAAAGCTTTTGCTCCCGATCATATCTTGAACCTAGAACACGCACATAAATGCAAGAATACGTTCGAGCCATTGATCCTATATACTCGGCATGAGTGCTAGTAGACGGTCATAGGACCAGTCTTGGCATTTAGTGCTCACGGACGACTGCACTCAGCTCCAAACTCCTAAATCGTCAACCGCGGCAAATCAATCAGCAATGAGCCTCATACGCCTTAAACCCTGTAGGCCCTAAAGCACAGGAAACAATTATGCGAGATCCTTCGACCCTTTCAACAAACAAGTAGCCCAAAAACATAAGCCCTACTTCCTAAACTCTAAACTGGCTCCGGGGAGGCTTCTGGGGAATCGCCTCGGATTCTCTGCCGAAGTCGCAGGCGCTTCTTCTTGCGTTTCGAAGTTTGAGGGGGGTTTAGAGTTTAGGGTTTAGGCTCCTTTAAGGGATCCTTCTTTTTTGCTACAACTGGGTTTATATAAGGAGTTTTGCGGTTTAGTGTTCTGGGCACGTGTTTTCTGAGCTTAAAGGTGTGATAGGTTTTGAAAGATTACTACATGTGCTTTCAGGTTCTTATAGGGTCTGGTCATGGGAATTGGCAAGTATCAACAGTATCAGGAAAGTAGAGACCCCAATGTAGACACGATGCACCAGGATCCTTGTAAGAACATAAGTTGCTGATTAAGGTAGCTGTGGCCTTCCCGGATTGTTTGAAACTCTCATGTCACTCATCCCCTTTCAATCTGATCATCATGATACATGGCGTACCCAACGTTGGGAGCCAACATCTGTAGTTTCTTGTCTCATGATTCTCGGTTTACGGTTCAGGGCTGTCCCCGTGCCATTCTCTTCGCAGGTGGGGACATGGACGAGAGTGGTGCGAACCTCAAGCGACAGCCCTTCGAGACGCTGTATGCCGTGCTCCTTCCAGTGTTTATGCCCTTA
Source organism: Symbiodinium sp. CCMP2592 (assembly GCA_905221615.1). Lineage (NCBI taxonomy): Eukaryota > Dinophyceae > Suessiales > Symbiodiniaceae > Symbiodinium > Symbiodinium sp. CCMP2592. Next base: position 189,093 of record CAJNDT010003791.1, read on the forward strand.
CCCTAAGAGTCCAAGTACCCAAATCGTATATACCTTGGCTCCAAAGAAGCTATTTGGGACGAATGACTTTAAGGCCGAAATATATACCATGTGGGTACATGGACCCTTAGGGTTACTGAAGTTCAGTTGACCGGTTGGTCGAAGAAGGAAAAGCTTTCGATGGGGTTGTGGATTCTGACCCAAATGCTGCATGTACCTTTATAGTAGATGCATAAGCCCTAAAGGGGTACCTATACAGGTACTTTAAGGCCCAAGTATATACTATATGGGTACATGGAGCCTTAGGGTGAAGTGTGACCGCCTGTACGGTCCAGCGTCCGTCGCGCGATAACTTTAAAGCCTAGTCAAACAGAGAGGGTTTAGGGTGTAGGGTTTAGGGTTTAGGGTTAAACAGAGAAGGGCCCCAGATCTCAGCAACTGAAGTGGCATTTATGTCATAAAGCCCAAGTCCCAGACCCTAATTTAACATGCTCGGGTAGCACAAAATAAGGGGTTAGGCATAGTGAGAAGTAGTATCCCCGTGTAGGCCTCATACTATCATACAGCTACAACATATGATCACCCGTATACGGTTTGTGTTTTCATTATGGCCGCCGTGTAGTGTAATGCCATCTGAACTACAAGCTTGATCTGCTTGGTGCCAGCGACCTAGGGGACCAAATTAGATCGGAATAGCCAATACGCGGTTTGAAGAAATCGCGTTATAAGTGGTTTAAGGTTTAGGGTTCATGGTTTAGGGTTATAAGAGTTGCGGAATGAGGGTTGGGGTTAAAAGGGTGGTAGTATCCCTTTATGTCCCTACTCATGTAACTGCAGCATGCACCTTGCTCAGATGCTCGGAGGACATCAGTGGGAATGTGCGGTTCATGGCCAAATGCACGGAATGCTTCAAAGGTGCGTCAAAGGAATTGGTGCTGTCCTGGAACAGTGGGCTCAGGCCATTTCGGGCTGGCTTGGAGCGCGTTGTAAAGTTCAGGGCTTTGCTTAAAGGACCATGGGACTCAGAAACTCGGGTTATAAATAAGGTAACCATACCTATAACCCAAATTTAGGTACGTAAAACCGTAATTGCAAGCTCTCATGATCCTCCAAGTAGGGTTTAGGGTTAAGTTGAGCAAACCCAGTCATGGGAATCGACACGGTGCGTTGATCACCACTCCTTCTCGCTGTACAGCATGACATACGCGGAGCTTGGAGGCAGGCTAGCTTCTCCAAATGGGGGTTTCCGATAATGGGGGACCCTAAAACAGTACTCCAAATAATAGGATCCTTCTTATAAGGACCCCAAAATAAGGTACCCCTAATCTTGGAAACTCCCAAGTGGCTTCAACAGCTCCCGCGGTTACTCTGAAGATGGCAGTGGCACTGTTTATGATCCGCGGAGGCTTAGTCTCAGGGTTGTCCTTGTACTCCCAATACAAGTCTCTAAGCTTAAACTCTAAAGCTTAAACCCTAAACCCAAACCGAGCCGACTTGGGCAGACAGAAGGCCGTCAAGCTAACTTTACAAAAAAACAAACCCGAAAACCTTTATATGAGTTCACCTCGAGGAACCCTTAGAAGAACCGGCCCAGGTCCGAGCTTTGACACCGCGCTGCAAGCCATGCTCGCAGGAGGCCACGTGTCCCAATAGTTCGAATAGGGTTTTTACAAGACTTAGGGTTACCTAGAAATAGTTTCTAGGTTTGGTTCTTATAACTTATAACCCTTAAGAAACAGCTGAAGTTACAGTGTTTTGCCAGGGGTCAAGTTGAGAAGAGTAGAGTTGTGAAAGGATTTATGATTGTTTCAATAATTCGACACAGTTTCTAATAAGGCTTCTCCAAAGGAATCTTCATGAGTCTTGTGGTGGGTTAGTATGGGTTTGGGGGTTTAGGGTGTGGGGGTTTCGGGTTTGGGGGTATGTTTTCACATATAGCTGCGAACTTTGAGGGGATGTTGTCCAGCTTAATATTCATTGGAAGAGCTGGCATTTTTTGCAGCTCCGGGTTCACGCTTCAGGGTTTTGGGTTGGTGCTTTATATTTAGGTGCACTTAGGATTTTCCCGGGTCTGTGTTTTAACTATTGCAAGTTTGAATAGTGATTGGTCATACTTCCTGTCCTTGTAGTCCCAATATCAACGCACCAGGTAATTTAGCGATAGCGAGGTTGCTGGTAATCTAAAACTAGGTCGTGAGGTCACATGCAGTCGGTTTTTGTATTTTACCGTTTTGACGAGCCCTTTATGGGAATGCAGAAGGAGTGATGCTACTGATTGCTAGTTACATAGTTTGGTCTGGAGCCTTGAGTTTAAGACTTCAAGAAAGAAGCGTTAAGAAGACCCTTTAGAGACCCTTTCTAGAGTCCCTGACAGAGAACCCCACCCCTGTAATTTAGGAGTAGTTCGCCAGCTGCCAGCTGAGAGCCCCAGTCTCGTGACGCACTCTTCCGTGAGATTCGTAGGGCCTTCTCAGGGTATGACAGAACAGATAGACCCTAAACCCGTACACGTCTTCACAAGGCTTTTTACAAAGTCCTGGCTCAGGGACCTTGGTTTTTTAGAAAAGATACCAGAATGGTAGGAATATAGGCGCCTAAATCATTGCCTATACTTTTTTTTTTTTTTTGGGGGGGGGGTCCTTATTCTAGTTATGGTATTTTGGGCCCTGAAACTCTATTCTAACTATTAAGGGCCCTATATTACATTGCGAAAAATTCTTACCTGGTGATGATGTCTCACAACTCAATTCCTCTATTCAACCTCTAAGCGTTTCAAGTGGAGCCCTAGAGCACTTTGTTGGGAAGCCCCCTTGCCTGCAACCTCAAAGCCAAACCTATTTTCCTCAGGCGATGGTGTTACACCTCTTGCACGCGAGGCGGCCGTGGTTTGCTGAGTATGCGTTGGCATGCCCTGGCTCGCCCTCAGGGCCTCATGCACGTACACATATCGTATGCACGGCCTCAGGCCATAGCCATGAACCACGTCCTCTAACCACAAGGCCCCCAACAGCGTCGACAATATCGTCGTCATAATGGAGCCTAGCTCCGGGTTTTCCCACTCTGGCTGCCTCCGCTGAAGGTGCCTTTAATCATCTGGGTTTAGGGTTTAGGGTTATAAGGTTTATAGGGTTTATAGGGGTTCAGAAGCCCTGCAGACTCACTCACTCATTCACGATCGCATAAAGGACGGATCCTGCGCGGTACCCAAAACTGTAAGCTCATCTAAACCCTCAAACCCCGAACCCCTAAACCCTAAACCCGAGAAGAAGTCGAATTGCAAGTAGATGCCCCAAGGCTCCATGTACCTTTATAGTAGACACTTAAGCCTTAAAGGGGTCCCTATATAGGTACTTTAAGGCTTAAGTATATACTATATGGGTACATGGTGCCTTAGGGATTGTTGTAAATGCGAATGCCTGGCAGGTTGCTATGGGCGCGGGTACGCCAGCAATGCGTCCGGTGAACAGCTTCCAGGAGCAGATTCTCAGGTGCGCCTCTTGGTGCTACACGTGGGTGGTTGTCAAAATTATTGGTCCCTTTTGGGGTACCCTAAATATTAAATTTGGTGCCGTATCATGATAGGGACCCAAAAAGGGAGCTTAATTTTGACAACTACCCACGTAGGCTTCTACGTTCCCCGGTAGCAGCCTTGATCCTGCAAGTACTAACCCCCAGTGTCCAAGCGTCCAAATGGTATGTTTTTTCATAAGTCACTCAAAGGCTCCATGTACCTTTGTAGTAGATACTTCAGCCTTAGAGGGGTCCCTATATAGGTACTTTAAGGCCTAAGTATATACTATATGGGCACATGGAGCCTTATACCCTAAACCCTATAAAACCCCTTATAGAACCCTTTAAAGGACGCCTTAAAGGAACCCTATTATGGGCACCATGGAGCCTTAGGGTCAGGTGCCAAGAACTATTCCTAGAACCATAGACCCTCGAGACCGAAAGCTAATATGAACCGTAACTCCTTTTCGGGTACTTAGAACTCTACTTATAACCCGCTTACTACCCTGCCCCTCCAAGTACACAGTAGGGCTTATTCGGATCTACTGGTACTCCCCAAAACCTGCCGGCCTGGAATCTCAGCCTGAACCGAGCAAAGTCGCCTTTGGCTATGACCCAACAGGATTGTCAAGCTACCCCAGACCTTCCAAACTCCTTTTAAGAAGGGAATATTCCTTAAGTCATATTTGGGGTCCTACTAGAATCTAAGCCATATATTTCTTAGTTAGGGACTTAGTAAGTAAGGGTATAAGTTCGTTTCAAACGGGTCATAAGCAACAAAAAGTAGCAAGGTTACTTTATTCATGGCCTAGCTACTGAGTCCCTTTGGTCAAGTCAGCGAAGCGGTACTGGCCTGATACTGGTACCAGTTTTGGCTGTGGTCCCACCCTGTCAGTTGGAAAGCTGGGCATTCCATCACCAGGGCAGGGCACAAGGATTTATCCCAGTGGCCTTTAGGGTTTAGGGTTTAGGGTTCAACAATCATGTACTTCCCCAAAGTATCCCGAAGAGTAGGGTTTTCTCTAGCTCCAGATGCTGTACTCTCAATGGTTTTGTGGCGCCTGTAGCCTTGCTATATGGGCAATTTGGAGCCTCAGACCTAGTTCGAAAGGACAACCATAGCAGGCTAATAAGGAAACCATACGTATTATTTGCTATAGGTTCCTATTATTTCCTATTATGGCAACGTGAATCAAATCCTTGAACAAGATTAGGGATAAGCTTAATCTAAGGTTAGAAGTACGGGCCCCTAATATGCAGCCTTAGGCCTTTTTTGAGGGAGTTCTAGGGACCCTTAAGAGTCTATATAGGGTATATAGTAGGTAATTAGGGATCCGAGCTTATGGGCCCATACTAGGGGCCCATGGTTTCAACCGTTGACTTAAGCAGAGGTCGGCGGCTGCTATCGATGCGACGGTGCTGCAAAGCAGCCCAGACCAACAGCCCGAGTCCCGTCTTTTTTAGGGCGTTTTGTGGTTTTAGGGTTGAGTTTCGACGTTTTTTAGGCTGCAGGGTTCAGTGTTTCGGGATCAGAATTTTAAGGTTTAGGGTTTAGATGCTCTGAGGCCTTTTGTGTTGAAAACCTCGTTAGGTTTAGACTTTAGGGTTTTCTGGGACACATGTCCGCTCGCCAAAGTCGCGCTCCTGCCATAGTGCAATGTAAACTTTGGCTTCGACTCGTCTTTGCCAATCGGGCTACCGCTGCAGTCCCACGCATATCTAAAAACCCTCACCCCTAAACGCTGGGGTGAATGGGTTATGGGGACTATTTTGGGGGATTATATAGGGACTACTATGGGTTATTGGGACCACCATGGAGGGGCTTAAGGACGATCATAAACCCTGAACCCTATAAACCCTAAACCGACTACTGAAAGGATCCATTCCCCCATTCCTTGCTAAGAGCCAGACAGCCATCTAAGAACCCTAAACCCCTATAGTACAACCCATATAAAGCCTTACAGTAACCCTTAAAGGAACCCTGAAAGGAACCCCAATTCCCTACTAAGAACCAGACGGGGTGGTTCCTAATGTAGAAACCTGATTAAGAAACCCTTGTCCTCAAACCCCCAAAATGTAGGATTCATATCAGGAATCCTACTAACGGCCCAAGGTTTCTTAATCAGGTTCCTACCCTAAACCCTAAACCCTTTATAGATCCCTTATAGACCCCCTATTAGTAACCCTTATAGACCCCTTTAAAGGAACCCTTAGGCCCAAGGTTTCTTAATCAGGTTCCTACATTAGTTTGGCTCTCGGGTGGTCCTAGGAGCCTGGGTCCCCCCAGGAATGGTTCTGGTGTACACGGGGCTTAGGGTTGAAACCCAGAGACTCCAATACCCCTTAATTAAATAATCTTCCTTAAATCATACTAGGGATCCTATTATAATTTAAGGAGTATTCCTTAATTGAGGGATATTGGAGTCTCAGGGAAGGTTTAAATGTAGGGTTTGAGGGTTTAGGGTTTTAGGGGATGAATTAGAGAAAAGCCCCGATCTTACACGTCTTATTGGACATTCTTTATCAGGTAGTGTAATTCAAGAGATAAATATAACCGTATTAATCAGAAATATATTACAGCTACTTATAACGCCCTTTTCGTCGCTTTTGGTGACAGAGGCGGTAAATGCCCACATCATTTAAGATTTCGTAATACAAACGACGGCACTATAAAACTATAGCCAAATCCCATACAAAATGTGATTAACATCTCAACAATGATAAATATGATAGACCGCGAAAAAGATAAAACCAATAATCCACAACATCACCCGATGGACTTTTTAGTGAATAAAAATTGACGCTTTCTACGAGAATGCCGCGCGGAAGGACTACGGCATTTTGTCCGAAGAGCTCACGGAGAACGCCAACGGCAACAAGGAAAGGCTTGGCATCACAAGAGCAGACTTGCAAGCAATCACTACCGAAAAGAAGAAGACGACAAGCTTTTTGGCGGAGTTCCAAACCCTAAGGCTCCATGTACCCATATAGTATATCTTAGGCTTTAAAGTATCTACATAGGGACCCCTTTAAGGCTTAAGTATCTACTATAAAGGTACATGGAGCCTTGGGAAAAGACGTACGAGGCGAAGTTTGGAACGTTGAAGATGGATGACGATGCAAGCTTTTGCATCATCTACAAGAAGCCCAACAAAGAGTAGGATTCAAGGTTTAGGGTTTAGGGCATACGCAATTGAACGGTTCAAATTTATGGTTTTAGGGTTTAGGGTATAGGGTATGTGGTTCTAGGGTTTCACGGTTTAAATTTAGGGTTTTATGCACTACTGTAGAAGAAGCGTGAAGAATTAGAAGGCTTTACGGCTTAACGGTTGGTTAACGGTCTAAATTTAACTAGGATTTTACACACTACTATAGAGGCAGCCTGAAGAATTAATTCTACTATGATGCTTATAGCAGGTTATAACCTCCGAAACCCTATTCTGATGAAGGCCCTGCATCAAGTCGGTCTTGGATTGCTAGGGTGTTTTTTCGGTGCTATACTAGTTTTCCGGTTTTGAGTTCGTGCATAGTATTTGTTTTTTGCCGGAGCTATATCAGGTCTGTTAAAAGCTAATCCGTCCTGCTAGACAGGTTGTAGTGTAGGAAGGCTTGTGGTTTCCGGTTCAATCTGGTTTTAGGGTGTGTTAAATTGGAGTGTAAGGTTTGTTTGGTGTTGTTGTCTAGGGTTACTGTTTCCTGTCGCTATGTCACCAGAGTTTAGGATTCGCATTCCGGGTTCCAGTGGTGTTAATCGACAGGTCTTTGGATGATTCGTGCGTAATTTGCTCTCAAAACTGCACCGCATAAACCCTACAGCCTAAACCCGAAACCCTAAATCCTGAACCCTAAAGCCTAAACCCTAAATCCTCATCCCTAAACCCTACACTAAACCACAAACCCTAAATCCTACACCCTGAACCCTGAAGCTCAAGCCCTGCCCCAAATCCAACCCTAAGACCAAAACCCTGAACCCTAGACCCCTAGCCCCAGCAGTCTCGAGACCGCCACCCCTAAGGCTCCATGTGCTCATGTAGTATATACTTTGGCCTTGATGAAGTCCCAATTCAGGTACTTTCCCCCAAGTATATACTATATGGGTACATGGACCCTAAGGGTACTATAGGGGCCTACAAAATTACCAATACTATTTTGGTGGTTTCTTACTATCTTTATAGTATACAGAAGAGGCGGCTGTGGGGCTCATATAATAGGCCCCCAGAACCCTCTTCTAATTATTAAGGCCCCTATATGAAACCCCCAACCCGGATGTCTCGAGACCCTAAGCCCAAAGACCTTTCATGGTCTTCCCAGAGAGCCTAGTACTTCTGGCTTAAGGATTCGACTTCTTTAGATGAGAGAATGGAGCCCTTTTTCATTTAAGATTTCCATGAAGGCATAGTCTTTCAGCTGCAGCAATGCTGTAAAACTCTACGGAAATCCGTGATCCTTGCATACTGTAATCAGGTTGCCACAGCGACGGCCCTGAGTTACAAAGCGGTGGAGCTGACGCGTCCGGGATCAGTTGTTAATAGCTTCAAAGAGTTTCCAAATCGGGTCACCGAGAAGGACTCTTAGGGTTTTAGGGTTTAGTAGTTCTGGTTCTGGGTTTAGGGTTTTTGTTGAAACATCCAGGGATGTCCCTACCCGTGTTGGGCCTCAGTAGAAGGGATTTGTATGGGAGATCCCTAGATTAAGCCTATATTCTTTGTTGTCGCTTCTGGGCTGCTTTGACTCTCGAGAAGAGGGTTTAGATGGGTTCCGTTTCTTGGAGACGTTCAAGGATTTTGGACTTAGTTGACAGCGTTTGGGAAACCCTCTGGCTTAAACCCTAAATCCTGTTTGGGCAGTTACTGTTAGCGCGTAGGGTTTAGTGCTTTGGGATCTTGGGTTTGGTGCTTTAGGGGTTAGCGGTTTAGGATGTTGGGCTAGGGCCATATGTTAGGGCTGTAGGGCGTTGAGGTTTAGGGCGGTGAGGGCTTCAAGGTTAGGCTTAGGCGCCTAGGGTTTCGCATTCGAGAGTTCCACTGTTACTGGGTGCGATTTTTTCTGGTGAGTCGTTAGTATAGAATCGGGATGCCCAGCCCTACTTCAAATTTCATGGGACTTAGTAAGTAAATTGATGAGTACCTTAATTGGGGTTAGAAGTAATTATAAGTACGGTTACCCTACTTATCTTTAAGTAAGCCCCAGTCCCAACCCTGTGGCTTAAACCCTAACTCACGTGGCCTCAGACGGTCCGCAAGAAACTCTCTGATTGCTTAGCTGGGGTCCCTTCAGGGCTTAGCGTGTCGGGTTTACTTGGAATTTCATTGGACTTAGTAAGTACAGGTAGAAGTACTTCAAGTGGGGTTATAGTGAAAGTATTGGTACAGGTAAACCCTAAACCCCTAAACCCCTAAACCCGAAACTCTAAGCCCCAAACCCCGAATCCCAGCTCAGTCCTACCTTGTTTATGACCTTAGCTACCAAGTCCCGTGGACATTTAAGCAGGGTGTGGTTCAGGATGCCCTCTGCTAAGCTGTGAATTCTATAGTTGGAGAGCTTTTGCTCCCGGCTTCGACAGATCGTAGGTTTCTCTTATCTTCGGAACCTTCGGAACCTTGTGGTTTAGCGCTTCGGTTGTAGAGGTGCTTGAAATTAGGAATTTAGTGGGGGTTTTAGGCTAAGTATACCCCCTTTCGCTGAACCCCGCACCAGAACAGTTAGCACATGCTGCAAGAACATCCCTGCACCCTATGAACCCTCAAACCTAGACCCTTCTAGCTTCTATGAGTGCTCGGAGAATGTCAGGCCAAACGCCCAGCCGGTGATTCCCAAATCGTTGAGGGTTTCGGGGGGGTTGTAGAACCATAAGGTTACTTATTCTGAACCCAGTACTTGGAGGATCATGGGACTTAGTAATTACGGTTATAAGTACCTCATTTGGGGATATAAGTATGGTTACCTTATTTATAACCCGAGCTACTAAGTCCCATGATCCTCCAAGTAGACCCTAAACCCTAAACCCTATAGATCCCTTTAAGGAACCCTATAGATACCTTTAAGGAGCTTCTTAAGGAGCCCTTCAAGTACTTACTAAGTCCCATGATCCTTTAAGTAAGCCCTATTAGGCCCTAAAGGCCCTCACCCCTGGACCCTGCACACGAAACTCTAAGCCCCAAACTAGGACCAAGAGTAGGCCCTTATGCCTTTTTTTAGGATTTAGGTTCCCTTACAACCCCCTTTAACCCCAAAAAGTGCACCCTTTTTTATTCCTACTCTTAGGCCTTAAGGTACCCTTCAATCATCGTAGATCCTAAACCCTAAACCCTTAAACCCCTAAACCCCTAAACCCTAAACCCTAAACCCCTAAACCCCTAAACCCCTAAACCCTAAACCCTAAACCCTAAACCCTTAAACCCCTAAACCCTAAATTGACCTAGATTTAAAGGGGGAGGTAGTGGAGGAAAGTTGGGGTCGCCGGCTCCGCGCTCGCAGGAATGGTTGAAGGTTCATGGGACTTAGTAAGTAGAGTTATAAGGGGCTCCTTACAAGGTTCCTTAAAGGGATCTATAGGGTTCCTTAGAGGGATCTAGAGGTTTAAGGTCTGCTTAAAGGTTCATGGGACTTAGGATAGCCACGGTTACCCTAAGGGTCCAAAGGACCCAATAATCAGGTACTTGGGTTTAGGCTAGTAGTTATGTATCTCAATATTTATGAGAGTATATGATTATTAGATACTTGGACCCTTAGGGTTATATTTAAGTGTAACTAGACGTAGGCCAAGTCCCTACGGTGTAGGGTTTAGGGTTTACTTAGAGGTTCATAGGACTTAGTATCCACGGTTATAATTACGGTAAATCGACTTATAATTACCTGGGGATCCAAAAACCTACCGTTTTCAGGGTCAGACCCTCTAAATTAAGGGGTCGTCACCTGCTATTTTGTAGGGTTTGGATCCACAGGTAGTTATAACCCCAGTTAGGGTACTTATAACTGTAGTTGCTAAGTCCCATGAACCAAGGATGATTGTGTCACTCAGATGGAGCTTGCCGGTAGGTTGCCCAAGGGACTCTAATTTAGATGCTAGATGGTAGGGCCTGCATTATAAGGAGCCCCGCATAACCCTCGAATCATCCTAGCAAACCCTAAATCCTAAACCCCTAAATCTTAAACCCTAAATAGACCTGAGGTTTAAAGGGGGAAGTGGTTGAGGGTGCGGGGTTCTACAGGGACTGAAGGTTTCGCCTGGTGTCCCAGGAGGTGTGAGGTATGCAAAAGTGTGCAGTCTATAGCCATGCCATAGACCCTGACTAACAAAAAGAAGAGCAACCTAAACTAAACCCAAAACCCGAACTCGTCAACCACTAAACTAAACCACTGCGCACCAAACCCTCAACCCGAAACCTATCCATGGATGCAGTTGGTGTTCTCACTTCTGACGGGCTCCTACAAGCCCTTTTTGGTTTTAGGGCTTAGGGCCTAGGGATTAGGGTTTAGGGTTTAGGGCATTTTGAAAATTTAGGGTTTAGGGTTGGGCTCGCCAGCGAGTCTTCAGGGTTTCGACTTGGAGGTCTTGTGCTGTAAACCGGGGTGGGAAGTTCAAGGTTCTAATGAAGGAACCTGATTAAGAAACCTTGGGCCTTCATTAGGGCTGCTTATATGAATCCTACTATTTTGGGGTGAAGAGGCCCAGGGTTTCTTAATCAGGTTCCTACATTAGTCATGGTTTTACCTACTTGCAGGCTCATACTGTACCCTTGTTTTAGGGTAGTTGTTTGCTCTTCTTCTACAAGTTCCTAACCATAATACTAAGTTTACTAGGTATCCTACAATGGGGTGGGGTATGAGTCTCTAGGTAGGGTTTGGGGCCTAATTGCTTCGAACTCTACAGCCCATCCGACAACGGTATCTATTCTGTGGTCTTCACTCTAAAGACTGTGCCTACTTCGGGATCTCCACTTAGAGTTTAGGCGTTTCGGACTTGGCTTGTTTATCCACGCCGCCGACATGAATCGGCCACCGGCATCTCCACGACAATAGCATGTGTCTCCCAGAGACTCCAAAATCCCTTAATGAAGGAATACGCCCTAAATTCTAGTAGGACCCGATTCGAGGAATTGTCCTTAAGAAAGGGGGTTTTGGAGTCTCTGGCTTCGAGTGTAGCTCGCCTCTTGCAAAATGCACGAGGCTGCGGACATCTTGGACACGTTCTGAGGCTCTATATATGTCTATATTGGAACCCTTCGGTTGCAGAGGTTTTGAGTCCGTATCGTCGCCGTAGTAACAGTGCGCGTGGCCGCAGGTACAAGCCAATCGTCGTCGCCATCGTGAGGATGGTAATAGTTTTGTATGTCGTCGTACCAGTAACAGCAGCAGCACGAGGAGGAAGAGGAGTAGTCTCAGCCACAAAAACTCACATGAGAGCCCGGTAGAGATAGAGTCCGTGAGATTCTAGTAGGTTCCTAGTAGCAAAACTGGCACAGATACAATCTTAGGGTTTCTTAAACCCTGAACACTTAAACCCCAAACAGTTTGTTCAGCTACTTGGAGGCTCATGGGACTTAATCAGTAAGGTTATATCTACCTTATAATTAAGTGTCCCTATTTACTAAGTCCTATACTAACTCCTAGGAACCTTTAAGTAGACTTGACATCTTGTTTACAGCATTCACTCTTAGGTGTAGGAAAGTACGATAATACATAAGGGGTTCTATAAGGGTCCTGTATAAGGGCTCTATAGGGGTTCTATAACCTTTAGGCTCTAAGGACTCATATTTTAAGGCTTTTGAGCCCAAAGACCATACTATATAAGGCTTCTGGGCTATCTTGAGCCTTAGGGTTAGGGTTTCCCTTAAGGGGTCTATAGGGTTTCGTTCAAGGGGATCTGTAAGGGCTCCTTTAAAGGCCTTTATAGGGGGTTTATAAGGGTGTTACATAAGGGCTCCTAGCAGCCTGGGAGCCGACGCGTGCCCCGAGAGAATGAATATCAATCTGCGACGGTTCGCACAACCAGGCTCGGCTTGAGGGTTTAAGTTTAAGGGCTTTAGGGTTTTAGGGTTTACCTGGGGATCCCAAAACCTACTGTTTTGGGGGGTTTGACCCTCTAATTAAGGGGTCATAACCTACTATTTAGTAGGGTTTTAGGGTTTAGGGCTTAAGGGTTTAAAGGCTTTAGGGTTTTAGGGTTTAGGGCTTAAGGGTTTAAGGGCTTTAGGGTTTCAGGGTTTAGGGCTTAAGGGCTTTAGGGTTTTAGGGTTTTAGGGTTTAAGGGCTTTAGGGTTTTAGGGTTTAGGGTTTTAGGGTTTCAGGGCTTTTAGGGTTTAAGGGCTTTAGGGTTTTAGGGTTTTAGGGTTTAGGGCTTTAGGGTTTAAGGGCTTTAGGGTTTAAGGGCTTTAGGGTTTTAGGGTTTAGGGTTTTAGGGTTTAAGGGCTTTAGGGTTTAAGGGCTTCAGGGGTTTAAGGGCTTTGGAGTTTCAGGGGTTTGGGTTTAGGGTTTCGGGTGCTGGCGGCTATGTCAGCGTATACTTTTCGAGCGATCATAAGGGGATATGACTGCTGATAAATCCTCCGACCCCCCATGCTCTGCCTGAAACCTTTTCGGATGTACAACTTGGTCTGCACTGGCTGTGCCGAGCGTCAGTTTCACACACTACTGGATCATCGAGACAGGTTCGTGCTTGTGCACCAGTCTCTGATCAAATCCAGGAAAAGGCCGGCTCCATGCAGTAACAGTTCACTAAGGGTACTATTTTGGGCCCTTTACACACTTTTTGGTTATATTATCCAACTGTTACTGGGTGGGGGGGGGCAGTGTCCAAAGTATGGAGGCATAAGAAGCATCTAGCTTCCAGGCCCTAGAAAGCGCAACCCCCAAACCTTGTAGTACCCCCTTAAAAGCGCCCTCAAAGGAAGCCTCTAAAGTCCTAACCCTAAGGCTCAAAATAGCCCAAAAGCCTTGCATAGTATGGTCTTTGGGCCCAAAAGCCTCAAAATATGAGTCCTTAGAGCCTAAAGGTTATAGAACCCCTATAGAGCCCTTATACACCCTCATACCCAAAAGCCTCAAAATATGAGTCCTTAGAGCCTAAGGGTAAAGGAACCCTTAAAAACGTAACCCTCATACTTCATCCGAACCCTGAAGCCTCTAGAGCCCCAAACATCTCCTAAATCCGGCAAAACCGTAACACCCCTGAATTCAGCAATGTACCGCAAACCCTATTATATATGAGGTCCTCTAATATTTTCAGAGCATTCCTTATTTCAGAGGTAGTGGGTTGTTTGGGGTCCTTTAGAGTTTGAACGCAGCCCTGGTAGGCTACGGAGTTCGTCGCGCTCCATGGGTCAACCTGCTGAGGCCCTTAGGGTCTTGAAGTGGGGGTTTCGGGGTTTCATAGGGATTTTTAGGGGTGTAGGGGGAGGGGGGGTAGGGGGCCTTAAGGCCCATAATAAGGACTAATAAGGCCTATTTAAGGAAATATAGTCCCCTACACCCCTCCCCCCTACACCCCTAAGGATCCCTATGATGGTTCGGGAGGTTTCTTCAAATTCTCTTACCCTTAGGCCTTAGGCTCTAAGGACTCATATTTTGAGGCTTTTGGGCCCAAAGACCATACTATATAATATAAGGCTTTTGGGCTATTTTGAGCCTTAGGGTTAGGGTTCATGCAAGGTTTTAGGAAGTTGTGTCTTGTAGAGGCTCTAGAATGACTTTACGAGGATGCTTTCAGCGGTTTACGCAGGGTGTTACCTGTTACAGCGTTTCCTTGTATTCGTAGTGGAGAAATCGAGGAGGAGGCACTACGCCCAACTGTTGCATTCATACCCTCACGTTTGTTGAAAGGAGCCTGCTTGGCATCCCAGCACGGGGCCATGGGAGCCCGGCTGGCAGCACGCGCCGGGTTGGCGGCCGCACCCTGGCGGCTGGGCTGACTTTGGGCATCCTGGCCCGCATTTTGGCCCTCCTGGTCATTGTGCTCCTGGCGGTCATTTTGGCCCTCATCCTGGCCCACATTTTGCTCCTGGCCCACATTTTGTTCCATCCGGCAGGCTCATCCAGAGACTGAGCGCCTTGCCTCGCTCTTGGATATTGTATCAGAGCCTTCTTCGTTGCAAGCCGTGGATTGAACCGGCGTGAGGAGCTAGGACCCAGAGTAAGCCCTTATTCCCTTTTTTAGGGTTCTGGTTCCCTTATTAAGCCCCTGTAAACCAAAAAGGGCACCCGTTTTATTCCTAGGTTACTCTTGGGTCTAGGGAGCCAGCTACCACTTCACTGCATCAGGCCAGGGTTTTGGAGTGGCGGCTAGACGGACTCGCCTCGCGTTTGGGACTGACGGTGTGTCACACAACATCTATATGCGCCCTGTAAGTCTGGTTCATGTAAGCAGTTTCTTACAGAAAAAACTAGATGAATCTTTCCATTGAGTTCCAGTGAAACTCATGAATGCCATCTTTACACTCATGAACAATCCATCGAAACCCTAATGACAAAGATACTAAGCCCCCGACACCGTAAATCCCCAACCTTAAACCCTCAACGCTTCACCTTACGCCCGTGCTTCGAAACCCTTCTCAGCCCTTAACCCTGCTAAGCTATTAAAACCCGCTCATCCGCGCCACAAGTCCAAACACTGTACTAAGTCCAGATAACCGCTAAACTACAATGCTTAAACCCTTACCCCAAATAACCTACTTGTTTCAGAGTTATATACGGCAAGCATAATAACGAGCCTTAGAAAGGTGGGTTCGGAGGGTTCAGGTAAGCCCCTAAATGCCGAGACTCTAAACCCTATGATCCTTAAACCCTAAACCCTAAACGCCCCAGACCCCTAACCTTCAACTCCTAACCCCGAAAACCTTATAACCCTAGCAGCGCTGATGTGGGAGGCGCTCCCGAGCCTAGCAGCAGCGGACAAGGTCTGGGCCTGGATTGTAGGGTTTAGGGTTTATGGGGGGGGTGTTCCTTGGATGTTCCTTTCCGCGATCTATATAGGGCTTAGGGTTCGTTTAAGGGTGCCTTTACCACTTTGATGGGGGATTCGATTTGGTAAAGGGGTTCCAGGACTATTATGTGTCGGCCTTGCTTTTGGCAATGTCTGGAACACGTGAACTGGAAAATTAAACAAATAAACAACAAGCAAGCTGGTGGACAACCGTGCAGGCCTGAGTGACGTGCAGCACCTTTATCCGTAATGACTCCACGTTTCATCGTTTTTGGCACCACTCACTTGCCATACTTCGCCAACATGGCGAGAGTGCATTCGGAAGTTTTATGGACGCCCGGTTTAGGGTTTGGGGATGTTAAAGGGCAAAACAGGGACACAAAGCAGCCACACTTGCAAAGTCTATCTGCTTTCAATGTCATATACAGCAAACGAAAGTCTTCGTCTGAACTTTAAACGCCAAATGCCTAAACGTTAAACCCGCTGAGAGAAGTTGCTAAGCACAGCTCCTGATCTCAACAATCGAGCCCAGCCCGAACCCCGAACTTCTTAAGCCCGAACCCTACGCCCATCTTCTAAGCAGTCTGTAGGCGGCTTATGGTTTGGGGTTTAGTAACGTCAAGGCTTTAGTAAGGGCTAAGGGTTTAGGGTTTGGTATGGGCTTAAGGGTTTGGGGTTTAAGGTGGAGTCTACGCTGAGAGTCTACACCGCAACCTTGTACTCATAATTAGAGCCAATACTTAGTCCTCAAACAACCCTAAGGCTCCATGTAGCCATATAGTATATACTTAGGCCTTAAAGTACCTATATAGGAACCCCTTCGAGGCCTAAGTACCTACTATATGGGTACATGGAGCCTTTGGGCAACAGCATAGGCCCCAAAGTAGTTCCTTTTTGGGATTACCTAATAGGATTCTATATATGAACCACAAAAAGGAACTACTTTGGGGCCTATGGGTAGTCCTCAACAACAGAGAGTGTCTCACGTTGACAGTAAACGCTAAACCCCTGAACCCTGAACCCCTAAAACCCTAAACCCCAAAACCCCTAAACCCAAGACCCCTAAACCCCTAAACCCCCAAACCAGGTGCCGAAGGCACCCATCCCACGACCATTTCCACAGCTCTTGCACCGGAGCGGGGGACCCGTCAATGCTGTACCCTATGCCTCCAGGGACCTTATTATGGGGTCCTTAAGGGGTCTAGAGCTTGCGGTTCAGCGTTTTGGCTTGGAGATTCTGTGTTGTGATCATGGGGCGGGCCGTTCGGCATGGGGGGATTGCGTTTATTGTTGTCGAGTGGTGCTTTACATTATTGTCTGTTTCCGGTGTTCATGCTTTAGGGTATTCTGGTGTAGAGTTGAGGAGATTGGGTACGGCCCCCACTCAGTAATAGTTGAATAATATTCATAATATAGATATATAAGGCCCTTAATAGTAGCCCTATTACAGACTGTTACTGTACGGGGGCCGTACCCAATGAGGAGAATATAGGATTGCTCGTTGGGTGGGGGATAGTGCTTACGGCGCTTAGGGATTGGAGGGTTTCGAGTTCAGTTTGCCAATACCAAAAAGAGAGGCCTTTTTATTCTTAGGTTACTGGGTATCCTATAGTAGGTACTTAGGCCTCAAAGGGGTCCCTAAATAGGTACTTTAAGGCCTCAGTATATACTATATGGCTACATGGAGCCTTAGGGGTTTGGCAAGGTTGATGTACGGTTCGGACATGGGCCTTGACAGCCCGGTTGGTGCTGTCACCCGATGCTCCAGCAAGGTTGCTCATGCTTCCTGCCTGGATGCCCCAGAAATATGAGGAAATAGCATCCACTTAAGCGCCCTAGTACGGTCGATAGTATGAGCCGCAACGATTGTTGGGAGTATTAAAGTCCTTATTTTACCCTCAATTATCTCTAAACCCGAAACAATCCTAAAGCCGAGATCCTAACCCTACACCTCATTTGTCGTATGACTCTTATCTCAACCTTCTACCTTGTATCTAAACAAGCACGCCCGGTGTCTCATCAAAGCAGTGTTCTGCCTCGTGCAAGAACCTCCAGCAAGCTACACCCTACCCAAACCCTAAACCCACAGCTCTGAACGCATCCCGAAGACATGAATCTTTTTGGCCCTCGGCTAGCCAAAAGGTCTACGTATCCTAAAACAGAAGAGTCGGTTCAGGGTGTATGAGGTTAGGGGCTAGGGTCAAATAAGGCCTGTAACTAGTCCTGGGGGGGTTACAGTTCAGGCCCGTTGAGGTTCATAGGGTTTACAACAAGGTTCAGGTATTTTAACCCTAAGGCTCAAAATAGCTCAAAAGCCTTATATAGTATGGTCTTTGGGCCCAAAAGCCTCAAAATATGAGTCCTTAGAGCCTAAGGGTAATATAGTAGGCGAAAACAGGATTCGATGTGTTTACTTAGTTTGTTCTTCTATGGCCTCGGCAAATGTTAGGTAGCCTTCAGGCTTTGGGGGTTGACGATGCAGAGGTTATAGCGACTATAGCAGCTACTGTTCTAAACCCTAAACCGACGCTCAGGCTCGTGTTAAAATAGTGGCCAAACCCTTAGCTGAAGCCCCTACCTAAACCCAGTGTAGTAGAGTAGGCAACCGGTAGCCTTTCTGGGTAGATACAGCCCAGGGCATCTGTTTTCGGAACCTCCCATGTCGATAACTGTGCAAGTTGGACTGCTCAGTGGCAAAACAGCCACCGTGCAAGCCGGCTTGGATGAAAGCGTGGAAGTAGTCAAATGTCGGGCGCAGAACGCGCTTGGAGTCGGAAGAGGGCGGTTGCTCGACTCTTCTGGAAGCCTTCTCGACGGATGCGTGCCGATCAAGAAGACCAAGGTGCAGAATGGTGACTCACTGACCTTGCACATTAATCGGGTTCAAGCTTGTGCATCCAGAGCCGCTGTTGCTGTCATTCTTGGCGACGGGTCGGTCGCCACCTGGGGTAATCCCGTTTCTGGCGGTGACAGTAGTGCTGTGCGGGATCAGTTGAAGAATGTGCAGCAGATCCAAACCACTCAGTATGCGTTTGCTGCCATCCTTGGTGACGGAACTGTCGTGACATGGGGTGATGCTGGGAATGGTGGCGACAGCAGTGATGTGCAAAGCCAGCTGAAGAATGTGCAGCAGATCCAAGCCAATGGCCGCGCCTTTGCTGCCCTTCTTGGTGTTGGCTCTGTCGTGACCTGGGGCGATGCTCGCTACGGGGGTGACAGTAGTGCTGTGCAGGGTCACCTCAAGAACGTGCAGCAGATCCAAGCTGCTGTTCGCGCCTTTGCTGCCATTCTGCACGACGGATCGGTCGTTACCTGGGGTGATGCTTTCGAAGGTGGTGACAGTAGTGCTGTGCAGGATCAGCTGAAGAATGTGAGGCAGATCCAAGCCAATGGCCGTGCGTTTGCTGCCCTTCTTGGCGACAGTTCCGTCGTGACTTGGGGCCGTTCCCCGTCTGGGGGCGACAGCAGTTCTGTGAAGGATCAGCTGAGGAATGTGCAGCAGATCCATGTTTCCTACAGTGCTTTTGCTGCCATACTTCGCAGCGGCTCCGTCGTGACGTGGGGTGATGATGGTTCTGGTGGTGACAGTAGCGCTGTGCAGGATCAGCTGAAGACTGTGCAGCAAATCCAAGTGTCCAGCAGCTTTTCTTGGACCATCCCTGACCGTGGTGCTTTCGCTGCTATTCGTTTTGACGGCTCGGTCGTGACCTGGGGTTACGCTGACTACGGTGGTGATAGCGGCGCTGTGCAGGATCAGCTGAAGGCTGTGCAGCAGATTCAAGCCTCTCAGGGCGCTTTTGCTGCCATTCTTTCTGATGGATCGGTCGTGACCTGGGGTAGTGCTATTCGTGGTGGTGACAGTCGTGATGTGCAGGACCGGCTGGTTAGGGTGCAGCGGGTCCAAGCTACTTACTCTGCTTTTGCTGCCATCCGCGACGATGGATCTGTAGTGACCTGGGGCGATGCTCGCTACGGGGGCGACAGCAGTGCTGTGCAGGCTCAGCTGAAGAACGTGAAGCAGATCCAAGCCAATCAGACCGCTTTTGTTGCCATCCTCGCTGATGGTTCCGTCGTGACCTGGGGTGACGCTCGTAGCGGTGGTGACAGTCGTGCCGTGCAGGCACAGCTCGAGAGCTCGTTGTTAGCAGATCTGGAAGGCTAAGAGCATCATATGGGAGCTCCCAAACTTAGGGGTACCCTATTTTGTGGTCTTTGTAATAAAGATCCTACCATTTAGGGTACTATACTAGGGTCCCCTTTTTCTGAACCTCCCTTATCCCCAAGCCCTAGTAAACCCCGAAAGGGGATCGAAAGTCTGCGAAATCCCTACACCCTACTTAGAGGATCTTAGAGGATCATGGGACTCAGTAATTACATGTATGGTTACCTTATTTATAGCCCTAGTTACTAAGTCCCATGATCCTTTAAGTAGACCCGAGACCTTGATAAATCCTGCCCTAACCCACTATAGAGCCCAGCGTTAGAGCTTCCCTTAGCGTCCGGACGATCCAATCACTAGGTGCTCGCATTTTGGGTTGTAGAAGTGTAGCTTAGTATATACTTGAAGGAGTATATGGAGTAATCAAAACATTAAGGGCCACTCTTTAATCATTACTCTAAGGGTCCATGTACCCATATGGTATATATTTTGGTCCAATGCACCTAAACATGGAAAATTTCAGTTCAATGTATGTACTATTTGGGTACATGGACCCTTAGGGTTAGGTCGTATAACACTACCACTAGTAAATTGTACTGGGGCTACTCAGGAACCACAGTTGGATAGCACTTATGATATGACGATACATAGCCCCACCAAAACCCCCTTATACAGACGCTGACAGGGCGGGGGCAGGACCCAACTAGCCAATGCTCTCCACACTAGTAGTTTCTATGCACCCTTAGAGTGAAGGCCGTTTTGAACACTACTCTAGACCCTAGACCATAAACCGGGGTTCTACAATACAACAACATGTGTATATGCATTATTTACAAATGTGTTTATAAATACAAATGTGCATATATATATATATACGTTTGTTTATATACTATATTCATATGTTTGTCTATGTATGTATAAATATGTATATATATATATATATATACACACACATGTTCAAGTCCCTATTTAAGGTGCTCCCCGACCGGCCCTCGAGACGGTAGCCACCGAGGCGCAGGTGCTGGTCTATTTCTGGCAGGGGACTTTAAAAGGAAGGGTTCCGTTGAGGATTCCTTAGGTGTCCTATTAGGGGCTTTATATGAAGGTGTTCGTAAAGGGTTCCTTGAGGGTTCTATTAGGGATTTTACCCTTAAGGGTTTGGGGTTTGGGGGTCCTTAAACCCTTGAGGGTTCATGAGGGTTGCGTTGAGGATTTCGTAAGGGTTTAGGGTTTAGGGTTTGTTCTATTAGGGGCTTATCTGGCAGGGGACTTTGAAAGAAAGGGTTCCGTTGAGGATTCCGTAAGGGTTTAGGGTTCCTTGAAGGATTGTTTAAGGGTTCTATCAGGGTTCCTTAAAGGATTCCTTCAGGGTTTAGGGTTTCGGGTTCCTTAAAGGATTCCTTAAGGGTTTAGGGTTTAGGGTTCCTTAAAGGATTCCTTAAGGGTTCTATCAGGATTTAGGGTTTGGGGTGTAGGGTTTAGGGTTCCTTAAGGGTGTGGGGTTTTTCAGGGTTTAGGGTTCGTAAAGGGTTTCTCAAGGATTCTATGGGTTTTAAGCTATAATAGGGTTGATGTGTTTTTCTTTTATGATTGTTGCTTTCGGATATTTCGTAAGCTTACTATTTTAGGGTCAATATCGAAAAATCGATGAAACCCTCAACCCAGTGTACCTACACCCCAAGCCCAACAACCCGGCTCGACACCACTAAGCAAGCAAGGTTGTGGGTACTTTGATGCGGGCTAGAAGTTTATACAGGTATATGTTTTAGGTGCGGCCCCACTCAGCAATAGTTGAATAATATTCATAATACAGACATAGTAGGACCTTAATAGTAGCCCTATTATAGACTCTTACTGTATGGGGGCCGTACCTAATATATGTTTTTAAATAAGCCCCTTATACTATGAGCCCAACCCTTATGGATCTCGGGAACTTAGAGGAACCCCTATACCCAAAGGCTCCATGTACCCATATAGTAGGTACTTAGGCCTTAAAGGGGTTCCTATATAGGTACTTTAAGGCCTAAGTATATACTATATGGCTACATGGAGCCTTAGGGATAGATCCCTTTAAAGGAACCCTCAATTCCTGCCACAGCGAGGCCCCCGCACCAGCGCCGCCGTCTGAGCCCCCGCCTGCCGAGACGAAGGTCGCGGATTTTTTGGGGGTTTAAGCTTAATTGGGGTTTAAGTTTAGGGTTTAAGTTTAGGGTTTAGGTTTAGGGTTTAGGTTTTAGGATTTAGGTTTCAGGGTTAAGGGTTTAAGTTTAGGGTTTAGGGCATAGGGTTTAGGGTTTAGGGTGTCTGCCGTCACAGAAGAGATTCCTTGAAAGGGTTCTCTCAGGGTTCGGTAAAGGTAATCTGGAGTTTAAAACCGATTGCTAGAAAAGCGTTGAGCTGTTTGGACCAAACAGGAGCTCTTTCCGGGTTCAAGGGTTTTGCGGTCTAGGGTTTCGCATGCAGCTCTGCAATGTTATCTCTGTCCTTCAACCCCTTGTCACGCAGCAACCGCTAGCCTCTGGCTAATGAGACATCCCTTCTCTTGAACGGCCCGGATCTTAGGATCCCTATTGCAATCCCTTCTTAAGATCGGGGGGTTTAGGAATCAGGGGTCTACACTAAGACTCGGATGTTGATTTTTTACTTATAAAGCCCTTGTAGGAATCATATAGGTTCCATTAAAGGCTATCGATGATGTAATTTAGGGAATCTTACAGAGCCTTTGCACGACCCCCAGAGCCCCAAACCTAAACCCTAATGGAATCCGCTCTGGACTTTTACCAAAGCTTCAGTAGCCCACCCTCAGAGTTTCAGGCGTTGTAGGGGCATAAATATCATAACTACGAATTGAGGGCTTGGAGTACCATACTTTAGTACTTTTTTCTCAAAGGAACCATTATGAAATGCAGGTTTATACCTTTTTTCTTTCTGGTTACCTAAAATGCCCAGCATACCCTAAACCCTAAACCCCTAAACCCCAAACCCTAAACCCTAAACCCCTAAACCCCTAAACCCCTAAACCCTAACCCTAAACCCTAAACCCTAAACCCTAACCCTAAACCCTAAACCCTAAACCCTAAACCCTAACCCTAAACCCTAAACCCTAAACCCTAAACCCTAAACCCCAACCCTAAACCTAAAGCCCTACAGCGGGTGCTGAAGCTTTTCGGATCCTTTCCTCGCCTCTTGGCCCAAACCTGACCCCTTTGCTGAGAGGATCATGCGACATAGTAGCTAGGGGGCCCCAAGTGTAGGGCTCCTTATATCCTTATAAGGGTACTATAGCACTAAGGGTCCAAGTACCCAAATAGTAGGGTTTCAAGGTCCAAAAACCACTCAGAGTATGGATTTTGGGATCTAAAACCCTGCTATTTGGGTACTTGGACCCTCTGGGTAGGGCTCTATAATGGGCTTCCCTTTAAGGGTTTGGGGTTTAGGGTTTGCTTTAAGGGTCATGGGACTTAGTAAGGGTTCTCACAGAGCTCGTTAAAGGGATCTATAGGGTTCCATGAAGGGATCTATAGGGTTCCTCAAAGGGATCTAGTGGGTTCCTTAGAGGGATCTATGGGGTTAGGGTTTAGGATCTACTCGAAGGATCATGGGACTTGGTCACTACCGGCACAGGACTCCTTTAAAGGGTTTAGGGGCTCCTTGAAAAGGTGCTATAGATTTCTATGATAGGGTTCCCTTTAAGGGTCTAGGGTTTAGGGACTCCTTAAAGGATCATGGGACTTAGTAACTAGGTAACTAGGATTTTAAATAGGGTAACCATACTTATAATCACTAATAACCCCAATTAAGGTACTTATAACCTATCAAGTCCCATGATCCCCTAAGTAGTAGCTACGGGCATGAATGTAACAAAAGGCAGCAAACAAAGTAACTTTACTTATGACGGCTGATATTGTCCTCCAAGTACGCTCCTCCGCGAGTGGTTTATACTTCCAGTCCTTGTACCTGTGGATCCAAAAACCTACCGTTTTAAGGGTTCGACCCTCTAATTAAGGGGTCATAACCTACTATTTTGTAGGGTTTGGGGATGCAGGTAAGAATATACAATGATATTCATCAACAACCTGGTCGTTTCCTATAGCCATACAACAGCCAAGCCGCATTACTTGGCTTTGGAGTACCATACTTTAGTACTTGTTTGGGGACCTGCCACTTAAAGGGAACCATTATGGAATTAAACAAAAGCCTATACTTTGTTTCTCCCTGGTTACTTCAAAGCCCAGATTAGGACTTGATTGAAGCAGGTGCTCTCGCTTACAACCCGAAACCTTAACCCGCCTCTCTTTTGCCATGTCAGTCTGCCTGGCAGACCCTGAAAAAGCCCCCCAACATGTCTCAAGCAAAAGCTGAGCATCCGAGGTTCTATTCTGCAGCCCCAGCGCTAAACCGTAAAGCCTTCCTCAAGCCCTAAAGCCCTCTGTTTAAAGCTTTTTGTTTGAAGAGGGTGCTGGCAGGGGGGGGTGGGGGATAAGGTGCTTAACTCGTTATTCGGTTTAAACAGGTGTTTCATTTTCTCGGTTTGACGGCTTCCTTCAAAGGGTCTATAATCAAACCATGAGGGCTTAAGGTCTAAGCGTTGATGGTCCATGCAGCATATACTCAGGCCGCAAAGGGATTGCTTTCTTATGTCGGTACATCAGGGTCAAAGTATGTGCCACATGACTGCATGGACCGTTATGGAAAACATGAGGCTGCTTGTTCAGCGTTCTACCTAGGGGATTTCGGGACGTCAGATGCTATTTCACAGCACGTCTTGCTACTGCGTATCTGCAGGCACCAGTGTCAGCAGAGGTGGAGAAGTTGCAGGCACCCACGGTGTGTGTCCTAAACCCCTCGTAAAAAATAAACCTTCATAAGGTTACGCCCATTTTTCCGTAGCCCCAAAGTTTAGGTTCCGGGGTTTGGGGAGTTTAGGGTTAAGGGTTCTAAACGGAACCCAGCACTTTGCTAAACCCGTCTATCCAACGCCAGAAGCCTACAGGGTTGACACTAAGCCGTGCACATAGAAGTCAGACAAGACTCTCAGCTCCATGTTAGGAAGCCTACAGTGTCAACACTAAGCCCTCGCACATAGAAGTCCGACAACACAATGAGCTCCATGTTATGAACGACCCTTGTACAGCCATGTGAAGAAAGCATGATTACCACTACTGCTGCTGCCACTGCTACTGCCACTACTCCTCCCCCTCCTCCTGCTACTACTGCTGGTGCTACTACTACTGCTGCTACTCCTACTCCTCTTACTATTCGACCTTTCTCTTGCTCCTATTTTTAGTATTGTTTCGATTTGGGGTTCTATTAATACTTGAAACCGGGCTTATAGACTTCAGGATGCAGAGTTTATGGTCTTTGTGCGGGGTTTCATTCATGTTGCGGGTTTTCTGTGGCTTGTGGATCGCAAGGGGTTTTGGTTTTCAGGCTATCTTTTGGCATGATCAGGACATACCTAGAGGGTCATACCCAACCCCTTTTTTCGGATACCTAGTTTTGTGGTTAGGATCTGTTGAAAAGAAAAGTAGATACCCTAAAAAAAAAGGATAGGGTATGAGCCTACAGGTATCAGGACATCTGGCATTTTCTCTGGGCCCAAAAGCTTGGCATTTGAGTCCCTGGAGGCTCAGGCTTAAGGGTAAACCCGATGCCGATGCCCCACCCAGATCGACCAGTCCCTTAAATCAAGAATATACTCAGTGGTACTTAGAAATATTTTTTTAATTTTTGGTTAGTATAATCCCTAAGAAACAGCTAAAATTATATTTTTTGCTAGGGTTCTAAGTTCAGTATACGTAGCATATCTGAAATTCATTTTTGGGAAGCTACTACACTTAAGGTATATTCCTTACTTGTAATTCAAGGGTTTTTGCAAGATCTGGGTATTCATTCAAGAACGGATGCTTACTTTGGATACTGCCCCGACTCAGTACCAGTTTAGGGTTTCAGGCCTAGCGTTTTAGTGCTTTTGAGCAAGAGAAAAATACAAGGCCGTTGATAGTATCTGTGTTACGGACTGTTACTGTATGGGGGCAGTACTTGCTCCATCGTCCGTGGTCTACATTACACCATGGCCCCCAAACTCTAAGCCCCACACTACACCCTAAACCCTTCATACCCTGAGCCTAAATGTCCAAATGGTCCTTTTTTAATATGGAGGGTTTAGGGTTTAGGGTTTAGGGTTTAGGGTTCCTACCCTCCCTCCAGTCCCGAGATCTTCCAATATGTAACCCGTAGGCTCTAAGGACCCATGTTTTCAGGCTTTTGGGACCAAAGACCATACTATATAAGGCTTTGGAGCTATATTGAGCCTTAGGGTAATATATCCCTTAATGAAGGAATGGAATATTTACATTACAGTAAGAGCCCTAATATGATTTCAAGGTTAATTCCTCAACTGAGGTTTTTGGAAGATCTGGGCAAGCACAAATGCTGCCACACACCACTTGGAGGGTCGGGGGACTTAGTAAGTAGGTAGTAAGTAGACTTATAAGTACCCTAAAAGGGACCCTAATTGGGGTTAAGGTACTTATAAGTCCCCAAAATAACCAGTTACTAAGTCCCCTGAACCCTAAACCCTTATAGAATCCCTATAGATCCCTTTAAAGGGGCCCTTAAGAAACCCCTTATAGTTACGAAGTCCCCCGACCCTCCAAGCAGCAACCTTCCCTCCCCAAACTGATACACTTAATAAGGACCCTTAGGGTTTAGGGTTTAGGGGTTTAGGGTTGAGGGTTTATATAGCTATTATATAAGGACCCCTCGGTATATACCCTTAATATAGCTATTATATACCCATTATACAGCCCATTATAGGGTAAGGGTCCCCATTAAGGGTCCCTCCTTTTCCCCTTTGAGATACACCCTCAACCCATCCTGACTCTTGCGCCAGGAACCCGGAACGCTTCCCTGCACAATCTGCAAACTCACACCCCAAAGCCCAGACGGTGTAAGGTTTACCCCGAGGCTCAAAATAGCCCAAAAGCCTTTTATAGTATGGCCTTTGGGCCCAAGAGCCTAAGGGTTAGGGTTTAGGGTGTACGGTTGGGGTTTCGGGGCACTGAAGCCCTCGGTCCGTAAGCCCTACCTGTATCCCCAAACCCTCCGAAGTACTGGAGTAGGCTATAAGCCCTGAATCATAGGGTTGAGCCCGCAAAAAACAGTAGGTTTTGGATCCCCAGGTAGAACTCAGAGCCTAAACCCCAAACTCCTAAACCCCGTTTAGCTGAAGCCCCTCAGTCGGCCAGGAGATCATCCAGCGCTTGCAAGCCGAGAACGCCGAGCTAAAGTCGGGTTCCAAGTTCGCCGAAGCTTTTGGGGGCTCTATATAAGGGTTCTATCGGGGAAGTAATTAAAGATTATACTTAACGGGTATACTTATCTTAAGGAACATACCTAAGGGTTCCTTTAGGGATTCCGATAAGGGATCTTTAGGATTCAGGGGCTCGGAGTCTAGTGGCGTGAGGGTTCTGGTGTTTCGGATTTAGGGTTCAGAAGGCTTTGGAATTGTGAAGCTCAATGGGTCTAAATGTTCCGGAAGGTTGAGAGGGTTACCCTAGGCTCCAAACTAACTGACAGTATTCTAAGGCTCTTACATTACTTGCCACTGAAGCATGAACGCCCTTATCAGTATGGGGGACTAAGAAGACCCCGATTCGGGGCGAACCATGTCTACGCGTCAAGATGCCTGATGCTAAACCCCGAACATCAATGGATGTCTAGCTTCTTAGCCAGCCTTTGTGCGCAGTAAACCCACGGAAAACGGCTCCTTTCACCATATAAACAGAACCTTGGAACATCTTAGAAGAAAGCTTTTTTCCAGAGTAGCCCATGTAGCTGACAAAAAGGAGCTGACCCCGGCAAAATGGGCGCATTTGCCTTTTAAGCGTGCCTTGGTTACCCAAGGCCAACCTTAAGCCCCAATCCGTAAACTCTTCCAGGAAGCCTTTATGGAGCCTACACGAGCACCCTGAAAGGCTCCAAAATCCTCGAAGAAGCCTTTCAGCAGCCCTTCCCTTGCTTGAAATATTATGTTTCTTGCAGGTCATAAGCGCCGTACTTGGGGTTACAAGTCATTATGAGTGTAGTTTCCTTACTTTCACACCAGTTACGAAGTCCTGTGATCCTTCAAGTAGCAGCCCCAAAGGGTCCTAGGTACTGTTATGGGGGATACTTCCCCAAATCATAATAGTAGTTCCTAATATAGAAACCCTAGGTTCTACCATATAGGTACTTTGGACCCTTTGGCAGCTTGATGGATCCCAGAGCTTTGCCTGAGGTCGCAGGTTGTTGCGCTGACACCCCAGGCCGAGGATCTATAAGGGTTTAGGGGTTAGGGCTTTAGGGGTTAGGGGTTTAGAGTTTTGGGGTTTCTTCTAGGACCCAGAGTAGGCCCTTATTCCAATTTCAGAGTTTAGGGATCCTTATAGCCCCGTTTGACCTGTTTTTCCTAGGTTACTCTTAGGTCTTGTAGAATGTGTTTGTAAGCCGCTGTGGGTTCATGGTTCCAGTCTATGCTGACTGCTTGTCTTATAGTAGCTATGGCTACCACTTCAAGGAAGCTCGTAAGTAATTTCAGCAACAAGTACCTTATCAGGGGGTACACGTAATATCCGTACAGTTGCCCTAATTACAACCTCTCGTTACTAATTACGATAAGTCCCATGACCTTTTTAGCAAAGGTATCACTATCCACGTGGCCTTTGTCACGTGTAGGAATGACTCTGGAAGACTTGTGGTTTCGGGGATAAGCGACGTAGAAACCATGAGTTTCCTTCCCAAGCTAAAGAACTTAGGCCTCAGTCAGCAGTAGAGTAGGTAATCCCTAACCCCTAGGCCCTAAACCCCAAACCCTAAACCCTGTTGTGGTATCTCCCCCCCTTTCAAAGCTAACGCTCTGAAGGTTTAGGACTCCGAGATTCGGGGCTTAAACTTCACTGAATCCGAAACAGCCTCATAAGTTTCTTAAGTATCCGCTCTGAATATCATGGGCTGCCCACACCTACCCCTAGACCCTACCCCGCAATCTAGGATAAATGCCTATTAAATGAGCTTTATATGGCGGCCCACCATCTACCTTGGTGCAGCTGCCCACTGTGAGTTGTGGGGCGGGGTGGGGCGCGGCGCGGGGCAGGGCGGGGCGGGCGGGGCGGGTGGGGTGGGCGGGGCGGGGGGTGGTAGAGCGAGTAACCCCGCTTATCACCACCTCCTCATGTAATGCTCATTTAACGCTCATTTAATGCTCATTTAACGCTCATTTAACGCTCATTTAATGCTCATTTAATGCTCTGATGCGGGGTTGGTTCTTGCAAACGCAACTAGAGCTGGTTTGGGGTGGGCTGGGGTGGGGTGTGGGGTGCGGGGTGGGGTGGGGGGTGGGGCGGGGGGTGGTGGGATGTGGGGTGGGGTGGGGGGTGGTGCAGCGCAGGCAGGGCAGGGCAGCAAAAGCAGGGAAGTGCAGAGGGTGGCAGGGGGGCAGGGCAGGCAGGGCAGGGGGGGAGGGCAGACATCGTCTCTCACTAGTGTTCGTTTATTGCTCACTTATTGCTCCCATAATGCTCACATAATACATTTTTAGTGCCATTTTAACGATCATTTATCGCTCATTTATTGAGGAGAGCCGGGGTTGGTCCCCGGGGTAAGTGTCAGCAACCTATGAGAATACCCGCCTGGCATCCTTGTAAACCATGCAAACCCCGAGATGCCACCCTGAACCATGAACCTAAACCCTGAACCCTAAACCCTAGAGCCTAAACCCTATAGATCCTACTGGATCCTAAACCCGAAACCCTAGAGCCTAAACCCTAAACCCTATAGATCCTACTGGATCCTAAACTCGAAACCCTAGAGCCTAAACCCTAAACCCTAGAGCCTAAACCCGAAACCCTATAGATCCTACTGGATCCTAAACCCGAAACCTAAAGCCTAAACCCTAAACCCTATAGATCCTATTGGATCCTAAACCCGAAACCCTAGAGCCTAAACCCTAAACCCTAGAGCCTAAACCCTAAACCCTAGAGCCTAAACCCTAAACCCTATAGATCCTACTGGATCCTAAACCCGAAACCCTAGAGCCTAAACCCTAAACCCTATAGATCCTACTGGATCCTAAACCCGAAACCCTAGAGCCTAAACCCTAAACCCTAGAGCCTAAACCCTAAACCCTAGAGCCTAAACCCTAAACCCTATAGATCCTACTGGATCCTAAACCCTAAACCCTAGAGCCTAAACCCTAAACCCTATAGATCCTACTGGATCCTAAACCCGAAACCCTAGAGCCTAAAGCCTAAACCCTATAGATCCTACTGGATCCTAAGCCCAAAACCCTAGAGCCTAAACCCGAAACCTAGAGCCTAAACCCTAAACCCTAGAGCCTAAACCCTAAACCCTATAGATCCTACTGGATCCTAAACCCTAAACCCTAGAGCCTAAACCCTAAACCCTATAGATCCTACTGGATCCTAAACCCGAAACCCTAGAGCCTAAACCCGAAACCCTAGAGCCTAAACCCGAAACCCTAGAGCCTAAACCCGAAACCCTAGAGCCTAAACCCTAAACCCTAGAGCCTAAACCCGAAACCCTAGAGCCTAAACCCTAGAGCCTAAACCCTAAACCCCAAACCTTAGAGCCTAAACCCTAGAGCCTAAACCCTAAACCCCAAACCTTAGAGCCTAAACCCTAGAGCCTAAACCCTAAACCCAAGAGCCTAAACCCGAAACCCAAAGGTTCAGGGGTTCAGGGTTCCAAACCGCAGCCCCGACGCCATTTGCTCTAACTGCCCCAGGGTTTAGGGTTTTGGGTTTAGGGTTTAGGGTTTAAGAAAGATGACCTTTGAATCCGAAAACCTACCGTTTTAAGGGTTCGACCCTCTAATTAAGGGGTCATAACCTACTTATTTTGGTAGGGTTTGGGGCCACAGGTAAGCCCTTGCAGCACCTACTGGCTAGCTGGCTTAGAGGTCCTTTGCAGCAGAAGCTCTGGACTGTAAGCCCTCAAGCACAAAAGCGGCAACACCCCAAATACATAAACCCTTTAACCCTGAAATGTCCATGGCATTAAGATAAACCCTTAAAGGAACCTGCATAGCCCTACCTACCCTGGGACTTAGTAACTAGCGGGCTTTTTCTATACATATGTGTGGATATATATGTATATGTGGGCCATGCTTAAAACTACGTGTAACCCCAATTAGGGTACTTACAACTGTACTTACTTAGTCCCATGAACCTCCAAGTAGTGGCGGCCTCGTTTTCGCAGGCTTCTTCCCAACCCATGGTCGAACCCGGAGCAGAGCTGACTCAAGAGGCAGTTTACATGCTTTTCACAGTAGAAGCAGAAAAGTTGGAAACCCAATAGCCTCAATCCGGAAGAGTAATCTAGAAGGAATCCCAGCACTATTTGGCCTTGATCCAGTTTCCAACTTTATGGGGTTTACTGCAGGGGTTTTGGTTTTGTGGTTTAGGATGATCTAGAGTATGTATAGGGTCTCTGTACGGGTTTTATGCCGTGTCTATTTGGGTTCCGTAGGTCTTTGAACAAAGTCCTGCATGTTTGCACTACGGTTCGTAGGATTTTTAATATCGCGGCATTCGGGAATTTGATGGTATTGGGGTTTGGGTTGGAGCTATAGCTGCGAGTTTTTGCACCCCTTGAGGGGGTATGGGTGCGATTCAATATGAGGTTTAGGGTGCGGTTTTGGATCTAGGGCTTCTTTTTCAACCTGCGGCTACAGTAGGGTTTGGGGGAATATCGGACCTGCGGATTAGTAGAGTTGAATCGGGGAGCCTTAGATTCAACGAACTCCAGGTGAACCCCCTGAAGGACACGAGCACCCAAAGCACAACTCCAAAACCTCAACCTACCTTGTCGCGAAATCAAATTCCTGCCCTAATGATTGAACAAGGTTTAGTTTACTCACATCCTGCAAATGCCCTGAACCTTAAATGCTCAGGTTTACAAGTGAAAACGACTTTTGAGAGCGCTAATGACGAAGAATCTAGCGGAGGTTGCTCCTGTGACATCTCCGGTCGAGGAGCCTGCTCCGGAGGACGGCCACCAAGGATGTTTCGGGTTTAGGGCTCTGGTAAGGGCTATACTACTGTATTCTTGGTTCCTGAGAAGTACCCTCTTGCCCTGTTTATTTTAGGGTCCCATTACTAAAAACCGAATAGTAGGACTAAGGGTCACTCTATCAAGAAGGCTATTCAGGAACCTTGTAGTTGTTGCGCATGACTTGCGTCGGGCTTAGGTTAGTTTTCAATGGTTTTTGGTGGGATTTGGCATCCAGACACTCCGATATCCCCTAATTCAGGAATATTCTTTCAAGCATTCTAGGGATCCTACCATAATTTTAGGGCATTTTCCGTGATTTAGGGACATTGGAGTCTCCCGGAGCTTCTTCCGCGTTCCAGTAGCTTGGGCTTCAAGACTGCATGCCTGAGGGTTTTGAGGTTCCCGGTTCAGGGTTTAAGGTTTAGGGCCTATTTCAGGATTGGACCAATATGGGGTTCTCGGTAAGGGTTCTTAAAATTAAAAAAAGGGTTCAAGAAGGGCTGGAAGACGGTTTTGTACACATAGAAAAAGGCGCGATGTGCGAATTCAGAGAAAGTTGGAGCCTCTAACATACACTTAAGCAGCAGGGTCCGTATTCTGGAGAGGCAGATGAGTGATCCCTGATAGTCACTCCATAAAAAATCCCGAAGCCCGCTATAACACACCACTTATCTTATGGCAACACTTTCGACACCGCTGATTCTTGACCACCACAACCACAAGCGACATGATAAAACTCTTCCTAAATCCTAAAGCCGAAAGTCCTAGACCCGAGCCCTACGAACATGACGGCGCAGCAGGTGCCTTACAGCGAGCCGGTGGCAGAAGCAGCGCCCGAGGACGCCGCCCTTAAGGGGCACGTCCTGACAAATAGGGTTTATGGCGTAAGGGTTTGGTTTAAGGGTTGATTTTTTGCGTTTCTACAATAGGGTTGCACGAGTTTTCAGGTTTTTGAGTATAAGGCCTAGACGACAACCCCGGGGAGGGTCCTACAGGTGTACATGGACCCATGGGGCATGTCAGGGCTTCAGGATATGAATCGTTGGGGTTACAGCATTCGGAACCCCACCTGAACTCGAAGCTGCAGCCCGCGGTCTCGAACTTGGCCCTAATCGTCCTACTACATGTACTCGTACTAGTGTTACTCGACTGGTTTAGCACTGATGCTCGTAGTCTTACCGCTGGTACCTTTCGTAGTAATGAACTAGTTCTAGTACCAGCGCCAGTACGAGCACTAGTACTACTATGAAGTCTGGTACTAGTAATTGTAGTTAGTACTGGTACTAGTGCTACTGGTGATACTGGAACTCGAACTCACTCGAAGCATCAGAGTAGTCAACTCAGATGTAGGCCCCTACCCTGCGCCCTACACCCTGAACTGTGGCTCTGATCCTGAAAACCCAAAACTTTGAATCCTGACACAGTCGACCGTTCTCAGACCTTAAATTACACTGAATCCTAATGTAAGAACCTGATTAAGAAACTCTGGGCCCATAACACCAAAACAGTAGGATTCATATGAGGACCAATCTGAGATCCCCAATACCCAACCTTTAAACTTTTCGGGTTCTTATAGTTTAGTAGGAATCGGAAAGTTTAACCTTTTATTTCTGCGGCTTATTAGGGGAGTAAGTAACCCAAAAGCCTAAACCCTAAGCCCTATAAACCCTAAACCCTAATTCTTAATCAGGTTCCTACATTAGGAAGTTTCCGGCCTCAAGTCTTCGAGTATGGGATCAGCACCCATGCAAGACGAGGGGTCGCCTTTAGGGATTTAAGGTTTAGGGGGCTAGGGTTTAGGGTTTAAGGGGTTAGGGGGTCCCAATATCCGTTAATTCAGGAATATACCTGAAAACTATAGGGGCCCTTATATTACGGTTTAAGGTATATGCCTTATTAAGGGGATCTCTGGGGCGGGTTTATGGGATCATGGGACTTAGTAATTGGGGTTATAAATAAGGTAACTATACTTAGAATCACTTATAACTTATAACCCCAATTAAGGTACTTATAACCTTACTTACTAAGTCCCATGAACCTCCAAGTAGGGGGTTTATGCAGGATGTCGGAGAGACACTTCGGACGATCACTCGGACGAAGAATATTAGCACTTCCTCTGTGGGTGGCGCAATTAAGGGTTCCCCGAGACTCCATTATCCCTTAATTAAGGAATATTCCTTAAATAATAGTAGGGTCCCTATTAAGATTTAAGGTATATTCCTTAATCAAGCGATATTGGAGTCTCTAGGTTACGGGGTTTAGGGGACTAGGGTTTAGGGTTTGGGGGTAAGTCAGGGTTAGGTTCCTTGCTGCAAACTGAGGTTTTCTCTTGGACTATCAATAGGGCATCCTGATGTAGAGAAATCCCCACATGATAGCAGTGCCACCCAGCCACTGCAATAGTTTGAGCCACTGCCTTAATCCCCAATCCCACCCAGAATTTCAGAGCTTGTTTCTGATCTGCATGTTGGGGGGGCCCCATGCGCCAGCGACCGTACCATGAGGGCCACGGCGACCAGAGGATGCACGGAAAGCGGTTCAAGTTCAAAGCAGCGGTGCAAGCTGCATACGCGCAGAAGGGGTGGCTCAAGCGCGACGACCCCGGAGGCTCCATGTACCTTTATAGTAAAGAATTTGGTCTTATTCGGGGTCCCTATATAGGTACTCTAAGGCTTAAGCATACACTATAACGGTACATGGAGCCTGAGGGGACCAAGCAGGGCGAGAAGCCGCACGGTTTAGGGTTTAAGGTTTAGGGGTTTAGGGTTTAGGGGTTTAGGGTCTAGGGGACTCCGAGAGGAAGACGACGATTAAGTGCCTTCGTTTTTGATGTCCAAGCATTGCGAAACTGAGGGCGAAGGAATGGATGTTCAGGTTTGACAGATTGGAGGAGCTTAAGCCTTAAGCACCTGCAGGTTTGGAGTCTTCCCTAAGCCCTAAAACCTAACCCAAGGTCGTAGCCTCAAGGTCGTCTGCTGTAGGGTTTATATGAGGGTTTGCCACAATAATATGTCCCCTAAGTCATGTTAAGGACCACGCCATGTGTTATGGCATGTCTTTTTATTAAAGCGGTAGGTTTTCGGATCCACAGGTAAACCCTGAAAGCACTCACGTACCAATTCCAGGAGCCGGCTCCTGCAGAGCCAGCTACCGAGGCGCCAGCTGCCCCGGCTGCTGAAGAGCCAGCTGCTGCAGAGGAAACCCGAGAGGGGACTTAGTAAGTACAGTTATAAGTACCTTAAGTGGGGTTATAACTAGTTATAAGTATAGCTACCTTAATCATAACCCTTGCTACTAATCATGAGCCCTTTGGGGGGCCCCCATCCGGGGGACCCCCATTCTCAATGGGTCTCGCTTATGAGTTCGAGTATGTCTCTAAATCTCTCTATATCACTCTATAACGCTTTATAATACTTTATAATACTCTATAACGCTCTATAACACTCTAAAACACTTTAAATCACTCTATAACACTCTAAATCGCTCGAAAGATTATGAGGGCTTGCCGTTGGGATCAGATTCGCTTCTTTTTTGCACTTTCGCGTGCAACTTCGGGTCATGACGCCGCCGACGTCGTTCATCTCGGCTCCTAGCGGCAGTCAGTCATGTGACTCATGACGGCTGACTTCCGTGAACAGCGAACGCTCCTTGGTCTGGACGTTTGCATCCCGGCAAGGCCCGGGATACAGGCGGAATGGCATGCGGGGCGGCTCATGGCGCGCCTGGCGGATGTAGAGCCGACTAAAGAAAACATGCGAGCGGGACGAAAGCGTCTACAAAAGGTACTCGGTACTTGCAAAGACGTACATATGCAGTTGTGGCCTGGGTCAGCTGTGCCCCTGCGCCCAGCAATCCTCAACGCCTACAGGGCCCCTGAAGATGCTTGGTTGATGATGGCAATTGTTTACAGTAGCTCCACTCTAACACACTGACGGTTTGACAGTTGTGGGCGTTCTGCAGCCCATGGGGTTTCGCTCGAGGATCCGCTGGCTGCTTTGTATGACAAGACCGTTCCTACGACAATGCTTGTGGCCATTTTGGCATGGACCCTTAAGGGGACGCATTGCAAGAACGGTCCACGGGGCATTGCATGCAAACTCTTGGATTCTTTACTGTGTGCTTGTGCACGGCACGGCATGAAGCTAGAGTTGAAGCCGGAATATCGGGCAGGACGAGGCCTCAGTCGTTGACTCGTTGAGTTTTTAGCGCATGTCGGCCAATCTGCACTGAAGGGATCAACATTATTTGTTTGATTCGAAACGACATCCAATCCAAGCCTGATGCGAAACGAAATCCAAGCCTGAAGCCAAGCCCAAGGCATGCCACTGATGTCCGTTCCCCTGACCCGGGACACGCGGCTGCCCATGCAGTGGCTGGCACCATTCGGTGCTACTGGTTACTTCGAAGAGCTATGGAGCGTCGAACTGCTGGAGATTCGGTTCTATAAAGTTTGGGAAACTTACAGAACGACTATGACTATCTTAATCTTTTCTGTGATTCGACTTAGGGTCCAGGGTCCGGGGGCTCCAGGCTGGGCCAGGGTCACGGCTAAGTGCATTTCTGAAACTTCTTTGTCGTGCGTGCCTGGCTGCTGGACTGTCCGGTACTGCATTGCTGGCACAGATGAAATTCTTCTGGGTCCTATAATACCTGGTACCTGCCTGAGACCTTCCACTCCTGATTCCGACCATAATTACAGCGATCCCGACACAGTCACAGGGGTGCCTCAAACGGGACATGATAGAGGCACGGGTCCCATCTAGGAATCTGGAACATTTCCGCTCCTATCGAATCTTGTGCGTTTCATTGACTGACAGATGCACAACCCTCGCATAGCACGACTTGTAACAAGCATGAAGCTCAAGCCCATTCAGGACGCCGCCAAGCCCTGGGTACAGAGCCCTTGCTCTACATGCTCCCTGGCCAGTCTCATCACCTTTGCACTGGACCCGATTCCTGCCTGGAATACAGTGAGTTAAGTTGGTGAGCCAGTAGTGAGTTGGGCGCTCAGCCTGTGTCACCGTGTGTCAATCAGCCGGTCTGTATTGTCAAGGTACGATGTTTCGGTGTGTAAATGGGCTGAGGTCTTAATGTGTAACAGTCAAAACTTGTGAATCGGAAATTTCCGGACTCCACACAGACACCGAGGCTCTCAGGTTTGCAGGTGTCGGAGCGACCAGGGGCATTCAGGTTCCGATTTGCCGTGGAAATGATTTCATTAGACTCACGGTCCGACGGTAAGTATGTTATTACAAACATAACTCACTATTTTCCTCATTACAGTATTACTCGATTCCATTCGATAATGAATCCGTTTGAGTCCGGATTTTTTAGGGGGGTCCGGATTACGGATCATCAGTGAATCAGGTGGTTTCAAATGAATTAAATCAGAGCCAATTATTATTTATAATCATTGAATTGAGTCAGTCTGTAGGTCGGGCTGGGCCGGATGGCAGGGGATCCGATTGATGGGTGATTGGTAATAAATAATAGTCAGGCCGATTGTAATTTTACATAAATTAAGAGAGTGGAGACTGACTGAGATTGAGATCTGAGACTGAGAGCCGGAGAGTGACATAATTCATATTTCACGCCTCAAGAGTGAGAGTGACATGACTTATTAATATGAATATTTATTCAAGAAATACTCAATTGAATTATTGGGTAATATATATATCACGACACTATAATTTAATCATATCAATCGGCAGTTGATGAAACGAGGACTGACTGTCGGCCTGAAGCTAGCCTTAGGCATTCATTAATGAGTTTAGTAAAGTCGTCGCATCGTCACAGTCAGTCAGTCGTAGCCCAGTAGATAAAAAAAGAACGTAACATGCTTAGCCGAATACTACAGCGGTGAGCGGATTTAACTATAATTGAATTGGCCGGTTAATTTTGCAAGACACTAGTCTAGTTACTATACGAACCTGAGTCATCAGTGAATCAGGAAGCACGACCTCACGGACAACCGGGTCAAGAACATGGCTGCGCATGCACTACGGGTGCTGACGCAGGTGGCAGCATTCTTGGTCGCTTAGCCCCATAAATTTGATCACAGGGTGCGCGAGATAAATTACATTCAATGTTTCAGTGGACCCATAGTAATAATAGTAATAAGGCAATTAAGTAATAGTATCGTATTATAGACTTATAGATCAATGTCCATATGACGAGCCAGTGAAAGGTCAAAGGTTTCAAGGCTCAGGGGCTTGCGACAGTTTGCAACAAGTCAGGGACGTGAGCAAACTAATGAATGGACTGATGTGATCCAGCAGGCGCCAGGATTTGCATTAGCATGGCCTAGGGTCGAGTAGATGTCTTTACATGAGGGGCCAGGTCAGTCTGAGTCAGTCAGGGTCAGTGTCGTGTCTGGCTGTGTTTTTGACATTGGTCCAGGTGTCTGTAAGTCAGTCGCCATTAGTTATTCAGGTCAGTGGGCATTCAATTCAATCCTACTCCTACAAATATTGTAGATCTGGTTCAACAACTAATAAATAGCAAACCTGCCCGAGGATGAGAATGTTGCAGCAATCGCCGCGGAGTCGGCGAGGTTGGATCGCGCACTGGCCGTCAAGAAGATGAAGCCTCTCCGGCCAAGTGAGAAGATGGACATCATTAACCTGGTAAGGGATGGCAAGCCGCTCGGTGCAGACCAGACCTGTTTGTAGTGCTCCACACGCGATTTAACATTAACGAGCTCGTGTCGAGGCCGAGGTCTGAGTCTGAGGTTGAGTCGGATCGCCTGAACTATGTAAGTAGTGTGACAGCTTCGAGCACTGCCAGTCTGTTGTTGTTCGCAAGTCCAGGTCGATCGGTTCAAAGCGTTTGTCGAGTCATTATCTTGGAAGTCTTGTTTGTTCAACCGCCAATGTTTCGGCATGAATGTTGTGCGGCAGGTTCTACACTCTGCGACAAGCCTTGCTCGACAAGGGCAGGCCCAAGCATGACATCGCCCCTTTGGCTGCCTGGGATATGGAGTCTTGGACGCACAGCTCAGACAGAATCAGAATGAGTATTCAAAAGCACATCAGAGAGATAACGACGTTGCCCTTAGTCAGATCAGACTGCCATTTATCGAGTTAAGGAGTGTGAGTGTTATCATTATCAATGATATCAAGAATCAATTGTCGCTGCGACCTGACTCACCCCAGTTAGTGTCGACAGTGTTGAGATTGGGCATTCAGTAGGGACCCCACATTCTCCGGACTGTTACTGTTGCCAGCGCTCGTACGTTTGAGAATGACACCTAACTATTGACAATTGACATTATCTAGGACCCAGGACAGCCCTTGAATCGTTGAAGAAGAGCTAACTATGAATCGGAAACGGTCACGGGTTCCTGCTTGGCACATGAATCATACCATATCCAGCGCGAGGCGGTCTACCTCGCCAAAGCCAGGAGCCTTTTCGCCCCTCACGCTCAGATGCATGTGGGGGTCTCGGATGAGCTGATAAACAACTGATACAAAAATTCCGTAGTATTGGGCCAGCAACCGATTTTAACCTGACGAAGCTGAATCGTCACCGTCACCGATTCATAGGCGAACAGGAATCCAGGAAATGGGCCCCATTTAATTTAAGAATCAGGGTGGGGGTTCAAATAATGTTAAATCCGCTCTGACACTGAATGAAGTTTGAAATATCACCTAGTTATGTTGTAACAAATATAATATATTAAATACTTGTCATTCGTCCACAATTAAGGTCTTCAATAAGTTCTCTTGTCGTTGATCCGGCTACTCTGTGACAGTAATAATAACATGCAACGAGCCTCGTCAGAGGTTTCCGGACAGTGAGCTTCGATTCATCGGATCAGACGTCCATTAGCCTTGAATCCGTCGTGGTGGTCGTGTCTCTCTCTGTCTCTCTCTCTCTCTCTCTCTCTCTCTCTCTCTCTCTCTCTCTCTCTCTCTCTCTCTCTCTCTCTCTCTCTCTCTCTCTAATCTGAATCTGATCTCTCTCTCGGAATCTGAATCATGGAAGAAGTACACCTTCATCTCAGGCGTTTGTCTTGTGTAGCACAATTTACAGCAACAAATTATAAATTGGAAACCTCGCACCATGGCTCGGCATAACTTCTCGAACTTGACGAGTTCTGATTTACCTTAACTTGACAGTGAAATCACGCCACCGACCGACTCCCACGATCTTTCGAAACTTTTAGTGATTTTAGTGTAGTTAGTTGCATAGGCATTGGTGATAAGTTGACAAGGGAATAGTCTAGTAGAGTAGTACTAGCATCAGGGGTCGAAGTGAGAGTCGTGCGCCGCTAGAGAGCGGCAGTGGCAGGTTCAATCAGCCTGAAGTTTTGGTGTCGGTTTAATGAACAGAAAGCAAAATAAGTAAATTATCTTAGTAATCGGAAATAATTTAGGAGTGATACTGCTCTTCAGTCTTCGTTGCAATTTCATTAGCCAGTGCGTAGTTCTTACGGTTATTGGCGGATTCACCACTGATACTGATTGCTTTGAAACATTGCTTGCCAATGTAGTATAATTGTCCGAGTGGGTTAGCACAGTGCGTAAGTATAAGTAGTACCATACCAATCCAATACCAGGCTAGAGTTTTAAAGTGTAATAATACTAATTAATGGTAATTAATGTTAATTAGTTCAATGTTCCAGAAAACGTAACACGATGTGAAGTGACGCCCAGTGGCCCAGGTTATGTTCGACGGCTCCAGCATCCAGAAAGTGCCGATCGAGGCTTACTCATTCTACAGCCCCCAGCTGGAAAACAATTACCGGTCAGTTTGGGTTAACGGTTACTGATTTGTATATTGAATTATTGGTTCGGGCGACTTCAAATTCAAGTCAAGGCTCAGATAGGACACAGGGTGAGGGAGATTGATGAGAATCTTAATAGTCTTAATGAGTATTGTCGGTAATTTTATTCCTGGGCTGCAAGACTATTTAATTTAAAGCAAGCCATTGACTGTGATGCCCGTCTTACACTAGGGTTTCGCTTTTTTAAACACCCAAGCTAGACTTGATCGTTCTGGTCCGACTTCACTTGCAAGCCTCAGGTTTGGGAGCCGAGATGGGGGCATTTGGCCCTCCGCTGGCACCTGGATTGAATTCATTGAGCCGATTTAATCAATAACTGCAAACCTCCATCAGAAAGTGAGTTGTTGATCTTGGTGCGTTGTTGCGAATCAGACCAGATTCATTGTAGTTTTAACTAAATGTTGAAACAGCAGCTAAGCAGCTAAGTAATACAGTAGATCGTCACGCGCAGGAGGGTTTCCCACATGCCCGATTCGCAGTTCGTTCCGGGAGTCAAGTTGTTGATGATGACGAGACTGAGACTACCGGAGTCACCGATAAGTACATTAACTTAACAGAATCCAAACTTGCCTTGTCTGGTCAGTTGTTGGCCTGTCCTGTAAGTACTCAAATTCAGGTGAGACTTTGAGAGCTGAGTGGAGGGCGGGCAGCTTACAGCGATGTCATTTGTTGTAAGTGGTTTCGGAGCCATAGTAATTCGGCCTTTACAGGAAATGAATATAGAGAAATACTATAACTGGTTTAACCTCTGACCATAGTTTTACATCATTATTAGCAGGGTGCCTGTACTGTCCTCGGAATTACACACCACCGCGTCTGTTGCAGCAGCGCAGCACTCAAGCACCCAATGAAAACAGGAGTGCCTGCGATGACATTGCTGAAGTAATATAGTCGGGCAGTTCAGTTTCCCTTTGCTCTTTAACTTGCAGACTGATTGATTTATTCAACTCATTTAGGTTCTAATACTCTTACTCACTTGACGTTAGCGCTGGCTACCGGACGCCGGACACCGGGACGTTGCAATGACGTTCACGACCGAGACGGACAAGACCGGTGAATCAGACACGTCTGACAACAGCTCCGTCCCACTGACCCAGAGCTCTGCCTTCGGCTCAGCCGCTTGTTAGCAAGTAGCCGACTAAGTTAAACAGGTAAGCAACTGGGTCGAGTCAGATTACTGATTGGCAGGTAAGCAAAATGCGATCATAGAAACCAAGGTAACAACATGCGCACTTGGCAGTATTGAGGTTTAAGCCTAGGTAACTTCGATTCTAATTAAATAAAAATTGATTAACTAGTTGATTAACTAATTTATTAATTAACTAGGCCCCTAAGCCTTGGCCTTAGGCTTCGAGTCTATGACACATCATTCATTCATGGGCATTATAGTACAATCTTTCAAGGTTAGGAAGTCCACGCACTATTATAGTACCAAGGGGTCAGGGTCCCAGGCCAGGGTCAGTGAGTCAGGGTGGGGCTCGGCAGATGGTCCGAATAAGTATTGTCACTTCAGTGGTACCTGACAACAGACGATTTCGATGACGAGGACCGTTCACTCAATAAAGTCCCGAAATTTGTAAGTCAGACGTGGCACAGCCCAGTCAGAACCCAAACATCCGTCAACTGTCAGTTTCTCCGTGTCAACCCATGCCATGAAGTATGACGACACAGTCTGACAGTGTCAACGGAACGACGATAGCCACAACGTCTGATGGTTGTTGTTTTGTGCCATTGCATTATTCTGACGCCGACAATTCAAACAACGATGACCTGACCTCTGACTTTCAATACATGCCATGTCGTCATTCAACCATAACTAACCAGATCTCGTCTCAGTGTAGCTATGATTAATTGCTTGTTACTCAGTGATATTGCCAATTGCAGAAGATCGGCAGTTTATGTTTGGAATCAGGACCACTCCTGGACTGCATTGCAGAAGGCGGCCCAGGGAATTGCATCTGCGTGGCACATCGTGGCAAAGGAGCTGTCCCAGAAAAACTTGGACGCCGCTCGACAGGAAAACTATAATAGTCTAATAAATAATAATCAGTGGAAAATTAGTACCGCATTTCTGCACTGATTCAGCAATCAGGTTGAACTACAGT
This sequence comes from Symbiodinium sp. CCMP2592, assembly GCA_905221615.1. Classification (NCBI taxonomy): domain Eukaryota; class Dinophyceae; order Suessiales; family Symbiodiniaceae; genus Symbiodinium; species Symbiodinium sp. CCMP2592. Next base: position 231,608 of record CAJNDT010003791.1, read on the forward strand.
TAGTTAATCAAAGCAGCTATGGAATGGAAACGGCTGGAGAGATTTAGCCAGCAGTAGTAGCACTTTAACTTAAACTAACTAACTACAGATTCCAAGTTCTGAGTATTATTTGTTTATACTCCATCCCAATTGCGATTATTCCGATTGTTTATTTTGATCACCTGTTCGTATTGATCTGAGTCACTGCCTGTCACATCAGTCCCTAATGTAACATTAGCCCCTGAAGACGCAGATGTCATTTTGCAGTGGCTACCTGTTTACCTCGTCGTCGGCATAATTTAATTAATCACCTCTCAAGATCATTCAAATCATGCATCCTTTCAAGGCATGGTGAATTTGCGCACAACCGGGCCGTCCGTGAACCAGACTAGCTGAAGACTCACACTGGTTCCCCAGAACCGTCCAAAGAATGCGACCGAACCAAGGATTCGTGGCTGCACCATGCTAACTCAGCCAGCAGCTTCTGCACAGGGTCTGGCACGGCAGAGCTAAGCCGCGCAGTTCTGGAAAGGGACATCAACATATCGGGCAAGCTTGACTACGAAGTACATCTGCCAACGGTTGCCATGTGGGATTCTTTGCTTGTTACATTGTTTCAGCTTCATAACATCATTTGGTTTGAACTATTTAGACTACCATTGCTGGGAATCGGAGGTTGGGTTTCAGACTGTCTGTGCGAGGAATTCTTATTAAGTCTCGCGGCTTAAGCACCGGTTGTATTAGTAGTAGTCTGGGAACGTCATTCAGGATGAAGTGGCAAAGTACATTTAAATACAATTGACAAAGGAACCGACCAGGATTGCAACGCTAGCCTCTTGTATGATCTTGCTTGTGTGGTCAGTAGCCGTCCGGGCGGGCGGGCATCAAGTTCGTGGTGAGCGCATAGTCAAGGCAAGTTGAGTTGTCGGATCCATTTCGCTAAGAATCGTCCCAATCTACTGATCTAAGAAGCCCAAAGTGATTTAAATGCAGCCCAGGAGTTCAACTCGAACTGCCACCAACTGCTTGCGGAGTGTGGGCGGTGGTGCCACAAAGTCACTGGTCACCCTTGTGACCCTTGTCTCTTCGGAGACATCACGGAGCTGCTGGCCAGCCCCTGGCTTCGAGATGGCATGACGTATGCGGAGAAGCTTGCTTCAGGAAGAGCCACTCGCATGGTAGATACCATGGCATGCAAGCTGCACGGGGCAAATTGTTCCATCCGCAAGAGACCCGTGTTTGATGTCAGTGGGCTGCCATGCCCGGATATGAGTCAAGCCGGCAAGCGATTGAAGCGGGATGGACCTACGAACGGTGTCTACATAGCACATGGACGTTGGGTGACTGACAACCAAACACCCTTGCTCCTTGTGGAATGCACGCCAGAAGCTTGGAAGCAGCAAGGGATGATTAGGTGCTGAGTATTCTGGTTGAGGATTGAAGCAAATCACATATTAGACACATTAATCTTGGAATGTAACAGCAGCAGTCAGCGACAGTCTCGCTGGTGGCTGTAAGTTGTGTCGTGTGTATTAGTGTGTATGCCGATAGTAATGATATAATTAGGTCAGCAGGTCAAGTCAAAGTCAAGGGTCAATGAGTTTTAGATGACAGTCAGTCGTAGTGAGTTAAGGTTGGTCAGGTCAGAATCAGAGTCAGTCATAATCAGATGGTCTAACTGTCGGTCTATCTGTCAGTGATTCAATTCTACAGTCAGTGGCAGTGACTTACAGTCCTGCAGTCTTTGCTTGTCTGTTGCCTGTTCAAGTTAAGTTCGTCAGTCATAATGTTTGATAAGTGGTAATTAAATTCTGATGTCATTCATTGATATCATATAATAAATACAGTAGCAGAAGTTCAATCTTAAAACGTATTCTCTGAAACTAATTCGGCTAGCATTCTGCATTCTACCATACACATTACAGTAAGATCTAATTAAAGCTTTGAACCCCTGACTTATTTATCGAAACTAAGTTAGTCTAGACTAGCAGTAACAATAAGTAAGGAGCTGCATCGATTTACTGTGTGATTCAGTGACAGAGTCAGTACTCACCTGGTTTAACGATTTGGTGGCCCATTGACGATTGACAATGGGATTGAGCTTCTGACTTAGACTTGGAATACATTTACTTACTGTACTATGGACCTGGACGATACCTGACAAAAAGATCTTGTTGTAATAGTATGTAACGTATTGAATAATACAACTTATGTAATATACCATTTCATACGGACATGAATCCAAAAACCCGTATCGACTCACCTGCCAGCAGCATTCCAGGCAGAATTGGATTGTAACCAACGAATTTCGAATGGCTCAATAAATCAGCTCACTGCCGATCCGAGGCTCTGGACATGGGGATGCTGGAGGACACGCACCCGGACCACGACTTCTACCAGCTGTTTTCCGAGCCAGCCGATGTTGGGTTCAGTGGCCTGGCAAGGTCTCGCACGTGGGTGATTGGATCCCATAGAGACCGTGGGACATGCCTTTACGACCCTTTTGACCTGCAGCGCATGCTTAGCACTGCTTTTCAGAAGCACATAAGCGCAAATGTGCACGACTTCTTGGTAGCATCACGCACTGAGATTCAGATGGAGGCTTATGAGCGTGCCAGTCGAAAGGGGACGGGCTATCAGTTGGGCCAAGCGGATCTGCAGTACCTCTTGAACGACAGGGAAAATTCGTGCAGGCAGGCCTTGGATGCGAAGTATCTGGATCGCTACAAGCAGCTCCCGTGGCAGAACCCAAACTTGGTTTACTACCTAGGTGACTCTGACACTTACTGCACCTGGTCAGCATGCACGAGTAAGATTCCGACCTACCGTCTGGGTGCCCGATCTGCCGTTTACTGGTTGCCCAGTCAGAAGCGCTGGCTTACTGCGAAGGAGCGATTGTGTTCGATGGGTTACCCTTGCATCCCAGAAATCGCGGAGGCCATGAAGGTTCCCACAATGGGGGCAACCGATGTTCGGCGTGCTGCAGACATTTGTGGGAACAGTATGCACTTTACCACATGTGGCATCATGCAGTTGATCGCACTTGCATGCTTTGGCCCCAAAGATGTGAGTCGGCATATTTCAACTCATTGTTGTTGAGTGCTTACGACTCAGTGCAATGACATGACGAACGACTGACAGCTTCAGAGTGTGTCTTTGGACAGTTCAGCAGTCCAAGAGAAGTAGGAGGCGCCAGAGCGTGAAGTCGGGAATCGGGTATGCTGCACACAGCCAGTGTATGTTACGAATCTTAGCTAGTTAACTTATTTTATTGCCCTACTCATTTTTAACTGACTACAGTATGAAACATATGCTTTTCGATTATCTGATTAACCCTCAATGGACTCATAATTCAAAACTCAACTGTAACGACTACCCTCACTCGGCCCTACTACCTCAACTAGGGCAGGTACTGCGGCTTCTGCCTGTTAGTTAGTTCCTGCTGCTACTTCTACAAGTAACTACTTACTTGATTGCTGCTACGACTGCTTACTGATTACTTACTATGACGATGACCCAATCTACTAGTTAGTAGAACAGGAGTACTACTACAACCACTTACTGGGCAACCATTACCGAACCACTAAAACAACGTACGAAGTACAAAGTGAAAGATGCTGCTGCTGCTGCTGCCTCTGACTGACTGCTGCTTGAAGCTAGCTGCAGGACTTATTGTGGCAAGACGAGACCGTCAGCAATACAAGGTCTTCTAAACCGCAATTGCAGTGGCCAGAGGACCCAGATCATCATATAATGCAGCGCCCCACATGGTATTGCCAATATGATGTGTGTTTTCATGTCAGAGTTCGAATCAATACACAATTGGGAGACATTTACTTACAGGAGCCCATCATCGTCGTAGTTGCTGCCATAATAACACTTGGGTTTATTGCAAACAGCCGTCAGCTGCAGCAGGGACCAGGACCAGGAGTCACTCAGACTCACTGAGTCGACTTATTGTCGTCGTCAGTAGTAGAATTAGAAGAAGCAGCAGCAGCAGCAGTAGCAAGAATAGTAGTGGCATTTATTAGTGTAGTAGCAGTAGTACTACTTCAGTCGCAGTTTGCGGTTTGTACACGCATTGTTGGTGGTCCGTAGCCAGTAGCACCCTGTAGCTAGCTAATAGCATCGAGGTGCCACGGTGAGTTGTTACAATGTTAGCAGTAACAGACTGACCGAGTGAGTGAGTAGTTAATAAAATTATACTTCAAACTAGTCGCACAATAAACAGCAGTGACTGGCGGTGCACGCTAGTTCGACCCGGCGATCTGCCTGGATTCCGACAGAACTCTGATTCTGGACCTGCCAATGCTTCTGTGTTTCGCTTCAGGACCATTCGTGGCGGCTGACGGGTTATCTGATATCCAATAGTACTACCAGCAGTACTGTACTACAGCACCCTTTAAAAGGCTAAAGGCTTGATCGAGCAGTATGGATATTTTCAGCATCGTCGCAGCAATTAGTTCTAACGAATAGTAAATAACTAGTTGGAAGCCGTCCGTGACACGAAAAGAATCATTTAACCAGTAACGTAACACATGACAAGTCCGAAGTCTGTTTCAGAAGCAGTAGGATCTACATAATTACTGCTAGTCGATTCAATCATGTAACAAATAAGCAGATTCAGCGAGAAGTGGACGGCCAGACCAGGTCTTCAGCTCAGTGACAGGACACTCGACGCTAGTCCAATGGATTCCTGAGATGGTAATGATTCAATCTGTTCTGCACCGGGGTGCCAGCAACTGACTAAGTAGAACGAAATCAATCCGAGACATCGCTGCACTTGATGTTTCAGCTGCCTCGAATCGGTGCGGGAACCAGTGTCTGTAGTCGTCGCTTCAACCCGTAGCAGCCTTAAGAGACCGGCATGCCAGTACAGTTTGGCCATACCCTTGGCCGTTGGGCCATTCTCTCGGAGCTGAGTCAAGACCGAAGCACCGACCCCAGCGATTAAGTGTGAGCTTGCAGCAGGGACGGTGTGTCTGTGTGGTCAGTTGAGATGTGGCGCACGTGCACCTTGATTCGTTGAAGCAGCAGCAGCAGCAACCTTCCCGATTCCCGTTGCTAACTGAGCTTGCTAAGCTTCAAGATAGTCAGCCGGTGAAAGACCGAAGTTTGGTGCGAGATGGCCTGTGCTCTGCTGTCGCCTTTGGGAGAGGGTGGAGAAAGCATCCAGGCTTTCGATGGGACGGCTGCCGAACCGGCAGATGAGATTCAGAAGGGGCCCAAGTCCGTGAGAAGTAAGGGTGGTAGGTCAGATGCCAGCAAAACTACGGGTGGCAGGCCGCGCTCTAAGAAAGGTGAGGTGGTGATGCTGTCATCTTCGTACACATGCTGGAGGAAAGTCCCCGAGACATGGTTGCACGGCAGACCTAAAGTCAGGTTCAGCATTGAATGATTGAATGATGCATTCGCGGATTTGTGCTATAACAACTCCTAGTTTGTAACTAGTAACATCGTGACATCAGGTTGAGAAAACTGTCAATTTCCCAGATATCTCACTATAGGATTGTCAGTTGTCTCATTCTGCCGGTCTGTCTGTATGTCCCATTAGTCTGAATAATGTCGGTCATTCCATCAGTCCCGCTGGACTTTCGCTCTGCCTCTCACTCACAGACACAGACACAATAACATTGTCTCAATCTCACAACCATTCACACTTGCACACGACTCCGAGGATGTCCACCTCAAGGACTTCATCCATGCCTGCGAGGGCAAGAAGTGTACGATCTCCTACTTGAACACTCTCTCGAGCAAGACGGTCAGGACGATCTTCTTTGGCATGTTCCGCAAGGGTCCCAACGCTGCACTGGACACGTGCCGTAGCTAAAATTAATGAGTTGACTCGCGAGGACTGAATTAGTGGGGTCGCCTGAATGGAAGTTTCGTGTAATCTGTTCCATCAACCAATCGATTCGGTCAGTTAGTTCTAACTCGCGAACTAATTTTGCTTGTCCTGTGAAACCGACTTGGTCAACCAGTCCAACAGTGTGACGGTCAGTCAGTCAGAAGTGTCTGACACTCAGTGTGCCGGTCAGTCAGCACTTAGTCCTCATCGGCCAGATAATTCGTCAGGTTTTGGTTGAGTGGGTAGCTGGACATACTGGTGCTGCCACTGCCCAGGGAACTAGTCTAGAATATAATATAGTTGGGTTAGTAACGGCTAGTAACTTAGTTAATCTTAGTCAGTTCACAGTCAGTCTGTGGCATCTGATTCACTGTCTGACTGACCGACCGACTTTGTTCTGTAACAAATGTAGCGAGTCATTGAGTCATTCCGTTGTCCGGGTTTAGTCGACTGGGTGGCCGAGTCAGACAGACAGACAGACAGGACAGTCAGACCTTAGCCAGCCATGAGCTTCGGCTTCTAAGATTCTAGTAGGATAAGAAAAGAAAGGTTGGTCCATTAAACAGTAAGTGGCCAGTCGTAGAACCGGGCTCCAGTGGTCATTCGATTCGATATACTAATGGGTGAATCAGTTTGAACTGGTGGTTTCAAGTCCATTTAACAAGCAGGTTTAATGTTAATCGATTCACCGTCAGAGGTTACAGGTTAGGTCTTTGATCATATTCATTTAACTCGGCTACTAAGACTACTACTGTTGCTGTACAGTGTGTTAATTTACAGTTGTTAGTAACTAACAGATCAGATAATCAAAGGCTTCGGACTGGGAGTGCCTATTTATTCTTTCTTGAGATGAAGTAAATTTGAGACAGTGGCCAGTGACCGACGATTCGACGATTCTCTGTGCGCTAGGGTCCAGGGTGCTAGTGACTGTGGAGTCACTGGTCACTGTACACAGTGTCAGATTCAATTCGGTTTCCCAGCTAAAATTGACAATGACAAGAACTAACAGTGTGTAACAGGATGTGCAATAAACCATCGACGACTGACAGTTCAGCCAGGTTCAACAAGCTGGATCAGACCAACCATCTGACGGAAGAATATGATCGCCTGGGGAGACCGATGCAGTCGTGCGGGCCTATCGACTTGGTGAAGAAGGTCGAGGTGGAGTTGTCCAGGAATTCGGTCTTCAAGGTTCTGAGCATGAGCACTTCGTCTCAATTGTGCATGTCGCCTCTAGTCTCCGGTTTCGTGTGACTAGAAGTGACACTTCGCTTCAAGCTACTAGTAATTAGTAATACTGTCTCAACAACAAAATAATGGCAGTGACATCGTTTCTTAGTTCGTAGAAGTGCATAATGAGTCGACTTTAGTCTAAATCAAGATCCAAACAGCTTGAAACTCGTTTAGTTAGTATGAAGTTGGTGGTGTGTCACTGTGAGTCAGTGGTCAGCTACAATTAGTACTAAGTTAAGAAGCGCACTGCTTATTTTCCTAGTGGTGTAACTAGACTAGAACCCAAACAGTAACAGAGAGATCCAGTCCAATAGATAATCTCAACCCTGCAATGTGCACAGTGTGTAAGCTGTTGCTTTAGCATGATCAGACAGACTTAGTCAGTCACCTGGCCTGGACTCCGGACCTTATTATTGACGGATGAATGGATAGATAAACTGATGATCGATTCAGGATTCGGATTGACTAGTTAGTTAGACGACAGACAGCTGGCCTAAGCACCCGGGTTATTAGTGATACAGCCAGTGAACCATCCGTTCAGTTTAAACCGTTGGTGGGGATTATTATGCTGCAGGTCAGACCGAATGAATCAGCAGTGAGAATCATTGTTGACGAATCATCGTGCCCATGGCAAGGGCGTTACATTGGCCGGGCCCACGAATTAACTGAGTAATTGTTTACATTAGTTATTTAACTATGAATAATCAATGATCTAATAACACTAGTCAGTCATAATTAACTAACTAGAAAATAATTCGATTGTGATGTGTGACTGTCTGACTTTCTGAGCAATGGTATTGCAGTACACGTCATAACTGCAAATTGCAACTGTAGTAACTATTACCTACTGTATTTCCAATTCTCAGACAGGAGAAAAAGAAAGAGAGAGAGAGAGAGAGAGAGAGAGAGAGAGAGAGAGAGAGCGAGAGAGAGAGAGAGAGAGAGGGTGAGGGAGGAAAGGGCCGGCTCCCACTTCGGTGCCTTCGGTGTCAATGGGAGAGAGAGAGGTTGCATGATTCTTTTGTGTTTCCAAAGTTTCAGAATTCAGTGACTGTGATTTTGTTCAGGAGGTCAGAGAGTAGTCTTCAGTGTAGTAGCGAGCTCATATTATGACATTCACATTGCAACACATAGGGCAGGGCAAACCTTCCAGCAGTCATTTTGTCCGAGACGTGAGAGCACTCCAAACTCAAAACTGAAACTGAGAGTTCTGAAGGAATAGGTTCTTTCGAAGCCACCCCTGCCCGGCCCCACCCCCGCGCCCACCCTTCGCCCTGATGCCAGCTCAGGTGACGGCAACGCCATGTTGGAGTGCAGCGGCGTTGTCAAGCCCCTAGGGAGGGCTCCAACTGGAGAGTGGCAGTTGAAGCACAACAAGGCCGGCATTCCGTACGTCACCGACGAGCGCGAGACCGTCAAGAAATGGGCAATGTCCTATTTCCAGTCCGACGAAGACAGCGATCAGCCGCCCCTGGCCATGCCAATGAACCTTTCGCTCGACCGAGTTGATGAAGAGATCCAGTTTATGGCGCCCGTGAAGAGCTCGCCGAAGAAGACCACGAGTGAGACCCCGACACCATCGATGAACGTGAAATCCGTTGTCGCAGCAGGACTCCGACCGAGTGTACAGACAGTCACAACTAACGTAGGCGTGATCACTGGTTGACTGCACATTCACTTACCAGCTGACTTTGCCCGACAAGGTGAAGTTAATTAATACTGGGACGTGGCATGTTTTGCTCTGCAGTTGGAATCTGGGATCTGATCTGTTTGCGGAGTAGCAGGCTCGAGTCGTAGTCGGCTAATAATCCACTTTCGTATAGAAAGAACCATGCGATACGATATCGTCAGTTGCATAATAATTAATAGGCCCCTAAGGCATACATAAGAGTTTAAGTAAGTGAAGTAGGAATCGCTGGCTTTGTATGCGTGGGATAATACAAGCACGCCAACAGTTGAAGACACACTCTTTGGCATTTTAATCTCTATTTATTTGTCGCATCATCGTCGAATTGTCAGTCAGTCGCCGGCCCAGCTATCATATAATATACTATGCCTCAGTTGTCTTTGGGATGATTGAGTGATCCGGTGGTCTGGGATAGATGATTTCGTGGCACAGATCATACCCTCAATAGTTAATTCATTGGCGACGAAATTTAATATCTCTGTAAACATTCGGTTAGTCAAGTCCTGCGAACTGTGAAACTTGCTATACAACTGAAAGTACAGCAGTAAGTAATACTCGCCGACTGACTGAGTCATGCGAAACATTTTGATCTGTAACTTTAAGACCTTGGTGGTAGTAGTAATGGTTTTAGTAGTAGTACCAGTCGTAGTAGTAGTAGTAGTAGTAGTAGTAATAGACGTAGAAGTAGTTAGTAATAGTAGCAGTCGTAGTCGTCGTCGTAGTAGTAGTAGCAGTCCCCCTAGTCGTAGTAGTAGTAGCAGTAGCAGTAGTAACAGTAGTAGTAGCAGTAGTAGTAGTAGTAGTAGTCGTAGTAGTATAGTGGTGGTAGTAGTAATACCAGTAATCGTAGTAGTAGTCGTCGTAGTAGTAGTAGTATAGTGGTGGTAGTAGTACTACGAGTTGTCGTCGTAGTAGTAGTAGTAGTAGGAGGAGTAGTAGTCGCAGCAGTAGTAGTAGTAGTAGTAGTAGAAACAAAACCGAAGGGCTAAGTAGAGCCACCCGCACAAATGATCAGGACAGCCAGACGGCCAGCAGCAGCCGGAGGCCCTGGTGCCGGTGTGCCACTGCCTGCTCCACGATGCCGAGAAAGCGGAGTGCGAGAAGTGTAAGAAGGGCTACAATCAGGAGGTTGCCCGTGGCTGCGTGCCGAAGTTTGCAACCCGTAGCTCGGTAGCATGATATGAAGATTCAGGCGGTTCAATATTTAAGTCTGGTCAAAGTCAGTCGTGTCTTTCATTCATTCACTCAGTCAGTCAGTCGTTCATTCATTCTTTCATGAGTTCATCCGCCCAGTCAGTCCAATCAATCGGCTTGCCTCAGGCAGGGTGGCAGCAGGCAGACTGGCAGGCAACTGGTATGGTAGTCAGGCACATGGTCCACATAGTAGATGTCATCGTCAAAGCGTTAGCTTCGTCATGTGCAGCAATTGAGCCAAGCCAGTGAGTGGATTCGGCTTGTGATTCCTCGAGCGGTTGGCTCGGTGTGTTGGGCTATTCACGGCTTTTAGGTTGGGGTTTAACTCAATACAATTGAATAATTCATTGGCCACTAACCAACTGCTACATAATTTAAAATATTCCCATTCTGGCTAGGCCCTCCAGCCCAGGCCATGCCCTTCAGTCGCAGTGACGGAGAGAATTGCAATGCAAACTACATGCACTCTCTGGCTCGTAGTCTGAACTCCGGCAGTCTGACGGTCTGTTTCACTTCTGTTGTTACCCCAGTTGTCGTGTGTATTAGTAGCATTGTTTATTTGTCTGATTCTCAACTTCAAATATATTCACTGCAGAGTTCACAGGCGCGAACTCATTCCTGCCTTGCAACGAATGTATCGAATGAGAAGCGACTCGTATTTATTTAAGTTTACCGATTACTTACTTGTGTTGTTGTTACTGTTAAATTGCAAATATACTAAATATTTAATTTTGAATATGTTTACGTAGAATGTGCATAGTAATAAACAGTCAGTACTTTAACTACCAAGCCTAATAACAAGAAACCTTCCCACCCGATAGCTTTACCGAGCCAATGGAACTAAAACTAATAACTAGCAATTCTCTCACTCTGTTTAATAAAGTTTACTTTAACTTACGACTTACGAAGCTAATAATAATAATAAGTCTACGACGACTCTGCTCTGATCCGTATGCCGTATTAAATAAATAGTCTTCGTAAAATTATAAGTCCAAGCATATGAAACTTAATATTATGTATAATCGATGATTATGGGTTTACTATAACACTTCAACTTCTTTAATAAAGTAGTCTCAACTGAAGTTCGGTACTACCCATCATCCTGACTCCTTATGTATTAAGGTCCTTTGGGATTTGGCATTCGGGGGTCCTTGTCAATGACCCTCCCTCACAGATGATGAGGCAAGAGCATCCTTGAAGCGAAGGAAGCCTTCGCGAAGCAGCAGCAGCAGGAGCAGCAGGCAAAGCAGCTGGCCACATTGCAAGGTCAGCAGCCTCAGCAGCCTGAAGCCCTGAAGTTGAAGGAAGCTGGACAGGATGAGGAGGGGGCCCTGCGACTCCAGCAGGCAAAGTTGGAGCGAAGGTTGGCAGACCTCCAGGCCAAGAGGGCAGCGGAAAAGGCGGAGGAGGAGCGCAAGATGCAAGCCCTTGAGGTCAAGCGTTCGGCTGCGGAGGCCACCCAGGCGACCAGAGATAACGAGGTGAATGCATTGGCAAAGGAGATGTTCCAGAAGTATGTCAAGGAAATGGAGGAGGCGAAGGCTCGCGAGATTGAGGAATCCCGGGCACGAGCCAAGCAGGGGGAGGCCGCCAAGGAAGGTTCGGAAGCCCAGGAGGCTCAGAATGCTAAGGAAGCCGAGGAACAGAAAGCTAAGGACACAGAGGAACAGAAG
>CAJNDT010003791.1:243321-446200 GCA_905221615.1 Symbiodinium sp. CCMP2592
CCTTTGGGATTTGGCATTCGGGGGTCCTTGTCAATGACCCTCCCTCACAGATGATGAGGCAAGAGCATCCTTGAAGCGAAGGAAGCCTTCGCGAAGCAGCAGCAGCAGGAGCAGCAGGCAAAGCAGCTGGCCACATTGCAAGGTCAGCAGCCTCAGCAGCCTGAAGCCCTGAAGTTGAAGGAAGCTGGACAGGATGAGGAGGGGGCCCTGCGACTCCAGCAGGCAAAGTTGGAGCGAAGGTTGGCAGACCTCCAGGCCAAGAGGGCAGCGGAAAAGGCGGAGGAGGAGCGCAAGATGCAAGCCCTTGAGGTCAAGCGTTCGGCTGCGGAGGCCACCCAGGCGACCAGAGATAACGAGGTGAATGCATTGGCAAAGGAGATGTTCCAGAAGTATGTCAAGGAAATGGAGGAGGCGAAGGCTCGCGAGATTGAGGAATCCCGGGCACGAGCCAAGCAGGGGGAGGCCGCCAAGGAAGGTTCGGAAGCCCAGGAGGCTCAGAATGCTAAGGAAGCCGAGGAACAGAAAGCTAAGGACACAGAGGAACAGAAGGCTAAGCACACCGAGGAACCGATGGCTAAGGAAACCGAGGCACCGATTACAGAATCCAAGGATCTGCCGGATCAGGATGCAATGACAGTGGATGCTCCGAAGCTGGAGGGCTCAACGAACGAGCCTTCCATTGCTCCGGCGGCGTCGACGGAGTCGAATGGTGGTGGCAGCGCAGGCGGAGCAGCACAGGACCCAAAGCCCAAAGGCAAGACGCCAGGCCAGGCAACTAGTGGCCGGTTACATTGTTAACGAGACAGTCAGTCTAGTCAAAGTCAGTCAGTGAATCAATTGAGTTATTAGTCGCTGTCGTTCTTGTCACACTTGCCATTGGGCCATTATTATTATCAGCTGCAACAGTGTAACAGCGATTTATAGCATACCCTGCCCTCCCGGACCTCCCATCTCCTGCTGCAGATCTGTTCGGGAAGCCTGCTCCGATGAAGAAGCAGCGCACGGGGAAGCAGCTTGGACAGGGAATGGTGTGGCTAGAGCAGTGGGGGCTGGGATTCGGCTGGGGGTTGGGGCTGGGGGCTCTGGGCTCAGGGTCCGGGTGGGGGGTCGGGTCGAGCGGCTTCGAGGGGTTTAGAGCGATTTTGAGAAAGGGGGTCCCCCCCAAAAACCTTGGGTTTTGCTAGGGAAAATGGAGGGGACCCCCTTTCTCAAAACCGCTCGAGGGATTTAGAGAGACACTGGAAATCTCACCTCCCGGCCCGAATGCTCGCGATTATTTTCAGGTGAAGTGGCAGCTGGCCATCGGCCGGACCGGCTGGCTGGAGTGATGCTTGTCAAGCAGGGTTCAGTGATTCCCAGCAGGCAACTTGTCTTATTCATGTGAGCAGTGTGTCCGTTAATAGTCTAGTGTCTTGTGTTTCATTCCTCATCGCCTTATCTGATCTGGGCCCGTCATTTCTTCAGCGGTAGCGGCTTTCATTTATGAAGTATGAGTCAGGCAAGGTCCTGTCGGTTTTGTGAGGTGCAGGCTCGGAGAACGATGCAAAGTATTTATCCAGCCACACACGCATCAATCAAGTAAGTAAGCCGATGGTTAACTTAGAATCTTACTTGAGTGGCTTACCGGGTGCCTGCATGCAGTGGGTACAGCTTGTGTGGCTGATGCCACTGCACAGACAGTACAGTACGTTCTGCGCTGCATCACCAGTGACAGAGGACCAGGCAGGAGGAAACAGATTGGCCTTTACCGGGGAACTCTGACCGGCTTTGGTTATTATTAACTGTTACTTCTGGTTTGAAGTTTGTTAGTTTAAGTCTAGTCAAGCCACAGTGACATATAGCTGTAAGCTAGCAGCAGGAATACGATGATACAATACGCAATTGCACTCTGGGCTATGGTACGGTAACTCATATTATCAGTCATAATAAAAGGTAGTCACTAGATGTCACCCCCAGAGTGCAACTGCATATTGAATCATTGTGTCATCTCATTTGGCAGTGTCAGCACATCCGACCTGAGTCTGCAGTGCTGTGTCCGAGTTGCTCAGTAGTTGGTCAGCTAACTAGCTACCTGACTAGCTGCTAGGACCTAGCTGAGTCGTGCGGGAAGGCTGGTACTGGTTAGTTAGAGGTGCGGCACTAGTAAAACGGATTGGCTAGTTTGACCAGCAGTAGCAGTCGCCGTAGCATTACTAGGGTTCTGACCTGTCTTATTATTATTCTCAACATTCACTGTTGACTGTTGACTGTGTGTTGAAACTATTGTCATTCCTACATAAAACAGCATATGAGCAGAATGGGTAATGATTCGACGGACGGCTAAGGTTCGTTCACTGGCAAAAGTAGTAGTGCTAAATTAAGATACAGATGTAACGTCTAAGTATAAGTTAAAGTAGTCCCTGAGTAGTCAGTCTGTGAGTCAGAGTCTAGTCTAAGCCGGCCCAGGTCACAGGTCCTTACCTTAAGGAGTTTAATTACTATTAATAATTTATAATTTAGTAATTTATAATTAAAGATCTGATCCGAGACTCAATACATATACCCGTTTTCTTTCTCAGTGAGATAATGCAGGCAAGACAGTCTGTGCAGTACCTGAATTGCATCTGACAGGATGCTTCTTGACTGCTGACCCGTGACAGACGACCCTAGTGCCATACTTAAAATTTCCGGCCGCTGTCATTAGGTGCTTAGCTGTGCTTAGCGCTTTCAGGTTATGTAGGCATAGTCTTAGTCTAGATAATTAGTTTCTGACTTCTGGAAACAAGACAATGTCATGTTACTGGGGTTTCATGCATAAAAAGTGGAATTTAATTTACGACTTCGACTCATAATCTGACGAGTCACTCACTTGCCTTAGTCTCGGGACGACAATTACGATTACCCTGCAGCTGTGAATAGGTGGTAATGGCCTCAGGCGGGGGGCATTCACACTCATATTAATAATAACAAGAAGGGTTCGAAGTGACTGGTTGCCGACGGTTGTGTGTATGCATAGGCCTCGAGATCTACCTATTTCAATTCAAACAATTACGTCGTGGGGCAGTGTTCAGGGTCGCCGTGTCTTGTGCATGTGGAAACGAGTAGAACCCTAAGCCCACCCTAACTTACTAACCCCCTCCCATCGCCGATCCTGCTGCAGACATTATTGCACTCAGAGATTACTCTGAAGTAGTTTTGATTATTGATTGTTGCCACTAATCCCAATCGGCAACTCGAGATGGTGTGGACTTCACCATCCCCGGCGAAGCGTCGAGTCGATCTGGAGAGCCCCACCGGTACTAGCCTTCTCTCCATGAGCACACCGGGAACCCCGGGCACAGGGCATACGGTCTCCCCCGGGGATCTGCCATCCGGCCGCAAGCAACTGAATGACGTGGTGTCGAGAGCAATAGCCAATCGGAAGCACTCGGGCGGAATCATCCTTTTGGGAGAGGAGGAGAGCCCCCTGAAAGCATTTCCACCCCTCGAGGCCATCCCGGAAATCCCAGCTTCCCAGCCATCCCAACTTGATGCCATCGCAGCTACTCCGACTCCAGAAGTACCCCTTCCCACGGCAAAGGCTAAGAGCAAAGCGAAATCTAAGGCTAAGGCATGCAACACCATGCCGAAGCCGAAGGCTACACCCAAAGGACATCCAAAGATCGAGAAAGTCAGGAAAGCCCGGACCAAGCAGTCACGTGAAAGCACGAGCCCGGCCCAAAGCAAGCTGAACTTCACTGCTTCTGTGAAGTCGTCCGGGACAGCGTCAGTTACTCTGACTGCAGTAGCCGCAGCGGCGCCGGCCCAGCCACGGCAGGAGTCTGGAGGCGCTCCAATACCTCGTTATTTGTTAGTTTACATTGATTCCGAACAGTGCAGTGCAGGGCTCTTAAGATATAGCTAACTCACCAACCTAACCTGTCATGTGACCGTGTCAACCCTGTCACCGTCCCCTGCATCTCGCTACAAAAAAACCCTAAGCTAAGACCTCCCTGCATAGGCTGAGGCCTTTAACAATTCAGCATTAGTAAATTAATCGGAATACTAATCCGAACCTATGAACGATAGACTCTAATAACGAAAGTGAGTTCAATATTCAAAGCCTTACCCTATGCAATACAGCAGTAAGGCTTAATAACTTAAGGCAGTCAGCGCTCACAAATTTTAAACTGTAGTAGACTAGATCCCTAATCAGTTTGCTTGACCCTGGGAGGCGTGCCGAGTGCCTCCGCGTGATCGTCATGCTGAGCTGGGAATAGTTTAGCGACGGACTCCGGAGCTTTGAAAGGACTCAGGACTGCTGCTCAGGCAATCAGTCAGTCCACTGACAGTGACAGGGCCGCTGTGTCGTCACGCGAGACAGTAACTTGAGTAACTGTGACCGTCAACCAGTCGGGATTAGCGATCCTTAAATTGAACTTATTATTAACACGAAATGACTAATAATAATAGATTAATTAATAACTAAGCCCCCCTGATTTTTAAACCTACCCGCCTTAGGCCCTTAGTCGACAACAGTCATAGCCGACTCTGGACCCTGGACTGGACCCTGGCTGTCTGTTCTGTTCACTGTTAGCAGAGTTAATAGTTAAGTTAATAACTACCCTAAACCCCTAAGTCTAAACCCTGTGCCCCCTGTGTTCTGCCAGAGTGTTAGTGTTAGACTAGTAAGTAACCAGTTTGAGTCTCAAAGACAACAGTGTGAGTGAGTGCTAGCTTACACGACTCGAATGTACGGAGCAGCAACAAAGCTAGATTGCTAGATGATTGATTGGATCCACAGCCACGGCCGCACCTCCGATGTCCTCGGTTTGTTGCGGGCAGCTGGCCGGCAGGGATGCTCAGGACCTCTGGCAGTAGACCCACGAGCTGTCATTGCAAACAATCCGCAGAAAATTGAGGCTGATTGAGCTTCCTGCGCTGTCAGTAGCACAATTCGTCATGATCCCAATCATTGTGTGTAAAGATCTGAATTCTTAAATCAGAGCTGTGCTTCAATGGGGCAGCACGCACTCCGGACTCAGACAGCGACCGACCGGTCTGATTGAAAGTTGAGGGGACATGCGTACATTGTGTGACGGATGCCGGATGTGAGGGTGACACCGACTCACTGACAGTAAATAGTAGTTAATAGTAGTAGTATTTATAATAGACTAAGGGTCCGAGGGTCCGGGTGCTACAAATTGTTATTGGTAGTTTCATTTCGTTTAAACTTAAAAGTCTAGCAAGCACCACCTCACTGTCCTGCAATCTAATAAAGTAGGAGACAAAATATGTATCTCCATATTTTATACTTAGGGCTAGGGGGTGTGTGGTTTATTATTAACACATAATTCAAATCAATCGTTAGTTTCTGTACTAGTACTACATTGGACCGGAATCTGAACCTGCCCTGGAAGGCAGGGCACCACCGCCTGACCCTGGACCCTTAAGTCCTACTGAACCCTATGATATAAGTCTTCTGTTACTGGTTAGTTCTCTCAGGGTTGTTAATTGCCTTCTTACATAATTTCCAATACTACTTGCCTGACTGCATGGCTGAAGAATACTCATCATTAATCCTTATTGAATTTGCCAGTCAGTGTTTCTTGATATTTATTTATTAACACTGACTGACAAATTCAACAAGGATATTTATTATGGTCGAATTCTCATTCCAATAAAGACCTGACCACACCCTCGCAGCTGACTACTGCTGGATGCTGGGCCCTGGGACCCCTGCCAGAGGCCTGTGCTGCTGATTCATGTTGAACTAACAAACTACAGACTGTTTCACTGTCTGTAAGCTGTATGCAACCGACAAAATATCTGAAATCCGGGCCCCTCGAGTTCAATCAGTCGATAATCTCATATGAGCTCTGTCTGTAGTAGTAGCGTAATAACCGTTTAATCCAAATCCCGGTTAGTCATTAGTCGAGTCAGTCTATTTAAAATATTCAGTCTTAATATTCAGAAATCAGTTAATAATAGTTGCGTTGGAACCGTAATTTACTTCAACTTGGCTGCACCTCCGCCCAGGTGGTCTCCAACATAGCAGCGCTGGCAAGCCAGGTGGCGCAGCCGTGCCATGCCTTTGATCGTCAGCTACTATTCTGGTCAGAACTAGTATTGAATCTTCTGTTTTGAATGAGTTCGTGCTAATTCTGATTCTGCTCTTGCTTAGAGGTTAGCTTGTATTTTTCATTCTAGATGGTTACCTGCTTGCCATAAGGAACAATGAAGTTTGGACACATTGAAATGCCGTAGTTAGTTGTTCAACTGGCATCCAGAACTCTAAAGGAGAGGCATCACATGTTCCACGTGTCAGTCAGACTCGCCTGACTGGCCACAAAGCTGATTCCGCATCGTGGCTTTAATGCTGTGGGTTGAACTAATACGTTACATAAATAATTAAATTACTCTGTATTTTATACATAGTTGTCACAGGCTGACACGCAGAGACGCTGCTTCAAGCAAGCTACAAAATTTGAATCACTAACTTAAACTTAATAGTATCGGGGGAGTTGAGCCCTGGTCCCTAAAGTGACAGTTTAACAGTTAATTTTAGGCTTATATTATATAACGAATCAGGGGTAGGATTCCAGGATGCTGCAATGCTCTGAAATTCTAAACTATCGGTTACGACTAGATGTGAGATCACTTTTAAACTTGAGACCAATAGACTTATAAGATATAATCTAATACTCTACGACAATGTAAGATGTCGTGTTAGATTAGAAACAGCCCCTCCGAGTACCCGTACTAGTAATCTTATAGACTTGGGTTCAAGGCGCCCGAGTCAGACTCCCGAGTCCATGTAGTAATTTAATGAATAATTGTAATTGGCATTGTCATGGGTCACAAAAATCACTATAATATTACTGTTTGTTAGTTGGTCCGGTTTGATTCCCGACATGTAAATGCCAATGCCCAGACCCAGCCCCAATCTCAAGCCCGGCATCCGTAATACCCGAATCTTTCCAATTCCAGCTACTGCTTAGCCAGTATTATTGTCATTAGTCATGATTAATCAGGCCCATAAATACTGAGTAAGTAAATGCCAGTCTACCGACAACCATTTTTTAGCAAGCCGTGTCCTGCATGTAAAGATTGGATGGTACCGAGATCAAGTAGAAATGGTCAGCAATGCTAGTTAGTCTAGTTACAGTCTGTGGCCCCTCGGTTGAAACAGAATTCTGACAGAGGTCAGACTTCGGTGATTCTAAACTTACTTAAATTAAACTAAAGTAATAACAATAATAATAATAGTAATAATAATAAGAACAATAAGTAAATCGGATGTAATGGTCTAATTACTGGTATGCTTTAGGACTCCAGTCAGACCAACTAACATGACATAGCTTGATTAATTAATAGGAAATTGAAACTTGCAGCCAAACTCTTGCAAGACCCAAGGAATCTCGGTGACCGCCACGATCTTGATCCGCCCACGGACATCCCGACGCGCGATCGCAAGACCATCCAGGGCATGCTGGTGCCTGTGCTGCAGTGGGATAAAACCTCGTCGATGGATTTGGAATTCATACTCAGGCCATCGGGCTTAGCCAGGGCTGGTATCAATGTCCAAAACGATTGGAGTACATTGGGGTTTTACATGTCGACATCGAGACTCTGACTGAGACGAGGCCCAGTAGCCGTAGCAAATGTCGAACTGCCAGTAAATTCGAGAACCAACGACAACCAGAGTCACAATTGAACCCTGTCTTATTGTGCTAGTCCGACCTTGTAATCGATTCATGTAGGTACTGGCGCAAGCTCTGAACGGCAACCTGGACGTCATGTGGGGGAAGGACTTGCTGTCGCTGAACCTTGCCCATCACTGATTTTTCAGCTCAGATTCGGATATTCAGCTAGTTCACCATTTGATCCAATTGGAATGTCAATGTGTTATAAGTCTGTCACTGTCGCTAATACTGGTTCATATTCGAGCGAAGTATCTAAATATGCCAAGCTCCTATTCATGCTGTCTTCTCCACGATGCAGCAGGGACCCAGGGAGGCCAGTCAGTGGGCTGCACTGTCTGTGGTAGCGTGGGCCTTGCCGGGCCAAGCCAATGTCAAGTTACAATGACAAGAATGATCAAGAAATAATAATATGGGTCCACATTCAAGTTTTGATCGGTTTCAGGCTTCGGTCCAGGCCAAGACCAATATTTTAATTCAGTAGGTTAGCCTGCGAGTGAAGCTAATTCTGAGGACCATTAACTTCGTAGTTTAGTAATGTCACTATCGAACCTGTAGTGTGTAAAAACTCAGACTATTGTCTTCGGTCACAGGCATCAGGACAGACTCTGTGAGTAGCAATGGGAAAGGCATCTTGTGGCATTGATGTGTTTGCTGTGTCCGAATGCTATGAGTCCATGAGGTAAGCCTGATGAATCTGTTTATTTACTACGACTACGGTGAATTCACATCAACGAGAAACAGTGTCAGTATTAGTGAACACTTAGTTGCTAGTGTCTTGTCACAAGTTGGCAAGGACTTGTTAATAAGAGTCTTCATGCATGTTCTTACTTAAGATTCCTATGATTAAGTGTGCAGCATTATTTACGTTTAATAGACAGATTTGTCCTGGTCCGAAACGTTTAATTTAAGACTCTTTGACAGTGACTGATATGACTGAGAGTCCCTAGAACCTCGCCCCCGAACTGGCCCGGCCCCCTGGGCCCCTTGAGATTAGGAGTGCCTGATTGCCTGAGCGCAGCAGGCAGAATCCCGTGCTTAATTTACTCTTACCTATGCAATATATACATCAATTAGTGTCGACACAGACCGACCAAATATATGCACCTCGAGTCGCTAGCTTAAGACATATGTCTTATGTTAAGAGTCCGACCGGTCCTTCATCGATCCACCCAGGAAACCCGCCAAAAGATTACTTCCTTTGCAAAGCGCGTGCGAAGCTCTGCCTGCACCACCCGAAGCACTTCGCCCTGCAGACGTTCGGCAGCGTCCGCTGCTGACGATCGCATCCTGGTTGGTGATGGGTCGGTTATCCTCATAGTCAGGTTTCCTTCCGAAAGTTTCGTTAGTTAGGTTAGTTTGATAATTTAATTTATTTATTAAAATTTAGTTAATTATAACCAATCTATTATTGTAATTCGTCTGTGTTCGGTACTCTTCAGAACAATGCTCAATCCAATTTGTAATTAATACAGTCGTACCGTAACTAGTAACTGTAGGCGCAGTTGCAGCATCACTGGTCACTGACTCGAATAATCCGGAATCCGTTCATTAAGAAGAGCATTCACGACTAGAAGCGTTTTGTTCATGAAGCAATTGAATTTGGCAACGACTCGAGAATGAAACTCAGCCCCAGCGCGGCCGGGTGGTTCCTCTTAGCGAAAGAAAACCCTACCAGGTTAGGTGTTTCCTGGTCTTGTTATTAATATCGAAAGTAGTTACTATGTCATGTTACTGTGTAAGTACGTGTATCTAGTCATGTCTGTGTTGCTCATAGGTCGTCACTACGACTAATTTGAGCCTAGGCCGCGGACGAGGAGGCCCTGCCATTCAAGACGATGCACATTCTGTCGCACGAGCTCGGCTTGAGGCTGCACATACAACCAGAAAGTACACATAGCCTGTGGAATGACGTCCGTAACTCGGTACGTAGAAGTGGACTGCAACACTGTCTTCTTCTAGCTGGGGTCCTCTCAAACACAGCCCACGGACCTTTCGGCGGGGGACGCAATTCCTGGACTTTGCTTGAATCGGCGGAGGACTTGGGTCGGACAATGTCAGATGCTACGTTTGCCGAACTTCTTGATCAGATGGCAGACGATCAGACTGACGCTGATTCGGCTGATCGGAATGAGCATTTGCCGCAGCAACCATCTGATATACCGCAGCTGCCTGCAGTGAAGAACCTTCCTCCGTTCGTTTTGGCCCCAGTGGCTCATGCATGATCCTGCTTCAATACATTTCGTTGCAACATAGCAACATGGTTCAAATCTTGCAGCAGGAACTTAGACGATATTTAATATTTCTGAAAATAGACTCTTGGACCGGGCACGGTATTGATTGAGGCTGTCGTCTCAGTCTCGCCAGTTTATCCCTTACTGTTACTGTTAGTTAGTCAATCAAACCGATCGAAGTACTTACTAAAGTACTTACTAAGTATTGTCGTGCCGTGTGAGCACGTCCCTGGTTGCAGTGGTATGATTGAACTAACTAGGTTGGATTACGTTGCTTCACGAACTCGTGAATTTACGAACAGTAACACTAACAATAACAAGAATAATTTAAATTATTATCCTACTTATATTATATGCATAGCAAATATAGTAGAATTCATTGTTAGTTGACTAGCTGTAGCTGACTTAGCCTACTGCTGCGTAAGGTTTACTCTGGTACTACTTGGTATTACTATTGTTAATTTCCAAGTTGCCTTTTAGTATTCTAGAACTAAACAACGATTTCATGCCTATCCCTCACAGACAGTGTCTGACTGAGTCGCCTGGCCGACTGTCTGGCAGGCAGTCTTTATTAACTTATCCGTCTAAATTGTCGCGTCAGCAATAATACATTTTACAATGCTACTACACTCTACCTACTGAAAAAATGTACTAACTTTACTAACTAGTCTAGACCAATGCTACTTAATTCGTTTCCAGGTTTGTGTAGCGATTGAACAGTGGCAGGTCCCAAGTTTATTGTGGGATTCCGCAAATAAGAAGAATAATAAAAAAATATAACCATGTTACCAGATCGAATCGCCGAGGTGCAATCTGAATATCTGAACCACAGTCTGAATTAAATTATGCCGGACCCTGGAACCCAACTTTTAAATGTAGCAGCGGCTAAGATAATTATGCCCGTGTCCGGACTCTGACAAGCTGCAGGTGAAAACCAAATCCTGGTTTGCGGCCCTGGATTCCATGGACTACCTGTGCAACAACTGGACCCTCCTCTCCACGGTCCTGGATCACGCTCTCCAACACTTTATCGATGCCGGCGCCGCTGGGCTTAAGTGTCATTCTCGTTGGCTCACCTGAGTCTGAATGAGATCATTGAAGCATGAGAGGGCTCAAGCCCCAGGCCAGGGCCTAGGCTAGGCAGGTTTGCTCTCGGTTCTTCTGTCGAGTAGCCATTGATTTTACAAGCTGCAGGCTAGTACATGCTAAGGATGAATGACTTCTGGGCGAATCTCAGCAGTAGTCACAAGTATTTTGGCGGGTCTGGGGTTGAGGCCTCCGGTTGGCATGTGGAGATTGGTGATCGTTGGGGCTTTTACATTTCATTTGACTTGAGTTAGGAGACGAACTATGAATATACTGTTCGACTTTAGACTCACTTTATTGTACTTGCGTTCTTTGACTAGTTAATTTGTCGTATTTTTGTTATCAACATCCGTCTTATTATTATTATTATCATTGGTCTCAATGAGAACTCAGAATTCCGAATGAGTTAAGAGCTAAGGAAGCTTAAACTGTATTTCTGCATCTTTCGTATGTAGGCCCAGGTTAGTAAGGTGTGTCAGGGAGAGCAGGACCAGACTACGTTGCGATTGGTTTTCGGAGTTCTCACTCAGACTACAGACTAAGCTCCAACCCAAGACGTTCGTGATGATTTGCGGCCGGAGGGGGGAGGGGCGGGGCGGGGACAGTGACAGGGCAGCCGATCGAAGTCTGGGGTCACCATGTTTCTGTCTGCACTGGCATTGAAGCCCTAGCCTTCGAGCATTATCACCCGGACCCCCCCCCCCACACACACACACACACACACACACACACACTGACAGTGATACAAACACAGACACACACATGCATAGTCCAATAGCCTTTCTATGTCATGGCACACTCACATACATATTGTGACAGTGACACAGCTGACTACCGTGAATGACTCAGCCAGTATACCCCAGTCTGATCAGCCTACTCGAATCATCTCTCACAGACAGACAGACAGACTCGATCACAATCACCGTTCAATAATGATTGACAGCTGAATCGTTCCCTGATTTAGTTGAGCACACACGGACACAGGCACCGACTAGCACACACGCACACACATACACACGCACGCGCAGACAGACATGCACATGAGCGCTCGCTAGACAGTAGAGTGACTTAACCAGGGTCTCAGGTGATATGCCTTCGGATTTCGACCTGGCGACTTGGGAGTGACAGGGGATGTGCTTCGATGGTGCGTCTCACGGTCCTTATTAACTGGAAGTTAAATGGGGTCCGTAAGCGAACTAATGAAAACAGCACCAAATACTGTACCACTCCCTCCTACGACATTCACATGCCTCCCGACACCGTTCGTTCGGACTCAGCCTACCATGTTGGCTGCCATGGTGAGTCAGTAACATGCGACGAGTGGCGACGGCATGACAATACTGGGCATATGATATTCCGAAGTTCCTATGAACCACGGTAATCTTATGTAGGAATTCAGGGGCGCTGGTCCATTTGCATACCCAAGGATGCCAGCCGCGACGATGACGCAGGAGACGGTGGCGACGAAGGCCCAGCGGCAGCTGAAGAGGCGGCGGAGGACGACCCAGCTCCTGCTGCTGACAGCAAGGTGCCGAAGACTAGATCCGAACTGCAGAAGCTTCGCGAGAACTTTGCGAACACGATGCACTTATGCTTGCACTTTTATGCCGACCGCAGCCTACAACAACAAATGCGATTGGTGAGCACTGCCTGCAAACCCATCAGAGACTCCTACCACCAGTCACTGGTGGATCAGAAAAGCCAGGTGCGAACCGGTAATGATTCACAAAATTGCGTTGGGAATAACCAAGGCAAACCCGACCTGAGTGACTTCGGGCTGCTACATTCATTTAAGTCGAGCTTACCCGCCAGTAAGACAACATCGCTGACTTTTTTCTTAGACGTAGACCTTTGCCTGGCCTCTTAAACTAGCTTTAATGACGACTACGACGTACTTTAAGTAAGAACCCACCCATTGATTTTGTCGTTTGCTCCTGCCAAATATTCAAGCGGCCTTGGACTGGTGATAGTAGGCTGGTGGCTTGTGCAAGACCTCAGGTGAATGCTGCCAGGCTTCTTTTGCTTCAGTGGTTCAGGTCGTTTTCTTCAATAGAACCATCAGTGTGGCATTAGTCTTAGTTCTGAAATGATTATCCTCTGTACGATTTAAGTGGTGGTGGTGGTGCTGCTGCTGCTGCTGCCGGTGGCAGTGGCGCTGGTGGTCGTGATGTGTTGTTGTTGTTGTTGCATTGTTGTTGCAGTGCTGTTGGTGTTGGTATAATTGTTGCTGATTGTTGCTGCTTGTCGATGTTGCTTTTGTTGTTACTGTTGACATTGTTAGTGCTGATGATGTTGATGTTGTTGTGGTCGTTGTAGATGTCGTTGCTCGTGGTGTTGCTTTGTTGGTGGTGTACTTGAGTAGGTTCGTTGTTGTTGACCGTTGTTAAACATTGCCCATTGATGTGAACCCTTATTCATGATGATGCTGTTGCTGGTTGTTGTTGAGGTTGGTTTCCCTACTCTGTCGCTTTTTGCTGTGACTGTTTCTGTCCAAGGCTGTTGCTTCTCACATTCCTGCTGTGTTTTGGGTGTTGATGATGTTGTTCTTGATAGATGTTGTTGTCACTGCCGTAGTTATTGCTGCTGTTGTTGTCGCTTTTGGTTCTGGTGGTGGTCGAGGTCCTGGTTGTCGTGGTGCTAGTGGTAGTAGTCTCTAGTCTAGTAGTTGTTACCTTGGGGCTGTTTAAAGTTCATGTTGCAGCAGTGGTGTTACTAGTTAGTTACTAGACTATGGATGGTCCAAGCAGCAATGGTCCCAATGGTCAGTGGTGGTGACGGTGGTGGGGTGACGCCGGTGGTGGTGCGTCTTTCCTTGTAGCGCTACTGTATTACTACTTACTTAACTGACAGAATAGTTACAAGTTTCTACGAAAAAGGTGAAGTGACAAGTAACCTGATCCTACTCTTACTCCTACTCAGACGACGGGTAACACTACTTTGACTTTCACTGCAGGCCACCGTGGACTGCGTTATGTGGTTGCGCGATTCAACAGGCGAAACCTTCGTGGTCAGCTTACTTCTATACTATTCTCGACCCGACTCAGATTCAGTAATTTAATTAATTCGAGTCGAATATCAACGAGCACATAAAGCCGCCACCCTGCACCAAGCCCCTACTGCTGCCTGCAATGTGCAGGCATCCACCATGAAGTTTCAAGCCACCCGGGCTGCAGCCGGTTGGTTCGACGTGGTCCGGGATACGCTCCATCTGATCCACGAGCGAGAGGCACTGCAGCGGTTCAACGTGACCACATCAGTGTCAACGAGCATCCTCGAGGAGGATGATGATCTGGCAAAGGAGCCCTGGTTTCTTGAAGAAAGCGAGCTGGTGGATACCTTTTGGAAACTTCTGGTGGAATTGGCATCGGCAAGATCCTGGAGCCAGGTGCAATTCTCGACTATCCAACCTTGTGCTTTAGCGATTGCGCTGAGCCCGGACAACGGCCCGAACAGCCTGGCACAGAAGCTGCTCCACGAGCAACGTGATACTTGGAATGCGGTGCTCAAAGCGGAAAGATCCGCTGCAAGCGACTCAAAGCTGGATCCTGGTGTGCGGAGTGCCTTGAACCAGGTGCTCTGCGACTTGGGGTGGAACAGGTTGCAAGTTTCTCGGGAGGCCATGCTGGAGTGCACGGCTGCCAACTGGAAGGTCTCCGACCAGCGTGTGCTAGAAACCGCGCGTTGCCTCTTCGCGGGGCAAGCCCAGACGAAGTATCATCTCGAAGATCTGTTTGCACACCTTGTGTCCGTGGCACGAGCGTCCAATCTTCCAGTTTCGATGAACAAGTGGCATGGCAGCTTCTAGTTAGTTTTATTATAGTTTATTTATAGTGACAAGACTTAGATAAGTTAGTTGTTGTCAGAAAATGATGGTTGGTTGAACCATAAAATCCTTATCTTTATCATTGTGTGGGTCATTGTCCTTCGAATCGAACTTCAGAACATTAATTAATTCAATACATTAATAATTAATTAACTGGGTCTGTAATGTATAATATAGACTGGTACGTTTCAGCACTGCCACCCACTACCTCGACTCGTAGACCGTGGGACACTGACTGGGACCCCGTCAAGTCATTCAAAACTCAAACCGTCTAATGTAAGTAAGGTCTTCTTTATGACTGTCTGGGTCTGTGACTCTGACTCACTCTGAACTCTAAGACTCGGTCTTAGTCTATTCTGAGTTCTGAGAATAGTCCGTCGATACTACTAGACTATTGATTAATTAATAATTAATTAATTAATGAATAATAATAATAGGTGTAGACCTACTACTAAACCGGCACCCCCGAGGCTCATGACGCAAATGACAATTATGACAATGCCTCAACTCAGGGCTCGCACTGAACCAATAAAACAAGCCCTGCAGGCAGTCGACAGTGACAGTGAGTGACGGTGTCATTGTCACATTAGAACGGTATTTTACCACTACAAGTCGTATATTTTTTAATGAATTTAGTAAACCCGAAATAAGCAGCTTTTGTTTGTAATGGTGTGTTTGACTGGCCTCCGTTGTGGAGGCCTGTGAGTCAGGCAGGGGTCTCGAACCTTGTACTAACTAACGGCTGGCCTCGAATACATGAGCACATTTAGGGAATTGGGGTGTGTTAGTGAAACAACTTACTGTTAACTACTGCACTAGACAGACTGACAGTGACAGTGTCACACACGAATTGAACCGGGGATACACAAATATGTCTACTTACTTGTGCCGTAGCGTTGCATTCAGCATGTAGTACTGTAGGGTTCGTGTTTCGGGTATTACGGTATTGACAGTCGTGACAGGACTCGGACAGGGCTTGACTGACAACATAAAAACAGGGCAGGCGCTATGATACTATGGATGGCAGGGATTAATTAGTGACTTCGTCGTTCTGAATTCTACAGTCCTGGTAAATCTCTACACGGCCATTCTTGCCACTTCCGGTACTGAATACTGTTACGTACTTACCAGCCAGCTTAGCCGCGACCTTCCACACGATTCGTTATTTAGTATTGTGACTGTCTGATTGATGCATTGATGAATTGAAATATTATGATTTGATCAGGGTCTATACAAAAGGCATTGGGGGTCTCGGGTTTGGGGTTCTAGGCTTCAAAAGATGTATTCGGATGAATGAATGAATGAATGAATGATGTCATGAAATATTGAGTGAATGAGTGATCGGTCCAGGTAGCTCGGTGCTCTCCTCGACTCGTCGGTGCAGAACCAGGGTCCAGGGTCGTACCTGAAGAATTTCTGACTGTCGATTGTTACTGTTAATTGGGTACATCTACTATAGAAACAGAGTTATACCTCTCATTGGAAGCAATCTTAATTGAGTCGGCTTGCATTAGTTCGAATCGGTTTAGCTACAGGGCCAGGACTCCAGCCGCTGAGGTGTTAGTCATTGTCGGGGCATTGAGTCTGAGTGGCTTCATGAATCAGCTTTTGTCTGTGAGTTACTTGCTGGCTGGTCTTGTGTGTGGCTTGGGCCACTGTACCGTTCGTCATCTTCCCTTATTAATAATCAAATGTGATTCGCTGAGTAGAAACATGTAGTGGGTGAAATTACGACGCAATGCAGAACTCACTTAGACTTAGCCACTTAGAGCAATAATTTAAATTTACATTACTTACTTTTGCCAGTGTAAATAAAAATAACAGTTCTGAACGGCCATACTACTTTAACTATACTTGTGTCACGTCCAAAGGCATCTAAATTCTAAGCTGGAGGAAAAAGTAGATTGAAGATCTTACTAATCTATTTTGCTAATGGTTAGTTCTTCCAAGACACTGCATTCGATTCCGGTCCGTCAGCCTCCAATTGGCATTCAACGACTAAATATTATTTCATAGTAACAAATAGTTGAAATAATTCAGAATTCACTAAGACTGAGACTCAGACAAATTAACAACATAACCTGACTATTGATTGCTGGGCTAACCTCCTCAGCCTAGTCACCTACGCTTATCTAGTCTTCGACAGCCAACGTCAGAGCTCAGGTGGACGAGATATTTTTACTGTTCCACACTGCGTCGGGGAACAGAGTGGCCGCAACTACGAACGTGTTTGGATGACCATGCCAAGTTTCAGAAGCTGTTGGCGCAGAACAGCACCGACCCCCAGTTCAAAGGCTTGCACGGCAAAGCATTCCGAGCTGTCAATACTCGTCAACTTGACCCTGAACTTCGGAAGGGCTTGGTGAATGTCAAACTGGCGACTGCAAAGAAAGCCGGTACAGCGTCGAATCAAGCTGCTGCTGCAGCCACGAGATGGATTGCACACGCAGCGCCAGATGGATTCGAAGGCGTGGCCTCGATCTGGGCAGGCCAGTATATAGTCTAAGTCTAGTTGCTGGTCAGTAGTCAGTCATACATCAAATAAATTAAATAACGTATTCTTCAACCGTCAGATTAAAGCACAGCTAGTCGGTCATTGAAATTAAATCTTTCTTGATTTATCCTAAGTTTGTCCGACTGGTTAGTGGGGCACAACTACTAGAACCTGGAGGAATTGGGTCCACCAGTTCGGTCATCTTGATTGTGATCAAATAAGTCTGTTCGAGGGGAGCCTAGACTCCTGGACTGAGTCACTGTCACTGATTCCTCTCTCTCTGCCTCTGTCTGTCTGCCTGTCTGAGTCTGAGACCGTAATGCCGAAATACTAATCGACTATATGTTATGTATTTATAGTTATCCCTTCTTAGTCTGTTTAAATTCTACTTATGCCGTTGGATTCCATGTATGTAACCCGATCTGAGTCGGATCGCTGTCTGCCGAGTCTGACCTGTACTGACTATAATTACTGTATGTCTAATTGGGCCCACTGATTCAATTTCAAACTGTTGTTATTGTCCGAGTTGAGGTTGTCGTTGTGGTTGCCCGCTGCATTGCTGCTTTGTCATTGTCAACCCACCCCTGAATGAATTTATGTCGTCTTAGTTGTAAAATCAGTCCTAAAGTAGTACTTAGCGGGAGTTCACAAGTGCACAACGTAGCAATTCCAGCCGGGCTTGGGAGTTTGACTGCCCGCGTTGAGGCATCTTCCTGACGAAGGGTGGTGTGTTTCTCAGCAGGCAGGACGAGGGCCTCGTCGTCCTGTCTTTGGGTTTCAGAAAGTACGGGGCGCTGGCTGCGAGAATGCGTGAACACACATCCCAGCATGATCCCCGCACAGCTGCTCGGTCTGACTCTGACTCCGGGGCACTAGCTAATTAGGGACCTGGTACCCCGTACTACTCCTTTAACTTTAGGCCTTGATATTTTCCTAGTTGGAACAAGCTTGTATCAGCCTCGACTCATCATTCAGACTATGATTCATGGGTACTGTTACTGGATGACTTAGCCATGTAAAATGTAATGTATGTAAAATGTAATCTAATGTGAGTAAAGCTGAGACCTTCTTTACTGTGGATCGCGATCCCAGCAACCGATCGCCAATCTGGCTGTTCAACAGCAAGTTTGACAAGTGCGACTGGCTGCGACACCAAGTGAAAGTGATCCACCCGCTGCTCGTCCCTCCTGATCTCAGGGGATACGGCATCGTTTTGCAGAAAACGGGCCCACCGCAAGAGCTCGTGCCTGCAGCGCTGCGGGCAGGAATCTTCTTGACAGTGAAGCAGATCAAAGAGTTGCAAGGCCACTACCATTTTGCCATCCCGACAAAGGGATCTGGATCGGGGAAAAAGGGCAATGTGGTGAAGCGCGACCTGGCAAAGGCGCTTTTGAAGTTCTTCTTTGGGGAGTCCATGGACGAGCGAGAGTCAGAGCGGCTCTTGAGCTCGCTCATGGGCCAGCAATGGGACCGCCAGGGCAAAGGATCCCCACATGCATCCGAGCTCGTGGCGGCTTTCAAAAGCCTGGATGCAACAGATCAACCGGACTTCTGCAAGTTGGCAGCCGTCGCCGCCGACGAAGTCAAGCTGAAGGAGTCGCGCGCAGCCCGTGTTGACATGCAGGCAGTCCACGCCTCCCCAGCTTTCGAGACGCCGAGGGTGCTGAGCAAGCTCCTACCTTACGGTCCCGGCTTCGCCTGTCGGTTCAACCGACACCCGGTACTGAAAAGATACCAATGTTACATCGTCGATGCAGCCAGCGGCTTCTCGTCGACATTACTACTGTGACTGTGGCAGTGCTGTGTGCTGTATGAGTTTAGAGTTAAGTTCTGGGCCAAGTCAAGTTTAGGTCTCAGTTAAAGGGCCAGGGCCAAAAGTCTTTCGATTTGGATTCTACGCTTCAGCTTCTAATTCTAGGCTTCCGGGCTCCCGTCCTGCTTACGGGTTCAATTCAATCATTCATTGTCTTCGGCGCAGCAATGCAGTGCACCTGAATATATACCAAACCTTATCATCCCGGACGGCGGTCCGAGCCGCTGCAGCTCGCCGTCTATTTCTACGAGAAATGGAACCACAGTGACTGCCTTAAGTAAGCGCATCGGCTAAAATGGGGGAGTTTAGCCCCTTATCGCAATTAAAGGCGCCCCAATTAATGACGACATTCTAAATGCCCGAAGCAATTACTGTATAATAGAACCCTGTTACACAAGGATTCCAGTTTGGTCCAGGGATCCAGGACTCCGTAAAGAATCTGGACACCTGAATTCTGAATTAATCTATGACCTTACGAAGTTGCTAAAACCCTGAAATCACACTGAAACAACCACTTACCTGATCTGCGCTGCCCCCGGATGCCATCGGCCCAGGTCGGCAGTGGTCTCATGCGGTCACGTGGCATGGTCCGCGGCGCCAACTTTCGGAAGAGGATGCCCTGAAAGAGTGCGTGGATGCATGCTGGAAGGAGGTTCGTTCCAAACGCGCTCTTGCTGACTTTCAGACAGAGCCGGGGGCCCGGATTCGATGAATTTGTAATAAAGCCCTGAAGCTGGACGTTTAGGGGTTTGGGCTTAGGCATGACATGAAATGCGTTTTCATTTGTTGCAGCTGCCTGTGGCAAATTTGTATTTGTATAATTCATCTCAGACCACAGAATACTGTAGCATGCCTTCTGTCCCGTACACTATACGACGTCCTGCGTCCTGAAGTTCATTTTGTTCTACCCCTAACCCGCAATTGTCAAGTTATGCCACTCTCCAGCCAATCAGTGCCGGGGTCTAACCAAAACCAAGGGCTCATAGGACCTCTGCCGAGTCAGGCCAACGATGCAAGAGATTTCGGACGTGGTGAGCAGCTTCGACAAGGCTACCGGCTACAAGACGCCTCCGTTCGCAGATCCGAATCCGAGTGCGGCTGGATCCCCTGCTGTCAGCTCTCAAAAGTCAACTTCGGCTATGCAATTCAGCCCTGCTTCGCCTCGTGTTGCAAAGCCTTCTGAATCTGAAGCTCCCCCGAAGCTGCCTGCAATCAAGTCACGCAAGCAGAGCAAGGGCCCGACAGATGAGCCCATGCCCAAGCGTGCCCGGGGCCGGGGTCGGGGTCGGGGTGCATGAAGCCCTATGTGATTGATGTTTCAAAGTTAGGGTTTCAAATCTGGGCTCTCCTGATTATCCTTACGGTAGAAGCCAGAGAGTTGGAACATAACTTTAGAAGGATTAGTGCTAGGATCCCTTATACTTTACCTTAAGGGCATGAGGGTAATGATTCTGATGTTCCAGCTTTCTGGCTTCTACTGTAGTCTGTAGTGCGACTGATGTGAAATGTAAATGTGAATCGGCCATCCGGACTCCGACTCCGGCTGCCAGCTCATGTTCCGAGTGCAATCCTGGATCTGAGATGTCGAATGAAGGATCGGCGCGGCGCTCGGAGGATTCAAAACATGGGTACTGGGTTGACAGCGGGCCCCACACCAAACCCGCCTCGGCTTTGTAACTACAGAAGCCTGAGTTCCAGTATGGGCCTTCTGGCCTTCTAATACAAGCCTCAATTTGCCCCTGGGCCTCCTGGGCCTTGTAAGACTAGAATCCAAAGCCATGGATCTCAGGGATTTTTGAGATTGGGGGTCCCCCACATGAGGGTCCCCTTAAAGGCTCATGAACTAAGTCTCATGAACCTCCAAGTAGACCCTAAACCCTAAACCCATAAAGGGAAGCCCATTATAGAGCCCTATAGGTACCCTTAAAAGGAGTCCCTTATAACCCTAGTTACCAAGTCTCCATCAGGGATCCTTCTAAGGGCTCTAGATCTCAGGGCGACTAGAGGATTTTAGTATGGAAGCCTTAGGTATCAGGATGGGGGTTTGGAGATATTGATTATGACTATGTCGAGGATGACAATGCGTGGATAGATATATATATATATATATATATATATATATATATATCACATTCATGCACACATATGATCTTATTATATACATGTGTAGATATCGGATCGCCTCATAACACCTCATACCATGCGAATATATCTATATATATACACACATACACGTATCTACATATGTGTATATATATATATATATACATATCACCGTTATTCAGGCGGCTACAAATACAACCTTGAGCTCTAGCGATTTAGGGCTTATGTTTGACCCAGAAACCCGAAAACTACATTAGACTCCAAATCTATTTAGGGGTTCCCTTCAGGGAACTATGAGAGCCCTAGATACGCATTTAAGGTTTAGGGTTTAGGGTTGTTTCTATTTTAGGGCTCAGGGTTCAGGGTTGTAGGCTTCAGACCTTAGAACCCTGGACCACCCGGGTTTGGGGTTAAGGGTTTAGTCGGACATCAAGTAAACTCACGGCATGGTGGCCAGCTTCGCTAGCCATTGTGCCTGTGGCTTGATCTCTGAACGCAGACGTCGGATGAATCATGATACCTCAGCCCCTGAAGCATAAGCCCTTAAAAAAGGGCCCATGGCATTTTTTTAAAAGCATAAACCCTTGAGCCCTCAGCCTTACAGCATCAAGCATTGAGTTGGTTTCCTGCCAAAAAAACCCTTGTTGACACCCTTGGACATCCTGAAGCCCTGCCACAAAGCCCAACTAGAACCCAGAAACCTCAACCCCAACCCCTAAACTATTAACCGAGGTAGCCTGAAACCTCATAAACCTCGTACAGAAACCTTAATTAGGCACCAATATATTTGAAACCTTTAAAGGAAAAACAACCTTTCTTCAAAGGAACTCTATTTTTGAGGCCATTGTCCCTAAACCCTAAACCCCTAAACCCTAAACCGGAGCATTCAAACGCGGACTTCAGGAGCCTGCGGCTGCAGAAGCAGCTGCTGAGCCATCTGCAGAGGCACGCCCATTTTTAATTAATCTTAAACCCTGAGGCTCTAAGGACTCGAATTGTAATGGTTTTGGGCCCAAAAACCATACTATGTAGGGCTTTTGGGCTATTTTGAGCCTTAGGGAAAGGGTCCATGTACCCCAAAATCGGGTGATGTATGAGGGGTGTGTCGGGCTCGCATAACCCCATAATGCAGAGGTAGTAACATATAGCTACTACTTCTATTCCTGAGGTCTCCTCGTTTTTATGTTGCTGTAAGATCCGTCCCTACACCCTATTCTAATTATTAAGGCCCCTGTATTAAGCCCATTGTAGACACCCATTTGGGACACCCTAAAACCCTAAATCCTACACCCTAAACCCTAAACCCCAATCCTACACCCTAAACTCTAAACCCTAAACCCTTAACCCTCATAGGGCACCCTTATGGCAAACCCTTTCATCAAGGCGCTTCTGTAGGACCGTTACCCTTAGGCTCTAAGGACTCATATGCCAAGGCTCCCGGGCCCAAAGACCATACTATATAAGGCTTTTGGGCTATTTTGAGCCGTAGGGTTAAAGAACCTACGTAATTAGTAAGACTTGTGTATTACTTAGAAGCTGCCCCCACCCTGTAATAGTGACTATAAGGATTATGTTTGGGCCGTATTATATTGCTACTATACCACTAATACAGGGTGGGGGCCCCTTCTAATGTATTACGGTAAAGATTCACGAAAGGTCCATGTACGCAAATAGTAAATACTTAGGCCTTAAAGTAATCCCCATATAGGTGCTTTGGGGTCAAAGTATTTACTGCAGAAAGTGCGACAGCCCTTAAACTCACCAAAGCCCCAACTACCCATGTTTACGGTTTAAGGCGCAAGCCCTACACAACCGCCAAAATGCCATGAAGCAGTCTGAAACGAATTCGTAGACAGCCCACGCCAGCCCGTGCAAACCTAATGGGCGTTGACTTGAAAACTCCCAAAGCCTAAACCCTAACCCATCCTAAACCCCCCCAAACCCCTACTAAAACCTAAACCCCTAAAGGCCTAAGCCCCTAAACCCAAACCCCCTACCGGAAACCCGAAGAGCCTTGAGATTGCAGGCGCCTGGAGCGCCGGAGCTCACAGAGAGTGTCACCGAGGTCGGCAGCCGGGAGGGCGAATCGTTCTGCGGGTTTAGGGTCTTACGGTTCAGGGTTTAGGGGTTTAGGGTTTGGAGTTCAGGGTGTACCTGAAATTACCGCAACCTGCGTTTCTGTGGGTTCTTACATTAAACCGGAATAATTTTCTAGGATTTTAGGGACCCTACGAAAAGGTAAGTTTTGGTTGTTGCAGCGGAATTTAGGGTGTGCTTGGAGGGACATGGGATCTAGTAAGTAGAGATATCACTACAATAGGTGGCGCTACTATTAGCTAGTGTAAGTATTCACAAGTCCTGTTACATGATTTACAAGCCTAGTTTCTAAGTCCCATGAACGTCCAAGTAGTGGTTAGGGTTTAGGACTTGGGTGGCGTAGGGATGTTACATATTGTTTTGTTCCGTCTTCACAGGGGCTATCTAGTGCTTGAAGATGTGGCAATGGCGCGCTGAATTCTGCAACCTTAGGTTTCTTCGGGGTTCTTAGGGGTTCAGGGTTTGGGGTTTAGGGGTTAGGGCAAGGTTTAGGGCTTCGGGCATAGGGTTGTTGCGTGCTTAGGGCTTGGGGCTGCGAGCTCTTTAGGGTTTTAGGGTTTAGGGTTTTGGGTTTTAGGGTTTTAGGGTTTAGGGTTTTAGGGTTTAGGGTTTAGGGTTTAGGGTTTTGCTGCCCTCCGGTTCCATTGAGGTTTTGAAGTTTTAGTCATCGGGGGGCTTGAACCCAAACCCAAAAAGCCCAAACCGTAAACCATAGTCTCAAGTCTCAAGTTCCTAAACCTTAGCCCCAGACTATAAAACCCTTTGGTACCTTTAAATCCGAATCCGAAACCTCTAAGGACCCCTACTTGGAGGGTCGGGGGACTTAACAAGTAGTTATTTTATAGACTTATAAGTATCATAACCCCAATGAGGATCCCTGTTAGGGTACTTATAAGTCTACTTACTACCTACTAACTAAGTCTCCCGACCCTCCAAGTACTGGGAGCCCAGCCCTGAAAGCCTGAAAGAAAGCCTGAGCTGCAGGTTTATGGGACTAGCCCAAAGGCTCCATGTACCTTGATAATCTATACTTAAGCCTTAAAGGGGTCGCTATATAGGTACTTTAAGGCCTGAGTATATACTATATGGGTACATGGAGCCTTAGGGTAGGTAGCTGGAGTTCTAATTCATCATGAGACTAGCTACGTTGTGTATAACGCCAGTTCCTATGTCCCATGAACTCCAAGTAGGGTGAGGGTTTAGGAGCAACTAGAGAGGGCTGTCTATATGGTTTGCTAGTTTGAGGCCTACTTACGAGGGTTTCTATAAGGGTTAATTACTATCAGGGTGTTGCGGGGTTATAGTACAGGGGACTTTTCAAAGAGAGCAGAGGGTTTCTATTGTGATGGGACTTCGTTGGTTTTGCAGGGCTTGTTTTAAGGCGCCTTAACAAACAGAATAAAGCTTCAGGGTACCTTACTATATGGAAAAAATGAGGGGATGCTGCTACCCAAGATAAGCCGCTAAGCAACCCCCGAAGTTTTTGGTAGGGGAAGATAAAGGCCCTAAACCCTTAGCCCTCAACCCTGAACTCGCAAAGCCAAGTCCTGGGAGTGGATGCCTTGGCGACGGATCCTCTCCGAAGAGCAGTCTCGTCGCTCGCACAAACGCCGTGACATGTCGGACATCGTGGCCGAAGACTCAGGTTTGTGCAGCGAAGACCAAGAAATGTCCGGCTGACCTCACAGGATCTGGACGCCTCTGTCTGTCAGAGCCGATGGCTGCGCCATGACTTCTGCGGGTCGTTTGAACTCTTAGATGGCTTATGTCCACATTGTCCTATTTTACTATGAAGAGCGTCTCGGTTCCATCTAGATCCGGGTCAATACTGTTAGGATAACTATTAATACCTTTCCGACAATTCTTGAAGGCTCGTAGTCATAGTTATTGTACATAGTTGTTTCAAAAACCCTGCTCCAATGATTAATTAAGGCAGTTTGGATCCCAAAAAAGCATGTTTGGCACATGCGGGATAGGTGGGGAAGCTTGAGTTCATTCTCTGCATGCGACAATGCTACAGCTGTTCTTGGCACGTTCGCGTCTAACATAAGGGCCTTACTAGTTTGAATAGGGTTTTGGGGCCCGTTATGCTATAAATAGATATGACAATCATAATAAGGACCCCCCGAAACAAGCTGCGACGAGTCTCCAATAATCTTGGACTTACGACTTTCAATCCGTTACAGAACCGATACAAGCCCGAATGATAAGCATAGAAAACCTTAAACCCTGCCTTAAACCCTAAACCGTGGGTACGGACGATGTGGGATGCCCTAGGAGCCCGAGTCCTTTGGTAGAGTTTTTGGGAACCCCAAGCCGTGGCACGAAACTTGGATTCCTTGACATTAGGAACCCCAAAAAGCACATAAGCAAAAGCATATTGTAGGGATATCCCTACCTGATTCGGCTTCATTATGAGGCGGTTTATCTGGGACATCCCTATCCTAATTTTTGCTTAAACCCTAGACCCTAATCCCTAATCCCTAACGTGGGGCCCTATCCTAATTTTTGCTTATGTGCTTTTGGGGGGCCCTATGACAGGCGCCGGTCACCGAGCCTGAGGCCCGTTTAGGTTTAATATAGGGGCCTGAACAATTACGTAGGGTTCCTTTTAAAGGGATCCTTAAAGGGGTCTATAAGGGAGCTATACTAGGGTTCTATATTAGGGGCCTTCATGATTACCTATACTGTTTTGGGGCTTCCTTATTATAATTAGAGTAGAATGGGCCCAAAACCCTATTCTAATTATTAAGGCGTCTATAGTAGGTTTAGGGCTTGAGCTCGCTCTCTCTCTCTCTCTCTCTCTCTCCCTCTCTCTCTCTCTCTCTCTCTCTCTCTCTCTCTCTCTCTCTCTCTCTCTCTCTCTCTCTCTCTCTCTCTCTCTCTCTCTCTCTCTCTCTCTCTCTCTCTCTCTCTCTCTCTCTCTGTCTGCGCATTTAAGCTGTATATTCGCAAGTGCATGTACATGCCCATAGATATATGTACGTCTGTCTATCTGTCTGTATGCATGCAGGCATGTATGTAAGCATGTATGTATGTATGTATGTACATATGTATGTACGTGTGTAAGTATGCACATACGTGCGCGCGTACATACTTCGGTGAGGTTGCAAGGAGTTCGGAAAACATTCCGCTGCGCCTGTAACAGAAATTTGAGGGAACCCTTCAACGAAACTTCTACACGAACCCTGAAGCCTAAACCCTAAACCCCTGAAGGTAAAAGGGAACCCTTGCAGGAAGTCCGTTCGTTAAGCGGAGAGCCGGACACAGTCGGACATAGTGAAGGTGGTTGTTGGCCAAACCACGCAAAGCTACTAAAGCTGCTTCTCTATATAGGCGCCACCAGACGTCAACCTAGCTGGTCCCGTAGGGCCGTAATTAACTATTAACTAACGCCTAATCTCTACTCCCCCGAAACCCTAAACCCTCCTATGTACAAACTTCGAAGTTTGCAAGCCGATTGACTTCGATAGATTCGAATTAGCATGCGCTGTTCGAATGCCAGACGGATCCAAGCTTTGAAGTACCTGTATAGAGATTACGTTAAGGCCAAAGCATATACTATGAAGGTACATGGAGCCTTTGGGTTTGGCTAGTGTTTAAGATGCCATGCCACTAGTGTTTAAAATAGCCTCAAGGATGCCACAGTAACATAGGGGCCTAAATAATTACCGATACTATATTTTGGGGTTCCTTATTATCATGAAATTTTAGTGGGCCCCAAAACCCTATTCAGATTATTAAGGCCGCTATGTTAGGTGTCATATGGGTAGTTATCAAAATTAGGGTCCCTTTGTCGGGTACCCTAAATATTTGGTGCCGTACTATAATAAGGACCCAAAAAGGGACCATAGTTTTGACAACCACCCATATAACCCTAAACCCTAAACCCCTAAACCCTAAACCCTATAGATCCCTTTAAAGGACCCCTTCTCGATCCCTATGTTAGGTGTCATATCTTGCTACTGGAAGTCTCAGAGTTGCAACTCGCCTGCTGCGGCTTCCATTGCCATTGTTGTAACCAAGAGACACAAGTGCAGATGGGCGATGGCTTAGAAGGGGCCCCCACCCTGTAATAGTGATATAAAAGGAATATAATAGGGTCCAAATATAATCCTTAAAGTCACTATTACAGGGTGGGGGGAGCTTCTAAGCGATGGCGTTTTGTAGTACTCCCGACCCCTAACTACAAGCAAGTCCAGTTTGAGGTTTATAATCACAAAAGTTATTTGCTTATGGCTGATCGGAGTGCGAGGTCGAAGCAATTGTATTTGCTGAAGTTGCACTCGCTTAGTTCATGCTGCAGGACAAACGGGGACTACACTTGACTCCCGAAATGCTTTGGTGACGAGGCGCCACCGCCAGCTCCCGCAGCTGCCCCCGAGGAGGTCACTAGAGTGTGTTCGGCGTTCACTTAGGGGCGCGTGTGAACCTCAGATTTCTTAGGTGTTGTCAGTTCTGGCATTCCAGGGATGGTCGCATCTCAGGTTCGGTTCCTGATTCTGATTCGGGAGCTAGAGCTTGGAGTTCGATATACGTAGGGGAGTGAATGGTTTGAAAACGGTTCAGCCGTGTGTAGGTATGCCTGTATGCATGGATGTATCGATGTATGCATGCATCCACGTATATGTGTATGCAAATGTGCAGGTACTTGATTTGGATGGATGGATGGATGGATGGAGTATTTGTAGGATCATACTAGGTACTGGAAGTAGGGCTACAAAGACTCTTCTTACAAGCTCTGGATAAAACCCTAAACCCTAAACCCTGAGCTTTCAACACTTCACCACCACCCGTATTTTCTTTTGGTGGAAGGGCCCATAGAGCTTCCAGTACAGGTTAGAAGCTGCCCCCACCCTGTAATAGTGGCATAATAGGAATATAGTAGGGCCCTAATATATATTAATATAATCCTTATGGTCACTATTACAGGGTGGGGGCAGCTTCTAAAGTATAGGGCTTTGGTCTGTAGACAGGGCAAGGTTTTGGCTTGAGGGCACTAGGATCAGATGGGTTTGGGTTTTCGGGTTCAGGGGCTTTGGATTGAGGCGAGTGTTGCTGGGTGTTCCAGAGGAAGGACTTACCTCCAGGTCCAGGTCCAATTGCCCTGTTGCGTAGGGTCTGGGGCTACAGCTGGGGCAAGGTGCTATGGAGTTTGGAGATTATGGGGTTTTGGACTTCATCCTGTTTTTACGGGCTTCAGGGTCTCGGGTTCCCCGTATTTAGGTTCGGGCTACAGGGCCTATACATTATGGACAGATTCGAGCGTATGCGTTATTCAGTCAGTGCTGTTGGGATTTGAGTTTTGGACAAGTCCAGGCTTGTTTAAGGGTTTAGGGCTTCGGGTAGCGCGTTTATTTGCTTGTTTGGGGTTCAGAAATGTTTGGTTTCATAGGTTGTAGGGTTTAGGGTGCCAGCTATGTGCTGGTCTCGCCAACCAAGCGCTCATCCTAAACCCTAAACCCTACCTTAACCCTGAGTATCTTACCTTTTTCAGGACTTATATAAGGAAATCATCAGAAAGAACCCTAAAATAGGTTATTCAGGGCTAAGGTAAATCCTATAATTCATCCCTAAAGCCAATAACCCTAAACCCTAAACCCTGTAAGCCTATAACTTACTTGGAGGGGCAGGGAACTTCGTTATAATTGGGGTAACTCCATTTAGGGTACTTATAACTCTACTTATCACTTAACCTAGTTACCAAGTCCCCTGCCCCTCCAAGTATAACCCTACAACCCTGAACCCCGCGCCTTCCTCAAAGCCTATCATCCACAGGCGCCGCCTGCGCCGGCTGTGGAGGAGGCCAGGTCACTATGTTCCTGTTGGGGTCCCCTTATTACAACCGAATAATAGGAAAAAGGGTACCCTTACCATAAAGGGGTTACTCAGGAACCTAGGTCATGTCAAGTTCAGCTTAGAAGGAGGTTGAACGGTGTGGGTTCTGGGGAATGCAGTCGGGTTAAGCATTCATTAGGGTATACTTTTTCTACTGTCATAAACTGCCATGTTTGTTAGTAGTTTGTGGTAGTGGTCGTCGTCGTAATCGTAATCGTAGTCGTAGTAAGTAGTAGTCGCCGTCGTAGTAGTAGCAGTAGCAGCAACAGTAGTAGTAGGGTTTGCAGGCTTCCAAGTTGGTTCACGACCTGAGCAATTGAGCGGTGGTTTGCCTCCTTCGAAGAGAGTAATGACCGCATGAACAACCAAACATCTCAAGGGACTAAGAGAGCATACCTGTACATTTTGGTTTGGAGCCCTAATATAGACCCAGACACTGGACAAATTCCGCTACAGAGCAACATGTCGATTACCGTAGAAGTTGGGCTGCTCAGCGGCAAGACTGCTACCGTGGAAGCTTGCTTCGACGAGGATATTGAGACATTGAAAGGTCGGGCACAGGCTGCACTCGGAGTCGGAAAAGGACTGCTGGTGGACTCGTCCGGCAGCGTTCTGGATGCATCTCTGGCAGTACAGGACTCCTGCTTGAAGAGCGGCGACTCACTTATCCTGCAACTATGCCGAGCTTGGGTAGGCTGCACGGCCAAATCTTTTGCCACCATTCTCGGCGACGGGTGTGTCCTGACCTGGGGGCATGCTGGCAACGGTGGCGACAGCAGTGCAGTGCAGAGTCAGCTGAAGAATGTGCAACAGATCCAAGCCACTCTCACCGCTTTCGCTGCCATCCTCGGCGATGGATCTGTCGTGACATGGGGTAGTGCAGAATTTGGTGGTGACAGTAGTTCTGTGCAGGATCAGCTGAAAAACGTGCAGCTGATCCAAGGGTGTGATCGCGCCTTCGCTGCCATTCGTGACGATGGATCTGTGGTGACGTGGGGGCATGCTTGCTCTGGTGGTCACAGTAGCCATGTGCAGGATCGGCTGAAGAATGTGCAGCAGATCCAAGCCAATGGCGCTGCTTTTGCCGCTATTCTTGGCGATGGATCGGTCGTTAGTTGGGGTGAAGCTGCCCTTGGTGGCGACTGCCGTGCTGTGCAGGATCAGCTAAAGCATGTGCAGCGGATCCAAGCAACTTACAGTGCTTTTGTTGCCATTTGCGTCGATGGTTCTGTCGTGACCTGGGGTAGTGCTCGCCATGGCGGTGACAGTAGCACTGTGCAGGACAAGCTGAGGAATGTGCATCAGATCCAAGCAGCTCGCTATTCTTTTGCTGCCCTTCTGGGCGATGGAACTGTCGTGAGCTGGGGTGATTTTCTCTGTGGCAGTGACAGCAGTGCTGTGCAGAATCAGCTGATGAATGTGCAGCAGATCCAGGCCACTCTTAGCGCTTTTGCCGCTATTCTTGGCAATGGATCTGTCGTAACCTGGGGTCATGCTGGCAACGGTGGTGACAGTAGCTGCGTGCAGGATCACTTGAAGAATGTGCAGCAGATCCAAGCCAATGGCGGTGCTTTTGCCGCTATTCTTGGCAATGGATCCGTCGTGACGTGGGGTCATGCTGGCAACGGTGGGGACAGCAGTGCTGTGCAGAGTCAGCTGAAGAATGTGCAGCAGATCCAATCGTCTGACATGGCTTTTGCTGCCATTCTTGGCAATGGATCCGTAGTGACCTGGGGTGATGCTCGTCGTGGTGGTGACAGTAGTGCTGTGCAGCCTGAGCTGGTGAATGTGCAGCAGATCCAAGCGAATGACCGTGCCTTTGCTGCCTTTCTTGTCAGCGGGTCCATCGTGACATGGGGTGATGCTGACTGCGGTGGTCACAGTGGCCAGGTCCACCAGGTTTCTGAGTAGTACCCTTTGCCCGTTTTGGTTTCGAAGTCTCGCTTATTAAAATTGAATAGGGTACCCGCATTATTCAGGGGTTGCTGAGCGAACCTAGCAGTGGTAATGTGGCATGGTCAGCTCTGCAGCTGAAGCGCGGCAGCCGCTGCAGCTGCTAAGCGAGCTGTTGAAGAGGTTATTGTGCCTAGCCCTACATAAGCCGTGCTGAAGCCAAATGTCAAAGCGCTGACAGAACTCAACACCACAGGGTCCAGGTTATGGGGGGTGAGGCTTCTTCTCCCAATCCTTTACTCTGAGATGCTAAGTCTTTCGGGGACCCCTACTTCATAATGGGCTATATAATGGGTATATAATGGGTATATTATGGGTATATACCTAGGGGTCCTTATTAGGGGTCCCTCCTTTTACCCTTTGATCAATCGTAAATGGTGGTTGCTGCTACAATTCGTTGGCCCTGCCCAGGGTAGGCCCCGAGCACTTGCGGCTCTCAAGACGTTGCTTCCCCAAAGGCTCCATGTACCTTTATAGTAGATTACTAGGGTTCCTTTCAGGGTTCCTTTAAGGGGTTCTATAAGGGTTCTATAGGGTTTAGGGTATAAGGCTCCATGGTACCTTTATAGTAGATACATAAGCCCTAAAGGGTCCCTATATAGGTACTTTAAGGCCCAAGTATATACTACTTGGAGGGTCGGGGGACTTAGTAAGTAGGTAGTAAGTAGACTTACAAGTACCCTAAAAGGGACCCTAATTGGGGTTATGGTACTTATAAGTCCCTAAAATAACCAGTTACCAAGTCCCCCGACCCTCCAAGTATATATACCCTATAAACCCTAAACCCTAAACCCTAAACCCTAAACCCTATATGGGTACATGGAGCTTTTGGGTTCTGGAGTGAAGATGGTTTAGGGGTTTGATTAGGGGTGAATATGGGAGTTTCCGAAAATTAGGGGCTACCATATTTTGGGGTCCTTAGAAAAAGGATCCTACTATTTAGGGTACCATATTAGGTTCCCCTGTTTTCGGAAACTCCCATATACGGCGAATGTGGGTTTATAAGTGCTCCCGTTGAGGGTGTTGTCGTCTACGGACTTTGCAGTACGCGTCGTACTACTTGACATCTGTATAGCGGGTCTGTTACGTTGGGTTTTCAAATTTCAGCCCATTTTAGCAGATGTGCAGGCCTTGGGTGTGTTCTCATGTCACAACC
Organism: Symbiodinium sp. CCMP2592; assembly: GCA_905221615.1. Taxonomy (NCBI): domain Eukaryota; class Dinophyceae; order Suessiales; family Symbiodiniaceae; genus Symbiodinium; species Symbiodinium sp. CCMP2592. The sequence goes on from CAJNDT010003791.1 coordinate 275,580, forward strand.
TTTGCAGCTTGAAGTGGGGCTCAAGTAGCCGGCTATATCGCGAATAAGGTGGCCTTTGCATGGTCATAGTCTTGTTTAGCCCTCCAGGCAGCCCAGCATAGATAACATGTAGACTCGTAGACTCTAGTATCAACTTGAGATCCCAACAGCCTTAAACCCTAAACCTGTTATTTCGCAGGATGAAAGGCTGCTCCATTCCGGCTTCGTTCAGCCTCCAACCCAACAGCAGGGAGAAAGCAACAAAGCAAAGCCAATTCCCTAAGGGTCCGAGTACCTAATAATCATATGCTCTCCCAAATCCTAACCTACATAACTACTATCCCAAAACCGAGTACCTGACTATTGGGTCCTTTGGACCCTTGGGAATTAAACCCTAAACGCCAACCTGCTTCGGGATACTGGAGTGCCCTCGGGCCTGAGCATCTGCGGAAATAAACTCCAACCTGAGCTTGGAGTCGTAGGATTTACCACCGTTATGACCCATATTAGTATAACTTACTTAGATCCCCAATGCCCAACCTTTAAATGAACTTTTTGGGGTTCTTATAGTTTAGTAGGAATCGGAAAGTTTCACCTTTCATTTCTTTGGCTTATTGGGGGAGCAAGATTGGGGTTTATAAACCCCCTCGTTTAGGGTTCACCACGCCCTGTGGTGACGCTTCTAAGTGAGAAGGCGCCACCACCGGCTCCAGAAGCCGCCCCGCAGGTCACCAGACGAATTCGGCTTTGTCGGGCATATGGATGGTTGTCAAAATTGTGGCCCCTTTTAGAGTCCCTATTATTACAGTACGGCACCGAATATTTAGGGTACCCAAACAGGGACCCTAGTTTTGACAACCACCCATATAGGGTTCCTTTAATTAGGGACCCCAAAACGCACATAAGCATGAGCATTGCATAGGGATATCCCTACCTTATTGGGCTTCATTATAAAGGGGTATATATGGGACATCCCTATCTTTGTTTTTGCTCGTGTGCTTGTTGGGGGCCCTAGAAGGGTTCCTGTAAAGGGGGTTCCAATGAGGGATCTGCAGGGTTTACATAAGGATGTACATAACTAAGAGTGTATATAGGGTTGTAAAATCAAGCTTTTGTCCAGGACTTATCCACTCAACATACAACTCTAAATTTTTGCTTCAGGGTTTAGGGCTTAGAGTTTGGTTATCTAGACGTTTTTGGAAGTTTGAGCTTAGGGTTTGGTTTATGCTTGGGGAGTGAATTTCTTGGAGGCAGGCTTTCCAGCTTCCGCACTCCGGGGATGATTGCACCTTACTTTAGTGATTGTTCCTGATTCCGAGACAGCACTCCTCGAATCTCCCAGTATAGTCTAGTCCGTACTCTATTATGACGTGCTGGAAGTTTTTGTTTGAGCTGTGTATCGCGAGTACCAGGTTTTGTCAGTACAGAGGTCATCGGTGAAGACACAAGGTTGCCAATCAATCGTTGTCAATTTGGGGTTCCATGTCCAACTTTCCATTTTTCAAACCCCAGCATGATATTAATATTGACATGGCATGCCAACAGTTCACAACCTTCGCCCACCAAGCGTCGGCTTCTGTTTGTTAGGTCTTCAGGGGTTAGCTTGCACCTTAACCCTGAATAGCAAACCTTTTTAGGGTTCCTTATCCTGATTTCCTTCCATAAGTCCTTAAACCCGAAACTTAGGGGTACTTAGAAATAAATTTTAGTTTTAGGCTTTATCATCCCTAAGAAACAGCTGAAATTATAATTGTTGCTAGGGTTCTAAGTTCAGTAAACCCCCAAACCCTAAACCCTAAACTCCGGGTTAGGGCAGGCTTTAGCCCTAAACCCTAAACCCTAAACCCTAAACTGAACGGTGGAGCCTCTGGGGTTCGGGGAGGGCGAGGGTCAAGATTACCCTAAGGCTCAAAATAGCCCAAAAGCCTTATTACACATGGGTGGTTGTCAAAATTATGGTCCCTTTTTGGGTCCCTATTATAACACGACACCTATTATTTAGGCTACCCAAAAAGGGACCATAGTTTTGACAACCACCCATATATATATATATATATATACAGAGAGAGAGAGAGAGAGAGAGAGAGAGAGAGAGAGAGAGAGAGAGAGAGAGAGAGAGAGAGAGAGAGAGAGAGAGAGAGAGAGCGAGAGAGAGAGAGTATGGTCTTTGGGCCCCGAAGTCAGGCCTTCCTTATCATGGTTGAGGGGGACCAAAACTCATAACAAGAGTAGTATATGCATGCAGGTATTCATGTGCGTACGCATGTACGCTATGTATATGTATATGTATTTGTATATGCATATGTATATGTAAATGTATATGTACATGTATACGTATATGTATATGTATATGCCGTGTAAGTGTTCACATACATATATACCTTTCGAGGCCATCTACTGTAGCCATATACAACTCTAGACCCCAACCCCTAAACCCCCATAGAGCCATGTGGGAGTTTCCGAAAATTAGGGGTGCCGTATTCTGGGGTCCTTATAACGGGGCTCCTACCACTTAGGGTACTATATTAGGGTCCCCTATTTTCGTAAACTCCCATGAAGCCCTAAACCCTAAACGCCCCATAAACCCTAAACCCTCAACCCCCATAAACCCTAAACCTTAAACCCCCGTAAACCCTAAACCTTAAACCCCCGTAAACCCTAAACCTTAAACCCCCGTAAACCCTAAACCCTCAACCCCCGTAAACCCTAAACCCTCAACCCCCGTAAACCCTAAACCTTAAACCCCCGTAAACCCTAAACCTTAAACCCCCGTAAACCCTAAACCTTAAACCCCCGTAAACCCTAAACCCTCAACCCCCGTAAACCCTAAACCCTCAACCCCCGTAAACCCTAAACCTTAAACCCCCGTAAACCCTAAACCTTAAACCCCCGTAAACCCTAAACCTTAAACCCCCCGTAAACCCTAAACCCTCAACCCCCGTAAACCCTAAACCCTAAACCCCCGTAAACCCTAAACCCTAAACCCCCATAGAGCCATATCAAGCCCTGCCTAAGAGATCCTGGAGTCTTTAGCAAGGACTCAGAGCCTGCCGAGGCGCCCAAAGAGGCACTGATAACATACCCAAAGGGTCCTAGGTACTGTTATGGGGGATACTTCCCCAAATCATAATAGTAATTCCTAATATAGAAACCCTAGGTTCTACCATATAGGTACTTTGGACCCTTTGGGATATTGTTTTTCCGCTTGAGGTTTGTGGGCTTTAGGGTTTTGGGGTATGGGGCTTTTCCGCTTGAGGTTTATGTTCTTTAGGGTTTTGTGGTTTAGGGCTCAGAGTCCGAATAAGTGCTACTAGTTTCCGAGTATAGTATAATTAGTTATACTACCATATAGCGCAACAGCTTGTTCTAACTGTTCAGGCCCCGATACTTTCCGAAAACCGAAATACCGCAGTTAGTTTAGGGCTGTCGCTGTCGGCTAACTTCTAACAGGGACGGATACGGATAAGGGGTTCAGGGTAGGCCAGGCTAGGAATTGATCAAGTTTAGGAGCCTAGGCCCTAACCCTCATATCCAGCGAGTGTAGCCACGGCGTAGGTACTATTTGGGTACTTATTTGGAGTTTAAGGGTTAAGAGCTTCATAGGCTTTCTGGTTCGAGGTGGACGGATGGGGGGTTCACAGGCTAGAATGATGGGAAGATGGGAGTGACATGGGTTGATCTTCAGGATTGTGGAGTTATGTAAACCCTGTACCCTCAAGGCTTAGCTCTACCTTACCCGCAACAACCCACCATGTATAGGGACTTACATGATATGAAAAATCAGAACCGCTCGAAACATGTCGGTTTCTTAGGGCCCAGGCCAAGCCTAAACCCTTACAGTTATTGAGAAGGCTGCATGGGACTTAGTAGCTACGGCGTTGATAAAAAAGGAAACTGTGCTTAAAATCGATTATAACCCTGGTTAAGGTACTTGGAACCGTATTTGCTACGTCCCATGATCCTCCAAGTAATGTCCTAAACCCTGAAGCCCTACGGCCCTTGTACGGGATGCTTTTCCTTAAAGGTCCATGCGCCGCGTTTTTCGTTAAAGGTTTCTGTATCAGGGTTGCGAAAATCTAGCATAGGGGGACCTGATGATTAGAATGGGTTTTGGAGTACACTGTAGTATTTTACAATAATTCATATTGAAGGAATAGTACCACAAATTGCTCCGACCTTGCTATTTAACGCGGAGAAGATGGTTTTCAAGCCATTGGCTCCCACCATTGGGGCAGCCATGAAAGTGGAGAGCGGCCGAGGCGGCCAAGGAGTTTGACATAGCGTCAGCTGCCTTGCTTCATCGATGTGAGAGTTTCCGAAAATAGGGGACCCAAAGATAGTACCCTAAATAGTAGGATCCTTATTATAAGGACCCCAAAATAAGGTACCCCTAATTTTCGGAAACTCCCATGTGGCGTCCTTCGTCAACGACCTGCCCTTCACTCAGCACTTCAGGTTCCGCTACGCGCTCGCGAGAGGGACCTTAGTCCTGTGGTGACCTCCCCAGGATCCTTGGAGGGTGACTCCGCAGCAACAGGGAGGAGGCTGTCATCATGTCTTCGGACATGTGTGTGTGTCGGTGTGTGGCGAAAGGAGCCGTTCTCCCATGTTTACGTAGAGCTGTACCATGATCTTTTAACGTACTTCCAGAAACGCTGGAAACTTCGAAAACCTAAAGACCCTAAAAACCACACAGAGGGTTTAGGGTGGACATAGGGGCCTTGCAGGTACATGCCCCCGGAAGTTTCAAGTACCCACATCTTCCCATTTGAGAATATGTCTCATAGTATTGGATATGCTTTTAGTTCGAACATATCTCTCATGCTGCCGCGGAATCCTTGCTTTGACTTGAGTCAACTTAACCCTCAATCCTCAACCCCGAAATCTAACCCCCAACCTTCCTAAACCTTCAAAGGAAGATCTGGTTCTGTACCCTCAATCTCATAACAGAAACCATAAGCTTTATTAACGGATCGTTTATGTACACTGAACCCTATTCATCCTAAGCCCTATACTAGAAGGTCTGGTTAGGCCTTGGGACCCCAGCAAAGATATAGGAGTTTTTGAAATTAGGGGTACTGTATTTTGGGATCCTTATAGTAAGGATCCCAGTATTTAGGGTACTATATTAGGATCCCCTATTTTCGGAAACCCTCATATAGGAGCCACCTGCACCGGCGCCTGAGGAGGTGCCGGCCCAAGGAACTAGTTGAGAGAGCGCTTCGGGTTAAGGTTTACAGTAAACCTCATAAAGTTGGAAACCGGATTAAGGCCAAATAGTGCTGGGATTCCCTATACATTACTCTTAAGGATCGAGGCTATGGGGTTTCCAACTTTCAGGCTTCTACTGTAGTTCTTTTTGGAACTAGCGCCAGTTTAGGGTTTATAGCAAGTTTCGGCTTTAGAACTTAGGGCCAGTCTGGGGTTCGGGGCTTAGGTTTTTTTTATGAAAGTTTTAGGGGTTTAGGGTAGGTTCAGGGATGAAGGCTATATAGGGTTTAGGGTTGTTTAGGGTTCACGCGGAAGGCTAAGGAAATGCTTCACAGTGAGGGTTAAGGGCAGTGCCTGTCGACGGCACGCCACAGCGGATGGGAACGGTGGCTCCGACATTCTCCACCTCTCGCACCAGCAACTCCAGAACGGGACCAACTCGCAGGTCCTGCCAGTCGAGACCACAAATCATCTTGCCCCGCTCTTTCGGCTTTCTGACAACATCTCTAAGACATGGATCGTAAAAGACTGGCCGCACAGAATGAGTTCAGGCCTCAACCCAAAGAGGTATAGGCTTGGGTCTGAAGTGGCGCCGGGCGTGAGTAGGTGTGGGATGACCCACCACTCACCACTGGCTGCTTTTGGCCAAACACCGAGCACCATGTCGCATAAGCCTTAAATCTTGAATCTCGGAACCTAGCTGTAGGTGTACTCGAGTTGCGTGCCAGTTGGGCCAGACTTGGCGGACGCAAAAGAGTCACGCACCGGAACCCCGATGCCCTAAACGGCCTTGAACCTCGAACCCGAGCCCTGAAGATTGTGTTCGGATTTCAAAGGTTTCGTCGTCTTACTCGATGTGTTTGTCTTTCCGCTTTACGGCGGTATCAATAAATATCGAAGCCTAAATAATTACCATTACTGTTCCTTTTGGGCTCTTTAATCTAGGTATAGTAGAGTAGAGCCCAAACCTCTATTCTCATTATTATTCGGCCCTATGCTAAACCTCCAGACTCCGTTCTAGTAACCCTTATCTGAGCAGTTAGAATTCTGCGAGCAGTCACCCTAAACCCTTACATCCACAGGCGCCGCCTGCGCCGGCTGTGGAGGAGGCTTGGGCATGAGAGCGCACTGAATGACCCAGGTGGTTTAGGAATTAGGGCCTAGGGTTTAGGGTTTGGGGTATCAGCTTCGAAGCAGGTTGGGCGAGTGACAAGCTAACATTCTCGCGGCGAGATTAGGGAAGCCGTTTAAAGACTCCACAACGTGGTGGCTGCGGCTACCGACAGTCTGAAACCCCGTTTAAAACAGTGGATAGTTTCCGAAGGGAAGAATATTTGGAAGGTTCAGGGCCCCTGATTCAGGGCCCACAGGAAGTTCATGGTACCGTAGCCAAGCAAACTACCCTGTGTTCCGAATTGACGCTTACTAGATTCTTGAGTAATTAGTAGCCGAGTAGCCGTTTTGGCATTTTCAGGATCCCGTTATTAAAACCGAAAAGTAGGAAAAAGGGTACCCTTTATTATATTGGAGCTACTCAGGAACCTAGCTTGTGTTGGGCTTTGAGGTTTTGTGTGCAGAGCCTTTACGAGAGGCAAGGGCTCGAAGATCTTCTCGCTCGGTGGTGTGGACTCTGGTTTTGCTCGTTGCGTTCGTCGTATATGTATAAACGTCTATAGGTCCTGAGGCAGTAAGCTTACCCGTTCATCCAAAGGCGCCGTCTGCGCCGGCAGTGGAGGAGGCCTGGTCGTGAGAGGCATTGAGGCTTTGGGGAGAAGGTGATCAGGGTAGCCGGTTACAGATCCCGCAATGTTGCCGTGGTTCTTGCCTCCTTGCAAGGAGGCAGTGGCTGGTGAGTGACCAGTCTGCTAGCAGAATATATAATCAATTGCAAACTGCAAACACACCTGGCTGCAATTTCTCAGAGCCTAGACTTGAAGCAGCCCAACCACACTGACACATTAGCCCCTTCACTTGCTCCCGTACTGGCTTATACCCTGGAATGTCAAGGCGAAATGTCGGAAAACTTGTATCCCGCTACAGACCCTATTTCAGAGCAGGAGTCGCAGCTTAATAAAAATTTGGTTTGGTCTTCTTGGGGCTTTGGAGTTTCAGCGTGTCGGTAGGCCTTGCTGGCGATGTGTGCCGGCTTTCTTTTTATAGTGCTCAAGGTGTAGGGCAAAAGCAAGTTTGGCTATTACCTGATGTTTTTGACCCTAAACCCCCCAAACCCCAAACCCCCTAAACCCTAAACTGGGGGGGGGGGGGCACCGTGGCTTTGTTGGCCTCCAGCCCCTTTCACCTTCAGGGTCCAGGAATATAACTTGAATTTGAAGCTTACCCTGTGTTCAGAATTGGTGTTTGCCGGTACGTTTGAGGTTAAGGGCAAACTTATGCTGGTGGGCTTTTAGGTTTGAGGCTGAATTAGACGGTTTATAGGATTTCAGCCACGTCGCGAGCAGTCCCCCTAAACCCCTGCATCCACAGGCGCCGCCCGGGCCAATTCCAGAGGAGGCCTGGTCGTGAGAGCGCTTTGAATGACAAGACATGGGTGGTTGTCAAAATTATGGTCCCTTTTTGGGTCCCTAATATCATACGGCACCTAATATTTAGGGTACCCAAAAAGGGACCATAATTTTGATAACCACCCACATCGATGTCCAGCTTGAAGTAGGTTGATCGGTTTGGGCTTTGGAGAACCCGGAGCCCTACACCCGGAAACCACGCAGTTGACTTGTGGTGAAGGTTTGGAGATGGGTTTTTCACAGAGTTTCGAGTGTAGAGTTTGGGGAAGCCGGTTAAAGGCCCCGCACCGGAGCGGGAGCGGTGGTTTTCCTCCTGGTGATATTCGTCCCCAGCAGGCTCCGTATTCTCATTGATGCGTTCGAATACCCTACAACCGTAAACCCTCTTATAATCATTAAGATGCCCATATGATGTGAAGTAGACCATGTCAGGGATTTGTGTGAGTGTCTATCGGGCTCTGCAGGAGTTGTGATGATCACGTACGTTTGTTTTGTCTTACTGTGGGGATACGAGTACTAACAAGTAACAAGTCTACGTACCTCATGTTCATGCAATGCTATGCGGACTTGAATAAGCCTCAGGGTCCAGGTGTGTATGTATGTATGCATGCATGTATGTATGTATGTATGTATGTATGTATTTATGTACATATGTATGTTAACAATGTACAGGTATGTTATTATGTTCAACCCAGCTTCGACGATCTCCATGCTGCCGCAGAGACGTACGATCCGCCAACCCAGTGTGTGCCAGCTTGCACCAGAGGAACTCCCTACATCAGAGCCACTCCGGCTAGCACCAGCTTCTGGACAGGTAGAAGCTAACCCAAAGGGTCCAAAGTACTTATATGGTAGAACCTAGGGTTTCTATATTAGGAATTACTATTATGATTTGGGGAAGTATCCCCCATAACAGTACCTGGGACCCTTTGGGTAAGGCAATGCCAGAGGAACGGCGTACACAGGTGACGCAGCCACGGCAAGCTCCTGAAGGAGCGGATCTACAGATTCAAGCAGGCAATCGAGAAAGAGCGCTTGAGAGCTTTATACTTGCTTAGGGGTACGAGGAAATAAAATTCAATTTCTGTTATTATAATCCCTAAGAAACAGCTAAAATTATTATTTTTGCTAGTGTTCTAAGTTCAGCATAGTTTGATGGAAGGTCTGAAGTGAGAGCTCGACAAAATGACCGCGATGTCTGAAGCATGATCACCTCAGCGCAGGCACATTCCCTAAGGGTCCATGTACCCAAATAGCATATACATTGGCCCCAATGTACCTAGGACTACTTTAAGGCCAATGTTTATACTATTTAGGTACATGGACCTTTAAAGAATGAGAATTGAGACAGAGACTTGGGATTCTCAGGGCTTCACTTGGCCCCGCTGCCCTTTCAGAGCTGCTACTTGGGAGCAGCGCCAGAGGCACATGCCAACCCGGAGACTCCAATGTCCCTTAATTAAGGAATATACCTTAAATTATAGTAGGATCCCTAATATGATTTAAGGAATATCCCTTAATTAAGGAATATACCTTAAATTATAGTAGGATCCCTAATATATGATTTAAGGAGTATTCCTTAATTAAGGAAAAAACCTTAAAGTATAGTAGGATCCCTAATATGATTTAAGGAGTATTCCTTACTTAAGGGATATTGGAGTCTTTGGGAAGGCATGTCTGCCACAAGCCGCTCCTGACTGCTGGAATGAGGGAGCCGATGGTCTGCCACGGCAGCCGGCACAGGTTTCGAATCTCATAAACGCCAATGTTGAGGGTTTAGGGGAATGCAGCCGGCACGCCAAATTGCAAACCCAGCTGTCGCACTCACCGTACTATCCGGAAGCTGGTTAATTTTTGACGGCATGGTTATATCTACTTCGGATCCTAATTGAGCTGCTCATAGGTCATAGCTGGTAATTTCGCGAAATTTCCAACCACCCATGAACCTTCACGCGAGCCACCCTTCTAACCGTACAGAAACTGACTGAAAGCTCGGGTTTCACGACACCACAAACCCATAAATACGAACTGCATGAACCCGTATAGAAGCCTAGGTTTTCCAATGTTCTAAACCCTGAGCTCGAAATCCTAAACCATAAACCGCCTAATCCCTAATCCCTTTAAAGGAACCTCATAGATTCCTTAAAGGAGCCCTTTTTCTCCCTTTAAAGGAATCCCAGACTCCCGGACCCTAGGATGTTGCGCTCCAGGTCCCCGCCGTGGTGGTGGTGACGCCGGTGGAGGATCCCCCAGAGGTCCCTCTACGGTTGATGATAGAAATCCTGCATTACCTTAAGGATCCTAAACTACGGGAATTATGGTATATTCCTTATTATGGGTAATGCAGGATTTATATCATCAACCGTATTACTCTGGGCATCAAAATAGTTTAGGGTTTAGGGAGCCTTATATACTAGTAGTATGGTCTTAGGGCCCAAAAGCCTCTATGGATGAGTCCTTGGAATTGGAGCCCTAGGGTTCTTGGCTGGAGCCCTAGGGTTTTTGGCTGGAGCCCTAGGGTTTTTGGCTGGAGCCCTAGGGTTGTTGGCTGGAGCCCTAGGGTTGTTGGCTGGAATAGGTGCTTTGGTTGTTTGTTGTTGTTGCAGGTTCCCTACAAGGTTTCTTGAAGATTTCTGCAGGGTTACCACAAAGGTTAGTACAAGGCTTCCGTAGGGCCACTAGAAGGTTGCAAAACAGGTTCCGTAAGGTTGCAATAGGGATACCACAAGGTTCTTGCAGTGCTGTTCCAATTGTACAACGGCCAAAGCTTGCACCACGCTCAAAGTAGCAGAATGTGTAGGATCCCAATTAGCCCCTATGATGGTTTTCTTAAGGGTGCCGTGAACGGTTCCTGTAAGTTGCTTCTATAGCTCAACCCTAAACCCTCTTCCCTTATGTGTTGCCTGAAGATCTTAGTGGCGTGTGAGTTCAAGCATACATTGGAGTCGAACTGAGGGGTGATGACCCAGGATCACGTCTTGGTGACTGCCTTGCTATTGCATGTCTGGTCTGACGGACATCACTCAGGGTGTGGAGCTGAAGCCCATGATGTCATAGGGACCCTTGGGGGGAAGGGGAAGTGGGGGGTAGGGGGCCCTAAACCCTAAACCCTAAACTGCCCGCAATAATAAGGCCCATTCAAGGAAGTCTGGTCCCCTACCCCCCTCCCCTTTAGCCCCCTACGGGTCCCTATGGTGATGCTCAAGGCGACGAAGAAGAAGAGGAAGGGGCATAATTCGGCGAACTGCAGATGATCCACCCTAAGGCTCCATGTACCCATATGGTATATACTTAGGCCTTAAAGTGCCCTTTAAGGCTTAAGTATCTACCATAAAAGGTACATGGAGCATTTGGGCCATGGAATGAATCGGATTCGGGGTGACCCACCAAGCGACCCGCCAGCTAGCATGCTGGAATATGGGGTTTCCGAAAATTAGGGGTACCTCATATTGGGGCCCTTATAATGAGGATCCTACTCTGTAGGGTACTGTATTAGGGTCCCCTATTTTCGGAAACTCTCATATAAATTCTCGACGAAGGCAGAGCCCTACTCTGATACTTAAGGCCCCTTTCAGAAGTCTTGCATTTGCCACCCGAACTGCTTCACCTCGACTCCCGAATGTTTAATAGGATCATGTATAAGGGGATAGCCACTTTAAACGAGCACTTGCGCAGAACCAATAACGACGGAGGGATCCCAGGGGTCCAAGGCTGCAAATGGCAGCCCCTACCACCACCAAGCCCTACCTGGGGATCCAAAAACCGACTGATTTGGGGTTGGACCCTCTAGTTAAGGGGTCAGATCCTACTATTTTGTAGGGTTTGGGGGATACACTTAAACAATACACTCCAACACCCAAGGCCCCACACCCTAAACCCTGCTTAAATCTTAACCTTGCAGCTGCACCCGCACCTACGCCTGGACTCCCAAAGTCTGAGGGGTGTAGGCACCAACCTGCAAATCCCTAGACCTCATGAGCATGTGACTTACCAAGCAATGTTGTAGGCACCTTGATTTAGGAGTAACTAAATCCCTTAGGCTCTAAGAACTCATAGTTTCAGGCTTCTGCGCCCAAAGACCACACTTCAACCGTATGCAAGGTTTTTGTGCTATTTTGAGCCTTAGGGAATGGTTTTCTCATGTAGGGCTACTTTGTTCATACACCCCGTGTTCTATGTCCCGTGATTCTTTAAGCGTAGTTACAGATCTTAAAACCTCCGGCAGCTCGCCCGAATCGCCTGAACCCTACACTGTATATAAGCCCTAACCTCCCCCTGCAAAGAGGTGCCACCCGCACCGCAAGCTTCTCCTGAGCTTCCCGACGAAGCGACGCTGAAGGCGGGAGGGTCGGCCAGGATTCCCCAAGTCAAAGTACCCCTTGATAATGGGGGTAAAGGGTTTAGGGGTTTAGGATTCAAGGCTTTAGGGGTTTAGGGGTTTAGTGTGTAGGGCTTAGTATGTAGGGTTTAGGGGTTCAGGGTTCGTATAGTAGCACACCTCAAGTGCCCATCAATAGAATCAATGTGGTCCTTGTGGGATCTGGCGAGGGTCTACGGTTCTTCCGGATGTTGGGACCTTCGAACATGTTAAGCTTGTAATGTCCACGCGGGCGACAACACGCAATCCTATTTCCGCCTTTCTTAATTTACATGTGGCCGTGGCATTCTCTTCTCACATTCGTTTTGCTCAATTTGTTGTTCCTCGGTTCCTTTCGCAGTTCGGTCGTCGATTTGGCTTCCGCTCAGCTTTCTGTTGGTTTTGGAAACCGTGCTGATGCTGCTCAAGTCCCAGGCTCCGTTAAGGGGCAGCGGAATGGGCTAAGCTCCCGAGGGAAAGTTCCAAGCCGGATCTGGGAACGGGGTGCTCATTCTTATCGTTTGTACAAAGCCTCATAAACCCTAAACTCCTAAACCCCTAAACCCTCAAGCCCTAAATCTTAAATTCCTAAAGCCCTAAATCCAAACCCCTATATAAACCCTAAAGCCCGAAATCCTAAATCACCAAAGCCCTAAATCCCTAAAGCCCTAAATCCTAAATCCCTAAAGCCGTAAACCCTTACAGCCCTAAAGTACCCCTTAAAGCCCGACAGCCCCGAGCTCCCCAGTCTGTGCAAAACCCCGTAGTTTAGGGTTTAGGGTTTAGGGGTAAGGAATAGGCCTTAAACTTGTATTCAGGATCCCTCGTTTTGGTGGGTTTACGGTCTATATGCCCTCAGTATATCTTAGTAATTTTAAATATATTCCTTAAATCCCAAAGGGTCCTAGGTACTGTTATGGTGGATACTTCCCTAAATCATAATAATACTTCCTAATGTAGAAACCCTACATTCTACTATAAAGGTACTTTGGACCCTCTGGGAATGAAGGTTTTGGAACGTCAAAAGGTCGGCAATTCCACGTGTCCGTGAGGCGCCGAGTGCCGGGATGACTGGAGAGGCCACAGCAGGGTCAGCTCAGGGGTAGATAGAAATAATTTATCATTTTTGGCTATTATAATTCCTAAGAAACAGCTAAAATTACACTTTTTGCTAGGGTTCTAAGTTCAGTATAGTCAGGGTTCTTCTGTGGTTTGGGTTTAGGGTTTATGGGTTTAGGGTTTAGGGGTTTAGTTTTTAGGGTTTAGGGGTTTGGGTTCTTGTTTGGTTATTGAGGCGTATGGGCAATTAAGCTTATTTTTTTTTTGTGCGGGTCTGTTTTTGGCTGTAGGATTTGCTGTATACTTGCTGGCTTGGGAGCTTACGGTGCAGATGTTTAGGGTCGTGCTGGGCAGGGAACTCGGGTGGGGTTAGGGGCGTCCTGTCATTGTTTAGCAGCGTTGCAGCTTCCCATAGCATTGAGTTGTTAAAGCATTTTCTCTGACGTTAACTCGTAGACATCAGCGAAACACCATTCAATCAGCATTAACCCCCAGCATCACACCATTGAGATGGTCACCGTCAGTGTTATCATGACCACCACCCATCATCATGATGATCATCATCATCATCACCATCATCATCATCACCTAAACTCTAAGCCCCAAGCCCTGGAGCATCATCATCCTCGTCCTCATCCCAATCATCCACTCGCCTAACACTCCAAGGGGTCCATCCTGAATCTTGCGCCAACCAAACTCGTGTAGCAAAGTTCTGCAGCTCTGCATTGTCACCCACCAGACCTTGTGATTCTAAGCCTCAGCCCTTCATGAAGTCAGCCCTGGACGAAAGCCAGGTTTCAAGAAGCGACAGGAACATTATTGCTATGCATGTTTGTATCAGTGTCATCGTGGTTAAGTACGTGTATGTATCTTCACTGTGTATGCATGTGCACTCTTGTCTCGAAGGCAAGATGATGTGTCTACTCCTCAATAAAGCGTGACGTTGTCTCCCGAGGCAGATTCGCAGGACGCGTCATCCAAGAGCCGTGCAGCCAAGGCAGGACGGAAAGCTCATGAGCAAAGGGTATAGGGTTGAGGGTTTAGGGTAGTGTATAGGGTTGTGTAGGGCTCTACCTAGTCTCACAAGGACTGTGTGTAGGGTTTCAGCGGGTTTGTTAAGGTTTGATCATGCTTTTGTTTGGTTTCATAGGGGTGTATAAGGGATGAATTGCACAGGGTGTTCGATTCAAAGGGCGACTGCCAAAATCAGCTAAGGATTGCTGGTCTATGGTCTTTGGTCCACACAGCCACATGCCACCACACTTCTGAAACTTAAGTGCAACCTGAATGGTGCTCGCTATAGGTTGCAACCCTAAACCCTGAAGCCCTAATCCCTATACACCCTTACAAACACTAAACCCTAAAGCCAAAACCCTGGACCTAAACCCAAGACATTCGACCCTAAACCCCAAAGCCCTAAACCCAAGGAGCAGCCCCAAGTCGTCGTTGTAGCTGCAGAAATTCACCGCATGAGTTCTAGGGAACAGCAAGCACTGGGAGGTTCCTGGAAACGTAGTAAGTATAGTTATAAGTACCTTGAAATGTAAAACCCTAGTTACGTAAGTCCTTGAAGGTGGTTTTTAAGGTTTCGAACAGGGTGACGTAAGGGGTCTATACCCAAAGGCCCCAAAGTAGTCCTTTTTGGGGTTCATATATAGAATCCTATAGGGTAATCCCAAAAAGGAATTACTATGGGGCCTCTGGGTAAGGGCATTTATTTGGGTGTTCATGGGACTTAGTAATCCTAGAAGCCCAAAAGTTGGACACCCAATAGCCTCAATCCTTAAGAGTAATGCACAGGGAATCCCAGCTCTATTTGGCCTTGATCCGGTTTCCAACTTTATGGGGTTTACTGTAGAGGGTTGGGTTCCTGAAGAGGTTCCTTAGTCGGTTCTCTGTAAGGGATCTATAGGGGTTTAGGAATTAGGGTCTACTTGGACGTGGATGAGACTTCGTAACTTGCAGGGCTCCTTACAGGTGTCTACAAAGGCTTTATAGGATTTCAAGAAGTAAGTACAGTTAAAAGCACCTGGAAAGTATAGTCCTAGTCGCTAAGTCCCCTGAACCTTTAAGCAGTGGCGGTTGTAGGCGTTGTAGGATCCAACGTTATAGAGGATTCAGGGGTTGGGTTCTTAGGCCTGTAGCACCTCTAGGATCTTACAGGTTGTGACGTTTCTGAGATGGATGTGCGGTACATCAACCTGGATGTCCCTGGGGGCCCAGCGATGGCAATGCCCAGTTTGCTCTCGAGAAGGCAATGTTAGCGACACGCTGCAGTGACCCGACATCGGTAAGCAAATTCGCAACAGGCCAGACCCCGGGGAGTACGCGCAAATGCGGCCGCTAGTCAGGCAGTCAACGCGCATTTTACAGCCCACGTATCAGCACCCGAGGAGCGATCGGATTGGTCAGCGACCATCACTGTCTGGATGCATTCAGCTCCTCGAGTGCAGGGCCAACCGGCTCCGTGGCGCCGCCGCCAATTGCGCCCCGAAGGCTTCCGACTGGGTCAATTGCTTCCAGGTTTATTTGTGCTCTTGGAGGTTTCACGCCGCTGGGAGAGCCTGGCAGACTCACCAAACTGCGTGTTGTTTAGCCCGCTCCAGTTGAAGGTGTGGAGCAGAGGGAATGAAGCGGACAGCCGACAGGGGATTCTGCAAGCTGCTCAACGAAGATGGGACACTCATGGCCTTCTCAGCATTTCCGGAGCAACTAACAAGCCTGACAGGAGCGAGCAGGCAGTGCTGCAGTGAAATGCAGTAATCGCACTACTGCATGTAGGGCTGAGAACTTCTTGAGTCCGGACACGCCGTGCTAAACCCTAAGTACCTGTGGATCCAAAAACCTACCGTTTTCTGAGTTCTACCCTCTAATTTAGGGGTCATAACACCCACTATTTTGTAGGGTTTAGGGTTTTAGGGTTTAGGGTTTAGGGAGGGGCCACTGGTAAACTCCACCACCAGCCCCAGACCTCAAGTGTACAGCAAAAGCCGACTGTGGAGTACTACAACAGGTAGAGCCTTCTTTGAGCGGTTTGGGGGTTTACCTGCAGGATTACGGGTACAGTATTTGGGGGTTTGTATGCTTAGGGTTGCAACCCCTAAACCTACATGCTTATGTATATATCTTTTGAAACTCCCTCAACTTCCTAGACCCTCCAGTTGCCCCTTACTATCCCCCAAATACCCACCTTGAGGAACCGTAAGGGTTCTCTTAGACTGTACTTGGGGGTCCTGGTTTAGAACGCAAGCCGCAGTTGGATGGCTCAAATAAAGGTAGTCCCTATTTAGGTAGTTCCGGGCCAAAGTATATACTATGTGGGTACACGGACCCTCCCCAGAGACTCCAATATCCCTTAATTAATTAGGGAGTATACCTTAAATTATAGTAGGATCCCTAATATGATTTAAGGAATATTCCTTAATTAAGGGGTATTGGAGTCTCTGGGTCTAGCCTAAACCCTAAACCCCAATGTCATTACTAAACCCTAAACCCTAAACGCCTAAACCCTAAACCCCCTAAACACTATATAAACCCCAAACCCCAATGGGATTGAGGGTCATGGGCCTGCAGAGTAAATCTCTTCGGATTTGGGGTTCCGAGTCTTCTTTCAAAACCCTGAGGTTTAGGGTTTAGGGTTTAGGGAGATTGTGGGGTTTTAAACTGAATTATAAATGCTTCCCCTTAGGCTCCTTTTCAAAACCAACAGGCTCTAAGGGCTCATATAGGGTTCCTTTAAAGGGATCTATAAGGTTCCTTTAAACGGATCTGTAAGGGGTCCTTTAAAGGGATCTATAAGGGGTCCTTTAAAAGAATCTATAGGGTTTAGGACTCCAAGGACTCATATTTTAAGGCTTTTGGGCCTAAAGACCATACTATACAAGGCTTTTGGGCCATTTTGAGCCTTATCAAAAGTTTTCTGCAGCTACCGCTGTAATTAGGGTTTTGGGCTTGAGGGTTTTAGGGTTTGTGGCTTGCGAAGCCCCTATCAAGCCAAGGTTTCAGGGTAAAAGCGTGTAAAGCTTAAGGGTTGATCGACCCGACATAGTACCATAACTGGGGTTATACAAAATTAGAAACAGAGTTTGCTTATGTATATCCCATAGTCACTTGGTCCCATGATTTTTTAAGTAGACCTAAACCCTGAACTCATTAAGAGACCCCTATTGTAGAATCCTATAGTAACCTTAATAAGGAATCCTAGACCCTGAATCCTGCTTGTGACATTGACGGGAGCAGGCGAGCCGCTTCAAACCCGTGGCATGCTCAGCGTTTCCAGCTTATCAGGTCGCCTACTTGGAAGGGCAGGGGATTTAGTAAGTAGGTTATAAGTAGGGTTATAATTGGGGTGACTGCATTTAGGGTACTTATAACTCTACTTATAACCTACTTACTAAGTCCCCTGCCCTTTCAAGTAGAGATCCCTGAGCCTCAAACCGTACTATCCAATAGCCCTACAACTCTAGCTCCAAACTTCTAGGTACTACAACCCCTTATCCTTCAACATTGTTCTGAAGCTTAAGTTTCTACACCCTAAGAGAGCCTTGAACCTCTTGCAGCTTCAATCCGTCTTTGGAGAGCTGAGTTGTATCTGTACAAGGCTCTTGTGTAGGCCATAGGGTGGTATGTAGGGTTCTAAATGCTTGAAACGAAGACAGTTCTCTTAGAGTCTCAGAGGGTCGTACTGGGGATTACTGGGGCTCACTGCGGTATGTAGGGTTCTAAGACACTGCGTTTAGAGGAGCTGTTGAGGGTTTCATAGGGCTTGAGGGTTGGGTTCAGGGATGTTGAAGGCTTCGGTGACGCAACCTCTCGACACGTTAATTTCTGAAACCCCCTTAACCAAATCCTAATCCGTGGGATTGCAACATGGCTTAGACTGCGGATTCCGATTCCGCTTGCCTTTGAGATGGCTTTCATCATGATCTCGGGTGTGTGGGCCTGCAGCTATTATAGTAGGTTCAACATTTCGGATTCTGCAGCCCGTGCATTACAACGGCAACTACTGCATGATATCCTCCGAAACACCTTTCTGTCGGCCCCAACTGCACCCCTCTTGGATATAGCACCTTCCAGTCTCCTCGACTTTGTACGAGCATCCTGAAGAAGGTGATACCTAGTTCGCGTGCGAATCACTAGCACTACAGCTCCCCTAAACCCTAAACCCTAAACACTAAACCCTAAACCCCTAAACCCCTAAACCCTAAACCCTAAACCCTAAAGCCTAAACCCTAAACCCTAAACCCCTAAACCCTAAACCCTAAACCACCGAAACTGGAAGTCCTTCTGTTTGCAGCCCTGGGCCCTTGCATTTAAGCTTGGTAGCTGAGTGGATACACTTTACGCATTTTTTTGGATAGTGAGACCCACTATAAAACCAAAAGTGTACCCATTTTGGGGGCTTATGAACTCAGCAACTTCGACTTTTGGGTCTAGTTAGGGGCTGAAAGTACGGACTTGAGGCATTAAGCTGAGGGTTGAAAGCCCTCCTCTCTAACTCTACCGCCAAATTTCAGTGGCACTGCAGTTTTGTATACCTTTAGCTGTAGCTACCAAATCAAGACTGCGCGAAAGCCATCATGGGATGCTAAGTTTAAGCCCCAGACCCTTAAACCCTGAACCGAATGGAATTTCCTTGCGATTTCTCCGCTCCTGCTTGGTTAGCTCGCCTAAGACTCCAAAGCCTCCAACGGCGGTCACTTAGGCGCCTTAATACTTGGCATTCTTCTGGTTGGCTCTTAGGACTTTAACTTGTATGAACTCGAATGAGGAGGTTAAAAGTTTAACTTCTAGGAGGGGTTCAGAAGTCAGCCAAGCATAAGTAGAATAGGGTTCCTCAAGGTTCCTGCAGGCTATTCGAATAGTAGAATGCTGCAGAACGCGGCCCAGAAGAATATTCTATAGTTACTAACGCCTCTAGGATCCTGGCACCACTACATACGACTGAAGCCTGCTGTTCAGGTCAGGGTTCGGTTTTTGTAGATCGCAGGGCAGGCATGAGTTGTACTCATGTAATCTTCAGGTCTGAACAATGACAGAAATGGTTGCGAGTGTTTTGGTGCAAGATGCAAGTCATTATTGCACGCGCAACCATAACCGTAATAGCCATGTGCAGAGCACTTTCACGACCATGGTACAGGAGTAGCCCTTCTCCATGACAGCTTAGCCTCGCTTGTTAAGCTTGAAGCCCAAGTCCCGCTGCAGTGAGCAGCATGTCGATTACTGTGGAAGTTGGGCTGCTCAGTGGCAAGACCGCTACCGTGGAAGCTTGCGTCGATGAGCATCTCAGTGGTAGAGCAGGTAACCTTCATGTTTTTGCGGTACTGTAATGTCTTATTATCCTTTAAAGCTAAACTTGGCCCCTCTCGAAAACTCAACCAGTAAGGCATGTTGAAGCGTTGAAAGGTCGGGCGCAGATCGCACTCGGAGTGGGAAAAGGGCGGCTGGTGGACTCGTTTGGGAGCATTCTGGATGCATCTGTATCAGTCAAGGATTCAAACTTGCGGAATGGCGACTCACTGACCCTACACACATGCCGAGTTCGGGTATGCGCCAGGGAAGCCTCTTTCGCCACCATTCTTGGCGATGGGTCTGTCGTGACCTGGGGTCCTGCCGCCTATGGTGGTGACAGCCGCGCCGTGCAGGACAGGCTGCAAAATGTGCAGCAGATCCAAACCTCTCGCCGAGCTTTTTCTGCTATTCTTGGCGATGGATCTGTCGTCGCCTGGGGCGATGCTCGCTATGGTGGTGACTGCAGTGCTGTGCAGGACCAGCTGAACAACGTGCAGCAGATCCAATCCAATGGCTACGCTTTTGCTGCCATCCGTGATGATGGAACCATCGTGGCTTGGGGTGATATTGTCGAGGGTATGGCCAGCATTCCTTTGCAGGATCAGCTGAAGAACGTGCAGCAGGTTCAAGCCAATCACGAGGCCTTTGCTGCTATTCTTGGCGATGGGTCGGTAGTGACCTGGGGTAGTGCTGGCATGGGTGGTGACAGTAGTGCTGTGCAGCATCTGCTGCAGAATGTGCATCAGATTCAAAGTACTATGTGTGCATTTGCGGCCATTCTTCGTGACGGATCTGTCGTGACCTGGGGTTATCCTGCATTTGGTGGTGACAGCAGTGCTGTGCAGGACCAGCTCGTCAATGTGCAGGAGATCCAGGCATCCAAGCATGTCTTTGCTGCCATCCGTGGCGACAGATCTGTCGTAACTTGGGGTCGCCCTTACGGTGACAGCAGTGCTGTGCGAGATCGCGTGAAGAATGTGCAACAGATCCAAGCGTCCGGCAAAGCTTTTGCGGCAATTCTTGGCGATGGCTCCGTCGTGACCTGGGGTGATGTAAGCTTTGGTGGTGACAGTAATCATGTGCAGGATCAGCTGAAGACTGTGCAGCAGGTCCAAGCCTCTCACGATGCTTTCGCTGCTATTCTGGCCGACGGATCGGTCGTCACGTGGGGTGATTGTGGCCATGGTGGTCGCAGCGGCGAAGTGCAGGAGCAGCTGAAGAATGTGCGGCATATCCAAGCAACTCAATGTGCTTTCGCTGCTATTCTTGGCGATGGATCGGTCGTCACCTGGGGTGATGATTCCTTTGGTGCAGACAGCAGTGGCGTGCAGGATCAGCTGAAGAATGTGCAGGAGATCCAATCCACTGATTGCGCCTTTGCAGCCATTCTTGCCGATGGATCCGTCGTGGCGTGGGGCAGGGCTGATGGCGGTGGTGACAGTAGTGCTGTGCAGGATCAGCTGCAGAGCGTGTAGGGGATCAGCCTGTGTGTTTCGGTCGCAGAACTGCGCGAGGCAGGTGCTTGCATGGCAGCACAAACAGCTGCTTAGTAGGAAGGTTTGCATATGTTTGCTTGTTAGCGTGTCTTTCGAGCTGCTTGGAAGCGTTGCAGTATACCGGTAGGTATATATAGTATGATTGAAGCCTCTGAAACACTTTTCCATCCGAAATTTCCCGACCTCTTGGAGTTCGCACGTCTCAGGTTTTTTTTAATCTCTAGAGACTGATTTCCAGTTCCTGCGCGATGGATTCGTGCTAGGGCTACGATGTCCTCATGTGGAGCCTCAAAAGCCTTCTGATACCTTTCAGTAAAAGTGTAGGCAACCTTTAACCTCTTCGTGCTATACATAATAATATATATATATATATATATATATAATATGTATATATATATACACATATGTATGTATGTACACACAATATATCTATATATATATATATAGATAGATAGATATTAATAGCCACATAGCCCCGAAGGTTGACCTTTAAATGCCTGCCCCGGGATACTGGACAAGTAAGCCTTCGCTGTCAGAACCCTGCGGGAGCTAAGCATCGGAAGTTTTTGGTGCAACCATTCGGGACCCCAAAAGGACATAAGCATCAGCATGTTATAGGGGGGGTGTCAAAATCATGGCTCTTTTTAGGTACCCTTAATATTAGGTGCCGTATTATATTAAGGACCCAGGAAAGGACCATAATTTTGACAACCACCCATAGAGATATCCCTACCTTAATGGGCTTCATTAAAAGGGGGTTTATATGGGATATCCCTACCCTAATTCTTGCTTTGTGCTTTTTGGGGGCCCTAAACCAGGTCAAGCCGCGACCGCCGCGCCTCTCACCGGAAGAGATGCTAAAGCAGGCGCTGATTAGGTCTAACTCGTCAGGGTTTAGGGTGGGACTTAGTAAGTACAGTTATAAGTACCCTGATTCGGGTTATAACTACATAAAAGTGCAGATACCCTAATTATAATCCTACTTACTAAGCCCCCTGAACCTCTAAGTAGGGTGTTTATAAGGGGTTTAGGGTTTGGGGTGCCGCACCCTCATGTAGAGAGGAGGATCCTAAAAAACAAAGCCCTGAATCCTCACTCCGATCACCCAAACCGACTTGAACCTCCTACTCTAGGGGCCTTAAAAATGATCTATACTACTTTGGTGGCTCCTTCTTATAAGGATATAAAAATGAAACCCTACTCTAACAATTTAAGCCTATATATATATATATATATATATATATATATATATATATTAGAGTGTCCTTATACCTTCGAAAGAACCCTTATATAGAGCCCTTTAAAGGAACCCTTTAAAGGAGCCCTGGGGCCCCTCTATGAATCCTGAACTCGCCATCCTTGGGAAGCGATGTCTAACATCTCGTACAGCTATAAGTACCCTAATTGGGATGATAAGTACATATAGGGAACTCCAGAAAGTTGGAATATGGTTTCAGGGTAGGATACCTTATAATTTACCATAAAGGGGTTACGATAATGATATTCCAACTTTCTGGCTTCTACTGTATAAGTGTAGTTGCCTTACGTAATTACATATTTTAACCCTGGCTACTGAGTCCCATGAACCTCTAAGTAGTGCCTTAACTTGGGTAGTTCTCTAAACTGTGCCGTATATACTATTTGCGGGACCAGCAACGGGACCCGAACTACCCACATACTACTGCTCGAATCTTGTGCCTACTTAGAGATTCATGGGACTGAGTAACTATTGGTATATTTAAGGTAACTAAATATATGTGCTTATACTCTTAATTGGGGTGTACACTAGAAGCGCAAAAGTTGGAAACCCCACAGCCTCAATCCTTAAGAGTGATGAACAGGGATTACCAGCACTGTTTGGCCTTCTATAATCCAACTTTATGGGCTTCTACTGTATAGGGGTTTAGGGTCTAGGGTTTTGGTTTTGACCGAGATATACTCTAGCTTTATTAAAAGCCGACTAGGACCTGACGACAGCCTCAGTGAGCCTAAACCCTAAACCGTAGAGTTCCCAATACCTGGAGGCTCATCCCCTACCCCTTTTGTGGGAAACCTAGTTTTATGGTTAGGATCTGTTGTCTTAAAAAGTAGATATCCTAAAAAGGGTAGGGTATGAGCCTCTAGGTGCAATTGTAATTTAGCAGTCCAGCAGCACCAAACCCTATCATGGTTTCAAGGCTCCCATATGAAGTGCTGCCTGAAGGCTGGCGTGCCGCTGACACCCGAAGCAATGCTAAAGCAGCTGCTGTCGCCGGTCAGCGCCAAGAAGGCCCGGTAAATGTGCATGTGTGTGTGTGTGTGTGTGTCTGTGTGTGTGTGTGTGTGTGTTTGTACGTGTGTCTGTGTGCGTGTGTGTTTAATTAGGCCATTAGGCTTTTTGAGTGCTGGGGTCAGGGTCTGGGATTTTTTCTTCGAGGTATGTTGTTAGGACATTCGTGGCGGTTGTTCTGAAGGTCATTGCAAAATTCCGGCCATCTGCATTATGGGAGTTTCCGGAAATTGCGGGTGCCTTGTTTTGGGCTCCAAATAAGAAGGATCCTGCTGTTCAGGGTACGTACTAGATTAGTGTCCCCATTATGGGACACTCCCATATGTGACAATGTGTTCGTATCTGCAGCTCCAACGGCAGAGAAATGTTCCTGCACTATGCCCTCCTGGAGCAGGGGTTGCGAGCAACTAAGCCAAAGACAAGACACTGCCTAATATAGTGGCCTTAATAATTGGAATAGTAGGGTTTTGGGCTCATTATACTGACACCTAAACGCTAAACCCTAGACCCTCATTATTATACTTACAGTACGGAACCCCCAAAATAGTACAGGTAATACACATTCCTAAACCCCGGGTGCCTGACGATTGTTCGCGACTTTGTAGGTCTCTGACCTTTGATGACACTTCAACCAACAACTCAAATCCCGCTCCCATAGTTTTGGGTTTAGGGTTTAGGGCAGCCTCATGAACCCGTGTTGGTGAAGCCATGCTAGGCTCGAAGCCCTAGTTAGGACGCCCAGCTTCGTAAAACCCTAAAGGTCTAAACCTGGATCCTATATGTGTCAAAGTCTTTCGCCTTGCACCATTATAGACGTTTTTAGATCTCTTGCGGAACCCTAAACCCTAAACCCTTATAGAGTTCGGTGGACCTCTTGAAGAACCCTAAACCGTATCTCTAGGCTTGACCTTTTGGAGCTTTTTGGACCCCTTATCGGACCCCGCGCAGAACATGCAGAACCCATATCGACTCCACTTCTTCCGGAACCCCTAAGAGCCCTACTAGACCCCTTAGCTATAGAACCCTGGTAGAACCACGAAGGCCTCTTATAGAACGCTTGCAGATTTCCTTAGTAATGAGACCCTACATAATTACCCATACTATTTTGGGGGGGCGGGCCCCGAAACCCTGCTCTGACTAATTATGAAGGCACTTATACTATGAACCCTTATAGTAGCCCTTTAGTAGCCCTCGTAGACCGCCATTAAAGGAACCCTATTCGAATTATGGAGGCCTCTTCTGGAACCCTTGTAGAGCCCCTTAAAGTAGAAACCAGAAAGTTGGAACATCATTATCCTCATGCCACTCATGCCCTTAAGGTAAA
This sequence comes from Symbiodinium sp. CCMP2592, assembly GCA_905221615.1. Classification (NCBI taxonomy): domain Eukaryota; class Dinophyceae; order Suessiales; family Symbiodiniaceae; genus Symbiodinium; species Symbiodinium sp. CCMP2592. The sequence continues at coordinate 300,088 of CAJNDT010003791.1, forward strand.
GCACAAGGGATCCTAGCACTAATCCTCCTAAATCCATGTTCCAACTTTCTGGCTTCTATATCCTCAAAGCCGGTCGCGCGGAGATGTTCTAGACAGGCCGCCCTGCCTCGCACCGAGCTGCCACCCGAGGTGACCGCCAGCCAGGGGGTTCAGGGCTTCAGGCTTTTGGGGTTTAGGGTTTAGGGTTAGGGTTTGTTGTTCAGGTTTTAAGGCGTACGGCTTCAGGGTTGAGGGTTTGGGTCTCAGGGCTTCGGGTTTAGCGATTCCTTTTGAATTTTATTCCCCATGATAAGGATGGTTTGCACCGTACAGTTGAAACATGCAATAGGGATAAGTTTTCGGCTCGGGAAAATCATTCCAACTTTCTGTTTTTCAACCGTATGCGAGTCGCGTAAGACTTCTTATGGTATAGACTTCTTATGATAGCTTTCAAGGCTAACTTGAATGCTAAATCCTACTCCAACATAGGTTCTCGACCCTACATCGTAAACCCTAAGCCCAAAACCGTAACGCCCAAGTCCCTAAACCCTACATGGCCCCAAAGCGCCGAAACCCTTAAACCCAGAACGCAAAGTCCTAGACCCCACTGTCGGCCCTTGCGCCAGGATCCGGACACCGTGGCCCTGCAGCGGCAAGAGGCGAGGGAAACCCCAAAAATCTCCGAAGTACGCCGGGTTTAGGGTGTAAGGTTTAGGGTTTCAACTTTTACAAAGTTTCAGGGTTTAGGTGGCCCCGAACCCCACGAGGCGTTGATTACTCATTGGGAGAGATGTCTTACCTTCAGGCTCAAAATAGCCCAAAAGCTTTATATAGTATGGTCTTTGGGCCCAGAAGCCTTAAAATATGAGTCCTTAGAGCCTAAGGGTAAACCCGAAACAACCCTTTCAGCCGTAGCTCCCCATTGGCAGGATCCATACATTCTGTTGCATCAAGGCGTATGCAGCGGCATACGAGCATGAAGGGCCTGCCACATTAATAAATCTTGATTCCTTGAGGACGAACAATCAGATATAGTAAACCTCCCCAGAAAGTGGGAAACCGGATCGAAGTCAATTAGTGCAGCGATTCCCTATACATGACTCTTGAGGATTGGTGCTATCGCCTTTCCAACTTTCGGGCTTCTACTGTAATACTGCTAGCTATTAATTGTATGGCATGCCGCTTCTAGCTGTCAAGAGTCGGTTGTGCCTAGCCGTCACTTCGAAGCCTTGTTCCTCTTACCTGCATAGGGTTTATGTTCTAGAACCGGAGCTTTTTCATGTAGCCTGAAACTGCATGCAGTAGATTGGGAACCCTAGCCTAACTCTGCAAAAACAGCAGCCAAACCCTCAGAGGCCTAAACCGTGTAAACCGCAACCGTAAACCCCAAATTGCAAACGAAACCCGAATCGCTACGATCCCCAAGCCCAAGATCTGGAGCCGCGTCGACTGCTTGTGGGCTCAATCTCTAGAGCAGGCGCAGGGTGAACCAGCAACTAGGATGATGAGGGTTTAGGTGTTTCGGGTTAGGGTCAGGACCCCACCATAGTTAGTTTTCGTGAGACTTTCAGTGAGATACCTTACGGTAGAGTTGGGGAGTGTTTAAGATGCAGAGTTCAGGGCCTAGGGATATTCTTCTTGGATCGATTTCGTATACCATACGCTGAGACTTGAAACATATATATATATATATATGTATATGTATATATATATATATATATATATATGGTGCCCAGGGTTCATCAGGAGTCATTCAGGATTTGCTGTGCAGCTCGCAACTACTTTCGCCATGACGGTGTCGTCGACGGCGTCGCACATGCTCTCGGCTGCGTCCAAGGCCCGAGAAACCCGGAGACCCCCTCAACTCTTCAACCCTTACCTTAACCCTGAATAACCTACCTTTTTGGGGTTCCTTATTATAATTTCCTTATATAAGTCCTTAAAAAGGTAGGTCTTTCAGGGTGAAGGTAGGCTCTAAAGTTCTAAAGACTCACATTTTAAGGCTTTGGGGCCCAAAGACCATACTTTACACGGCTTTTGAGCTATTTTCAGCCGTAGGGTTTATGTAATATATGGTGCAGCGCTGCTAGGCCCCCCCTCCCCCCCCCACCCCATGGTATCCCCCCCTTCCCCCTAGGGTTCCCTGTGGTGTGGGTTCCCCCTGCCCCTCCCCCCTGTGGTTGCGGTCGGCTGCGCCCCCGTCCATGGCTATGCGTCCGGTTGCTAAGGGTTTGGACCGTAGGATGTGATACAGTTCTATTGAGCTCCGACCTGCCCTGAGCTCCAAAGCCAATGATAGTAATGAATATGATGGTGATGATAATGACGAAGATAGTGCTCATGATCCCCATCCGCACTCTCATTAGGTCCCCTGCTCAAAAGTCCCGAATGAAAACCATTCAAATACGTGCTCAAGCTTACTTGTAGCGAACCCAACCGAAACTTGGCTTGGAATGACAACGGTCGATATGGTTTTCGCAAGAACATCACAAGCCAAGCACGGTATTCAACTAGATAAAGCGATAAACATGCCGTGCCGAAGCCCAGAGCAACATAAGAGCAAAGGTACCACCAATAGCCACACTGGGACTAGCACATCAACATCATTGCGCACAACATTCTCATTTGTGCTCGAAGAGAGGGAAGGGAAGGGGCCCGGTGGTTCCCTGTGTTGATTATCCTTCCCCACCCCGCCCCTGTGGTTCGCCGTCTTGTGGTTCCACTATTGTGGGTTATCCCTCCCGCACCCACCCCCGATTGTCAAGGCGAGAGGCGAGGCCTGGCTTGGGGGGGAGTTATGCGGATGACGTGTGTCTGTCTGTTTGATTGGACGAGATGCCTGGCCCTGGCTTCGGGGGGCGGGGGGGGGCATACCATGGGGGTGGGGGGGGGGCCTGCGACGCGGCGACGCGGCACCATATATGGCCTTTCTAGGGTTTCATTTACGTTGTATGTGGTGCATAGTGGTAGAACTTACAAGACTTATATAGAACCCTGCAACGTAGACTCTGCACTCTGCACCCAAAGCTCTAAGCCTCTGAGGCCTAAGCCGTAAAACCCTGAAAACGAAGCACTCAGCAAAAGGGAACCGCAAGGGCCAAAAACCCTACAGCGCATTGAAAGTTTTTCTGACTGCAGATTGAAGCTCGACACGTGCCAAGGTTAGAGTGTTGTAGTTTTGGGAGTTGGGCATTTCACGCTCGAACGTGTCTGAGGGTTTGGGGCTTCGGTGTTGGGGTTCAGGGTTGTTTCGGATACAGAGTTTCGGGGTCACCTCGTGGAATGCTTGGTTTAGGGTTTAGGGTGGTAAGGTTTATAGGGTTTAGGTTTAAGAACATGCGGAAGTGGGCTTTCTGGGTGGAAGGTAGACTAACTCGAGTATACCTCCCAGAACTAGGATCCTGCTCTTAGACCCTCTGCGCGGTTTGGGCTTTAGGGTTTAGGGCAAGTGTAAGGTTTGGGGAAGGTCTGAGGCCGAATATCATGCATCACCCCGAAGCCCGTTGCCCGACGCCTGCGAACTTCTCGGCCCCGTATGCCCTTAACCAGTAGACAGGATCCGAAGGATGTTACCTAAACCCCAAACCATATCAGCACCAACAAAACCCTTAAACCCACGATGAAACCCGCTAGGCCCAAACTGGGCTCATGAGTGGTACCCCTTTGCCCTTGTTCATGTCAGGGTCCCCTTTTTGAAAAAACCGAATAGTTAGTAGGAACAAGGGTACCCTTATAATGACTTTTAATGGGGCTTCTCAGGAACTTAGTATAGTAGCCTCTGGGCCCTAGACCCTTACGTATAGTAGCCTTATAGATCCCTGTAAAAGGAACCTTTGTAAATCCTTTTCTAGGTAACTTTGTAGCGAATCTTTGAGACTAGGACACCTTGGGAAGCATACCCAAAGGCTCCACGTACCTGTATAGTAGATACTTAAGGCTTAAAGGGGTCCCTATATAGGTACTTTAAGGCCTAAGTATATACCATATGGGCACATGGAGCCTTCGGGATACAGTGGAACTTCGAGATTTCCGAGGCGTGGACGGCCGTACGGCCGCATCGTGACAGCCACAGGCCTTTCTTTTTCTGGGATTCCCTTAAACCCTAAACCCTAAACCCAAACCGCCCAGTAGTACCCTTATTCCCTTTTTGTAGTCCTAGATTCCTTATAAACTGACCCAATACCAAAAAGGGAGCCCTTTTTTCCTAGGTTACTGGGTATCCTAGTTTTGCGTCGGGTTTGGTTAAGTTGGTGTAGGGTTCAGGGTTTAGGGTTTATAAGTGTAGAGTTCAGTTTCGATGGCCCCCATGATAAACCTTCATATACTGCCCCTAAACGGTGAGTCTGACTGTTCTCTGTGTTCTTGAGTTCAGCGTTTGCAGAATTATTGTGTTTCTTGTAGTGACATATTGTAAACCTTAAGGGTATGCACTTGTATGTGTATGCAAATAGGCCCGTAAACACGCAAGCATGCATGCATGGATGGACTGATGGATGGATGTGCGTCTGTTTGCCTGTCTGTCCGTCCGTTTGTCCGTCTGTCCGTCTGTCCGTCCGTGCCTCTGCCTGTCTGTGTGTCAGTGTGTCACAGGACCTTTTGTCAGGCAAGCTCGCCTGTTAGGCAAGGGATTAACAGGTTCTCAAGTGAACTTACTCGGTTTCGTTTGGTGTGTAATGGGTGTACGTATAATATACATGTATGCGTGTTATACAGTATGTATATACCTAGGCATATCTACATACGTACATACATATGTACATATGTGCATATATACACATATGATGCATATAAACAGACATATATATATATATATATATATTCCTGTTGCGTACCCACAGAAATATAGACGTAAAGACGTGTCGACATCTAGGCGCAGAGACGTATAGACATACAGTCATATAGACATACAGACATGTAGAAATGTGTAGCTGTTACCTCAAGCCACGACGGCTCAGCAACATCTAACATACTCGGGCGAGGCTTTAGTGCAAGTGATTTACAGTCTGATGCCAGGTTCTTTGAAAGGCGTGCTCATGCTCCCCGGCACAAGCTTCCGGATTACGAAGCCCGATCCCTGAAATGGGGTGCCCACACGCTGCTCAATTGCAACGATCCGGGCCACGTCCAAAAGAACATCTGCCGAGCCCTGCGGCTACTTCCTGTCCCGAGGGGCCCAACTGCTGGGAGGCCTTCTACCTGTGCACTCGTACCAGGGCAAGGATGATCAAAGCGATGCCGAAGCAAGCTGGACCCTCAACCCGGCCACTGTGCTGGACACGTGTCACGGCATTGCCGTTCTACTGTGGCAGCTGCTCGCCCGAATCATCTTGCTTAGGTTTCGTAGTCCCCGCTAAACCCTGTGAATGCTAGGTACCAGGAGTGGAAGTTGAATGAAATGAATCCTAAGCCCTTTGGCCCAGAAGTCTTGCAGTTAAACGGCTCCTGACTTAGGGTTTTAGGGTTTAGGGTATAAGGTTTATCCAAGTTGGATAGGGTAAAAGGAGGGACCCTTAATAAGGACCTGTAGGAATTATGCCCTTAATATAGCTATTGTATACCCATTATATAGCCCATGATAGGGACCCCGGGGTCCCCATTAAGGGTCCCTCCTTTTCCCCCTTGAGGTTTAGGGTGTTTTAGCTTTCGTATGCCCTAAGGCTCCATGTGCCCATATAGTATATACTTAGGTCTTAAAGTACCTATATAGAGACCCCTTTAAGGCTTAAGTATCTACTGTAAAGGTACCATGGACCCTTATACCCTAAACCCTATAGAACCCTTATAGAACCCCTTTAAAGGAACCTTTAAAGGAACCCTTAAAGGAGCCTTTCGTATGGCCCCTTACAACACGGATGTCGTTTCGCTTGCAGGGCTTTCGTCTCGGGGTTCCTTTGGAAAGTTAGGGGTACCTTAGGGATTCCTTTAAAAGGGCTACTGCAAGGGTACTCTATAAGGGTTCCTGAAAAGGGCTCCATAATGGTTTAGAGTTTCGGGAAATTAGGGATACCTTATCTTGAGGTGCTTATAGAAAGGATCCTGCTATTTAGGGTACCATATTAGGGTCCCCTACTTTGGGAAACCCCCATATCAGAGTGTATATCTAGCAAACCCGTATAGTGGGCCCCTAATAACACCCAGTGTAACTCTTCTTAAAGTTTGTGACATATCTTTCCGAAGGCAGTTCTGGAGACTAACTCCAAGGGCCTCAATGTCAATCTTGGAATTCCTGAACCCTACACCCCTAAAACCTGAAACCACCAAACCCCTAAACTCTAAACCCCTAAACCCCTAAACCCTAGAACCCTAAACCCTAAAACCCTAAACCCTCCACCGTCCTTCAGCTGCAAGAGGCCGTCGGAGTCAGAAGAGAAGCGGCCAACGATCGAAATTGGCGACTTGCCCAGAAACCTAAACCCTTAAACCCTACCCTAACCCTGAATAACCTACCTTTTTCGGGTTCCTTAATAAGTCCTTAATAAGGTAGGTCCTTCAGGGTTAAGGTAAGCCTTAAACACTCCAAACAACCTAAACTCTTTTCGGAACCAGCATGCCGCAGAAGCCTGAATACGCAGGAATACATGTATTACTGTGTACCATTCCCGATGGTACGTCATTATGACTAGTGCAATTATTTATCCAAAAACCCTACTCTGTCAGCATGAGGGACGAGCATTATAGCCCACAGTGTAGGCTTGTCCCTTTGAAAGAAGGTTATATCCCCTACACCCTAAACCCTCAATGGCAGTTTAGCGAGTCTAAAGGGCGACAGAGCTGAACCACCAGGAAGACACACGGGAATCACAAGCAACTAGGTTGGATTTTGGGGCATGTTTTATTTTCCTTATTTGGGTTTATAAAGGGGCCCTATATATAATTTTTCAGGGTGTTTAAAGGCCAACTCAGGCAAAGCCGAGTTTAGAAAGTTTGTTCGCACGTGTCCAAACCTTAGCCTTAGACTCTGGGGTATGCCTAGAGGCTCATACCCTGCGCCTTTTTGAGGATACCTAGTCGAATGGTCAGGATCTGTTGCAAAGGAAAGTAGATACCCTAAAAAATGGGCTGGGTATGAATTGGGTACGGCCCCCATAATACATATATATTCGGACCTTAATGGTACCCCTATTATGGACTCCTATTGTTTAGGGGCGTACCGAAGGTATGAGCCTCTAGGTGAGTTCTACGTTGGTCCCGGCCTGGTCGGGGATCCGTGTGAGCTTACGATTTCGTTTCGGCGAATATGGGGGCCTCAATGCTTACAAATATCATTCCTAAGGGCTCCTTGTATTATGGTGTGATCGACCTCCAAGCCCCATTTCTAATTATCAAGGTCCTCATATTAGCTTTGAAGGCCCAGTTTCCGATGTAGTAGGTTTCTGGGGTGGTGGGTTTTGTTGGAGATTCAGGCGCGGTCAGTCTTGTTTCTTGCAGCCGGGCTTCCACCGAAGAGTTGTGAAATACGGAGAGCAGCACGTGGTAAGTCTTCAGTCTACAATCCCACAGCATATCTGGACAGGCCAGCAAGGGTCTCTAAGCATGAATACGGAGCACCTAAAGTACCCAAGTACGCGACGTCACAGCACACTTCATCGGTTTATTCGGTTTCCTAAACCCAAACCCCAAAACATCCCAAAACCATTCGGTTTATGTGTCTGCACCGACTCACGGCCCTCGTGGATGCATTTCAAGGTGCAACAGCCGCATTTCTCCCTAAATCGCAGACCCCAAAGGGTCCAAGTACCATTATAGTAGGCACTTAGTCGTAGGTATTTTGGGCCCCAAAGTATATCCTATACTACTACTTGGACCCTTTGGGGACTCTGCAGAGAAACCTTGTTAATTTAGTGTAAGTTCCTAACCCTAAAATCTATTGTTCATATCCTGGAGTCCCGTGAATGCCCTCTTTTAGCACGCTCCCAGATGTTGGGTTCTGGGTTTAGAGTTTTGGGGTGTCGGGTGCAGGATTTGATGTACTTGGCGTCGGTTTCAGGGTTGCGTTTTTGCACAAAGTAACCCCAGTACAAAACGCAAAAGCCCACGAGAGGAGATATGCTTTAGAGTACAGAGAGATCCTTTTCGTCACTGAAGGTATATTCCTCAAAGAACTTTAGGATTTTGACGTCTCTGCCCTAAACCCTAAACCCTAAACCCTAAACCCTAAATCTGGGGCTTCCCAAGTTCGAAGTTCCTCAAGCCCTTCCGTCACTGCGAGAGTGAAGCAACACAGCAGGCAGCTGCATTCCTAACCCCACATGCCCCGACATGCACCGAAAAGGTAAAGGACCCTGTGCCCTAAACCTACTTGGAGGATCATGGGACTTAGTTTAAGTACAGTTAGAAGTACCTTAACTGGGGTTATAACTACTTATAGGTCTAGTACAACCCTAGTTGCTAAGTCCCATGAACCTCTAAGTACACCCGCTGAAAAGCGAAAGGAGAGACGCCAGTCGCAAAGACGAGTTCCATGCAATCTGCTGGTTCGATCAATGTCTTGGCTCCGCCAGCTCGAACCGTGACTATTAGAGACCCAAAAAGCACATAAGCATAAGCATTTTATAGGGATATCCCTACCTTACTGGGCTTCACTATAAGGGGGTTTATATGGGATGTCCCTGTCCTAACTTTTGCTTATCCTAAACCCTGAACCCTAAACCCTAAACCCTGAACCCTAAACCCTAAACCTTAAACCCTAGACTAATCTAGGATGCCTTCAGGTTTGGGGCTCTGGGCCCCTAAGCCCTGGAATTTACGGGGATTTTGAGGTTCGGGATTCTGGGTTTCGTGGTTCAGGGCATATGGCAGCGTTGGAAGTACTGTTGTATATCTTTATCTGTATATATATATATATGTATATATATATATATATATGTATATATGTGTATATATATATATATATGTATTATGTGTGTTGTAGCGTGATATGGGGCTTGGCAGGGATTCAGAAGGGTTGTGCTTAGATTCTAAGGGTTTTTGATGGGTTGTACACGGGCTTTACTCGAAAGACCATTGCAAAGACATAGCATAGCATGCTTTTCAAGGCTCTAAAAAGGCAAGACCACCAACCGTATGGTCGACAAGCCTTGTAACCCTAAACCTTACTCTATGAATACCTCAAATGAGCCCTAAACCCTTTTCGATCCCTTAACATAAATCCTGACCCTTAACCCCCAAACCCTGAAGCGTAAACTGAACCCTAATCCCTCAAAGCCCTAATCCGAAACCCTACATTCTTACAGATCCCTTCGCAGGAACCCTAAGCCGCTATAGATCCCTCCTATATCCTTATAACCCAACATGTCTGTAGATCCCTTTCAGGAACCGAAAGCACTACATTCCTATGGATCCCTTTTTACAGGAACCCTACAGTAGAAGCCAGAAAGTTGGAACATCATCATCCTCATGCCCTTAAGGTAATGCAAAGGAAATCCCAACACTAATCGTCCTAAACCCATGTTCCAACTTTCTGGGCTTCACTATGAACCCTACATGTTTATAGATCCCTCTAAAGCAACCCGAAGCAGCCCAGGCCCCTCTGAGGAGTCCCTTTTCGCCCGCATGCGCAAGCGGACTGTCAGCTTCGAGGAAGCTGCTGCCCTTCGGGTTTCGGGTTTATATAGGGTTTAGGGTTTAGGGTTTAGGGTTTAGGGTTTAGGGTTTAGGGTTTAGGGTTTAGGGTTTAGGGTTTAGGGTTTAGGGTTTAGAGGCTTAAGGCTTAAAGCCGATTAATTAGCTGCCACTGTAGTGGTATCTTTAGAGTTCAGGTTTTACGAGGATTAGAGCTTTAGGGTTCAAAACCCATTTGTCTCCACTGTATGGTAGTATTTAGAGTTTAGGATTCACGGGTTTAGGGATTGAGGGTTGAGGAGTCTGGGGGTTGAACTCTGGGCTTTAGGGTTCCTTTAAGTTTTTTTTTTTTTGGGGGGGGGGTCAAGGGGTTTAAGGTTGAACTTTAGGGTTTAGGGCTGATGCCAGTTTTATATTTAGGATCCTAAAAGGTAACCCAAAAACGGAACTACAATGGAGACTACAGGTAGGGTTTAGGGTTATGGTTCAGGCTTTAAAGTAAAAGCCAGAAAGTTGGAATATGATTATCCTAAACCCTTTATGGTAAATTATAGGGTATCCTACCCTGAGACCATATTCCAACTTTCTGGAGTTCCCTTTAGAGCTTAGTGCTCTTTCAGGGTTCCCGTAAGGGCTCCTTCAAGATTCCTCTACAGTGGCCTCTTTTTGTTTAACGCTTTGGGCCATTTTAAACCTGTGAAACTCCTGAATGAACCGGCAAACGCACTTGCAGGATGAGAGCCCTACAATCTAGACGGACCCGAAACCCCAAAAGCTTGAAGCATCACCTGCGCGCGATTGTAATACCTCTTACAAATCCCCACGTGCCATGGGCACGCCCTTTCTGATTACCAAAACATACCATACCAAGCCCAAAGCGACCCAAAACCCTGCACCCCCAAAGATCCCCGCGGACCCTGAACCCCAAAACCGAAGCCCCAAGGAACCCAAAGCATCGCACCACAGTAGATCCTTTCAGACGAAAACTCCTAAAACCGAACACAACTCTCGACACCTATAGATCCTTTCAAGGAAACCCCATAGACCCGCATAAATCCCTCAAAGGAACCTCTTTGTAAGCGCCAAAAATTGGAAACCGGATTAAGGACAATTAGTGCTGGGATTCCCTACATGACTCTTAATGCTTGAGGCTATTGGGTTTCCAAATTTTGGGCTTCTACTATATAACCCTAGCTACCCAAGTACCATAATCCTGTAAGTGCAAGGAACCCTTTTAGACCCCTTTGCCTCAAAGGAGCCTTCATAGACCCTGATAGTAAATGCAGGACGAGAGCTGCCTGGGCACGAGCTCTCGGTTTTCCAGGGGGCGCACGCCGAGCCCGTGCCCATCCGACATGGCTGGGGTCACTGGCTAGCACTTTTGGGAGTTTAGGCTTACAGGGTTTAGGATTTTAGGGTTCAGGGTTTAGAATGTTTAGAGGGACATTGGGTATTTAATGAAGGGTTTAAGGGATAGGTTTATGGTACGTACTTTGGCCTTAATGCAAACAAGCCGTTGCTTAGGGTCAAATTCTGGTTAGGGTGCAGGGGCTTGCTTAGGCTTCATTCAAGAGACAGGGTTCGCGCAGAATTCACCGATGTTTAACTTTTAGGGTGTAGGGTGTAAGGTGCAGACCTCTGTCTGTCTTGCTCTATGTTATGGGTTCGAGGTGTACTTTGCAGCATTATCAAAGCCTAAACTCTACAGGCCAAGCTTTGGACCCAGGACCCTCAACACTGAAGCTTTCCAAGGGTAAAAGGAGGTACCCTTAATAAGGACGCCTAGGTATATATAGTATATACCGTTAATATAGCTATTATATACCCATTATATGGCCCATTATAGGGTAGTGGTCCCCATTAAGGGTCCCTCCTTTCCCTTTGATTTGTACCCGAAGCCTCAAGATCCGAACTGCACACGTGGGCCCTAGAGCCCCGAATCCTAAGCCTCGTAGCTGACATCCCAGAACCTCAACACCCAACATGCCCAAGGTGTTGTATAAGTAGGTCGCCTAGATTTCCACCTTTGTAATACCCCTACTTATAAGACCGCCTATTTAGTTTCTATCAAATTTCGTCAAGCTCTGGAGAACACTGCAAGGCCCCACACACGACAAGGTATGACCTCTCCAAGTAGTTCTTACACCTGCAACCCTCAGTCGCAACCCTGACATTCTGTGTTCATGGTTTAGGGCTTAGACCAACCCCAAACCCAATGCTTAAGCCCTCCAAACCAAACCCCCTGTGTCCTTTCCATCTGCGAGTTTCAGAAACATAAGGGACAATTAACGAATAGGCCGAATGACTGAACAGTAGGAAGCTTACTCTTGGTGCCACTGGTATTGGCATTTTTACTGTTGCTACTACTGGTGCTATTACTGCGATTCTATCGTCTGCATTAATACATGGTCATGCTTGTATACATATATGGATATGGATATGCATATGATATAATATAATAGAAACTAATATAATATAAAAAATATAATGTCATACATAATATAACATAATATAATATAATATAGTATAATATAATACCATATAATATAATAATAATAATGATAATAATAATAATAATAATAATGATAATGATAATAATAATAATAATAATAATAATAATAATAATAATAATAATAATAATAATAATAATAATAATAATAATAATAATAATAATATAGATATATGTATATATATATATACATATATATATATATATATATATATATATATACGTATGTATATACACCTGCACATATATATATATATACATACATACATACATTCGTGTGTGTGTGTGTGCATGTATGCATGCATGCATGCATGCATGTATGTATGTATGTCTGCGCATGTTTATATGTATATGCTGTGTATATACATTTATACCATGTACTTGCATATGTGTATATATGTAAATGTGCTTGCATATGTTGTGGGCCCTGAATTCTAAGAAGCCCGTATCTGCCGTCACAGAGGTGACCTTTCACATGGTCTACGGCCAGGCCACGGGACGCCCAACAACGCAGAAGCAGGGTTGAGCCGTCAGAAATCCGAAATCCCAAAACTCCAATTCCCCTAAACCCTAAACTGCCTAAGCACTAAACCGGCTTAGGGTTCACAGGCTTGTCATCGCCCTTTCTTTGAAGACCCTTACAGAAGGATTTAGGAACCTTGAAACCGTTAGGCCCCGATGTTCGTCTTTGGGGTTCTACGTCCTTAACCCGTAACCTCGAGCCCTAAACCTTAAACCTTGTACCTCAAACCTTAACCCTGAAACTTTGAACCCTAAGCCCTAAACCTTAGACTATAAACTCTAACCCTTAGACAAGCCTCAAATTTAAAAAAAAAACCTTAAGCCCCAAGCCTGAAAAGTCTGTACGGTTCTTTGTTGTGTCCATCCTGGCTCCTGAGTAGTACCCTTTTGCACTTTTTGTTTAGGATCTTCTTATTCAAGCCCTCATAACACTCAGGAACCTAGTATGGTAGCCACTAGACCCTAAACCCTAAACCCTTTAGGACCCTTATAATAGATCCCTTTAAAGGAACCCTTGTACTGCCTTTCAAAGGGTGCCATCCTTCTGAGGCAAACGGCCGAAGCCTCCGGTTGAGAAGCTTCTCCGGTTCCCTCACCGCCACTCGCATCCAACAGAACAGGGCTCCTCTAAAGGGTTCTAGAATAAGGCGTTTGTGCAGTCTCTTAGAAGGCCTCTAAAGGGCATGTATAGGGTGGCCAGCACGTTGTGTTTATGAAAGTGTTGCGGATTTAAGGTTTCGTGTTTGGGCCCGGAGGCTTGGAGAACTTGTTCAGAGCATGCTTGGGCCGCCCACAAGGTGGAACCCCTAACTAGGTTGGATTTTGGGACATTTTTTATTTTCCTTATTTGGGTTTATAAGGGACCCTATAGAATAAATATTTTTCAGGGTGTTTAAAGGCCAACCCAGCTAATGCCACGAACCTTTGAGTGCACCCAAGACTTTCGGAAGTTGCAGATGCAAAGCTGTACTGCCACCTGCTAGCTACTGGTACACGATCACCCTTTGCTGGTGGAGGGTCGAGTGCCATCAACCCAATACTTTATAAGGTCTACAAGGGAGTTTCCGAAAATAGGGGACCCTAATATAGTACCCTAAATAGTGTGATACTTATTTTCCGAAAATAGGGGACCCTAATATAGTACCCTCAGTAGTGGGATCCTTATTCTAAGGACCCGATTATAATTATAAGGTACCCCTAATTTTCGGAAACTCCCAGAAGAATCCAAAACCCGCAGACACCGGTTGCCCCGCCCCGAATTGATGGGAACCTTGATCTCCCCCAGATCGCCGAACTCTGAGCCTGTGCACTCGAAGCCTAAATGGGAGTTTCCGAAAATTGGGGGTACCTCATTTTGGGGTCGTTCTGATAAGGATCCTACTATGTAGGGTACTATTGGATTCCCTATTTTTCGGAAACCCCCAAATATTCCACAAGCATCGAAGCATAGCCTTAAGGGCCCAAGGCCTTCCGAATACAAATGCTGCGCCAGTCCGTGTTCTAATCAGGGAGGCCTTAGGATTATAGCCATGCAACAACACCAACAGCTTCAGCAACAGCACAGGCGCCAGCACCAGCACCAGAAACAGCAGCAAGAACAACAACGACAAAAAGCAGCAACAGCGGCAATGGCAACAGCGTGGAACCCGATGACGACGACGGCACCAACGACAACAGTATTGGCAAGAGCAAGAACAAAAGCAATACCAAAAGCAATAACAGGAATAATGATAACACGAGAACAAGAACAATAACAAGAGTTGTAGCAGTAAGTATAAGATGAACAATAATGATAGTACGAGAAGAAGAACAAGAACAATATCATCAATGAGAATAACAATATAAGAATAGTAATAAGGTTAAGCATAAGAATAAGAAGTATAATTGGCATATATAAATACTAAATACAATAGTAAGAATAAGAATGATAATAAGGACCAGAACAATTACAATTGCAAGAACAGCAGCAGCAGCAACAACAACAACAACACCACGACGGAGAGCAAGGGAGGCGGCGGGTTTGCCGCCGCGAATGGCGTGTCGTTCGTTTTTGAAGAATTCTGGGCAAACTCCTGAAATCCTTGAGTTTTGGTGGGTAGACGATGTTTTGCCCATTCGTTGTTCTATGTGGTGTGTTATGTGTTGTGTTTTGGGTGTGTGTGTGTGTGTGAGTGTGTGTGTGTGTGTGTTTGCGAAAAGTCGTAAAACAAAGAAACACGAGGTGCAAGCCGCATTCGCGTGAACGTTATCAGCCCCCTTCCCCCCCCCCCGCCGACTCCTGCACAGAAGCAAGAAGAAACACAGACACAGCAAATCCAAAGAAAACAACAGCCCGCTTGCAAACAACAAACGGAAGCGGAGAAGCCACCGATCATTGTAAAAACACATAGAAGTCCAAACCGCCGCGTGCGAAACGTCGAGTTTTGGCAAATTGCAGCCCTGAAATCGAACATGCTTTTTCTTCCAGGAAAACGCTGTTAAACAAATGATACGACATGCAAGGCGCAAGTTTTTTGTCCAGACGGCCATATGCCAAAACTCGAGTTTTAGCACCTTGCAGCCCTGAAATCGCGCCACCTTTTGCGCGGCAAACTCGCCACTTGGCAACACAACAACAGCCACAACCACGAACACAACCACAACCACGACGATGACGACAACTACAGACGACGACAACAACAACAACAGCACCAACAACCAACAACCAACAACCAACAGCCAACAACCAACAACCAAGAACCAACAGCCACCAACCACCAACCACCAACCAGCAACCAGCAACCAGCAACCAGCAACCAGCAGCAGCAGCAGCAGCAGCAGCAGCAGCAGCAGCAGCAGCAGCAGCAGCAGCAACAGCAACAGCAACCGCAACTGCAATAGCTACAGCAACAGCAACAGCAGCAACAACAACACCAGCAGCAGCAGCAGACAACAACAACACCACCACCACCACCACTAACAGCAACAACAACAACAACAACAGCAGCACCAACATCAACACCAACACCAACAGCACCACCACCACCACCACCACCACCACCACCAGCAGCAGCACAACCAGCAGGAGCAGCAGCAGCAGCAGCAGCAGCAGCAGCAGCGGCAGCGGCAGCGGCAGCGGCAGCGGCAGCGGCAGCAGCAGCAGCAGCAGCAATAACAACAACCGCAACAGAAACAGCGACATGAGCAAGGTTCTGGAAACGTTGTAGAACCAGGCAAACAAAGTAACGCCTAAGCCGTCCTTCTTTCAGCAAGACCTCTAAAGCTTCGGCAGTCAGGAAGAGCAGAGCACAAAGTCATCGCTGTGAGCGACAGGGCTTGCTCACAGGAGATCTGTCGTTCCAGGGGTTGAGGTTTTGACGCAGTTTAGGGGCTTAAGTTTAAGGCTTGGCGATATTCGGGTCTTCAGTTTGGAACAGAGGGATGAGGTTGTCTGGATGTAGGAAGGTCTAGGTCCGAAGTTGGTGGGATGCAGGGCACAAGAGTAGACCTCAAATCCCAAGGCAAGAGCCTTTAAATTCCGCCATGTCCTAAACCCCAAACTCCAGAAATCCCTAAGGACCCGTATAGTAAACTGGCTTTAGGGCTTAGAAACCCTAAACCCTAAAGTTTGCAAGACCGTGTCCCTTTGTCCGGCAGCCTTTGATCTCCTTTTGATGGCGTTAATGAAGTCAGTGAGCTCGGAGAGAAAGCTGGTCGTTGTTCTATCCCTTAGGCTCTAAGGACTCATATGTTAAGGCTTTGGGCCCAAAAAACCATACTATATAAGGCTTTTGGGCTATTTTGAGTCTTAGGGTATCAGAATCAGTTCCTGTGGCGTTTGTGGAATTCCGAGTCTAGGATTTAGGGTTCGGTAGAGTGTTCCTGTGATTCCGGCTGTGGCTTGCAAGGTTTTTGGTATGAGTTTTCTCTCCGGAGAGCCACTCGGCATGCCGACTGCAAAGGCCTCGGTTCCCAAGCGACGAGAAGCAAAGTATCCACGCTTAAGCAAGGCTTTGTACAGGTTTTCCTCAAGGTCAGTATAAGGGGCTTATAGGGATTTACACGATGTGGTACAAACAGTCGGGTTCTCCCGTTGGGAGCAAAGAAAATTGGTTAGAAGGCGCTAGCATCGGCAATGCGGCCACCGCTGCCGGTGGTAGGGCGCATCACATAGTTTACGCTTGTGCCCCAATATTCAGACAGGATCCGTCGGGCCTTGTCCAGCAAAAAGCGCGATTCATCGTTAAATTCCTTTGATTACATTGGATGGCCTCCTGTTCGTTTTGAACCCCTCCAGAATCTGGGTGGAAGCAGTTTGCCCGTGCTCCTGAATCCCGCCCTTATACTGGAGGAAGCATGGGCGCTGTAGTTCCTCGATCGCGCCAGTACACGGGGGGGGGGGGGGGGGGTTTTGACCGTGCTCCTGAATCTGCTAGCACTTGTGAGGAAGCATTTTAGCCGTGACACGCCATGACGTGTTGGTGGTCTCTCCGGTCTCCTGATGATCTCATGGGGTGGTCTTGGTGGTTTGCCGGCGGTCGCCACCCTAAACCCTAAACCCCTGAACCCCTAAACCCTAAACGCCTAAACCCTAAACCCTAAACCCCTAAATCCCAAACCCCTAAACCCTAAACTGGCGTTCTCTGAAACGGTCTCGTGGTGGGATCTTGGTGGTCGAAGTCTTCCTTGTCGCCCGGTGGTCGCGGTGCTCGCTCACTCTGTGGGGGTCTACGGTGCCAGACTACATTGCTAAAACTCGAGTTTTTTGATGACTTTATTATGTCTTTATCAGGATAACTAGTGGTTTCCATTTTGATGAGTGCCGCCTGGGGCCCTAGCAATCAGGCTAAGGTTTGCAGTTACACTATGCTACTTAATTTAAGATGCTACAAGGAAAAAGGGACTATATGGGGAACTATTACGCATTATTACGGTACCCCAAATTACATAGGTATTCATTAAGTGGTGTGCTTATTCCCTCTCACTTCGGAGTCCACCTACATAAGACTTAATAGCACAAGAGACCTTTTTTGAGTTTAACAAACCAGGAACCAGAAACTTGTTTATGAGGTTTAGGTTTTATGTCCACCCGTGGGCACCCAAAGGCGCTATTGCCGTCCGGCTATGTGCCTGGCTGGTTGTTTAATGTCTCACATCTCAGACGTGGCAGCTTCTCGGAGGAAGGCTTTTCGGACAGTAATTATGAGCCTTGGTTGTGCACTTTCTGCTCTAGATGTCTAAATGCCAAAGCTGAGATTACAAGGAATACCCGAGGATTTATCTTGAGTAGCCTCTGGTTCTTGTTTGTTTGTTTGTTTGTTTTTTTCTCTCTCTCTCTCTCTCTCTCTCTCTCTCTCTCTCTCTCTCTCTTTCTCTTACTCTCTCACTCATTCACTCACTCACTTAAAAAGCAATACGATCCACACTTTCGAAAAGCTTTGCTCCGAGATGCCCCAACGCCACTGTCGACTGAGCCCCTGACTACTCTTGCACCGCACCGAGGTTCTTGGGTAATTGTATGTATAGTTGCCTTACCTTATCTAGGACCTAGAGTAGGCCCTTATTCCCTTTTTTTGGGGTTCAGGTTCCCTTATAAGCCCCTTTAAACCAAAAAGGGCACCCTTTTTATTCCTAGGCTACTGTTGGGTCTAGTTATTCAAAACCCTAGTCACTAAATCGGACTGAACGTATGCAAAACTACTAAGTCGGTCCTAAGTTACCAACCGGAATCCTAATCGGGGCGTATGAAATTTTATTTTTGTGTTTCGGGCTTAGGGGTGCTATATTATATTGGGACACCGTATTCTCATTAAAGTATAATATGCCCTAAAACCCTGTTTAATTATGAAAGTTCCCATGGTAGACTAAACCCAATGAGAGCCCAAGAGACCTGAATTGAGGAGTATGCTCTTGCTGATAGAGGGGTAAATTCCTTCACCGCGGGGTATTCGGGGCTTTGGTTCTAGAATATTGAATCAAGTGCTCAGGGTGTATCATTCATAGGGACGCTGAGGGGACCCTTAGGGGGGTAGGGGGGAGGCAGGGAACTATACTTCCTTAAACAGGCCTTATTAAGTCCTTATTATGGGTATAAACACCCCCTACCCCCCCCCCCCTACCCTCCTACCTACACCCCCAAAAGTAGGTAAAATAATGGCCCAAAACCTATAAAAGGCCATTATCCTACATACTTCTGGGGTCCAGGTAAGGGTCCTTATGTATCATCTGCTGTGCGTATAGGGCCTGTAACTCCGGTCTTGGGTTTCCGGCTCGGGTGTGCAAGATTTGGGGTCTTTAGGGTTTAGAGTTTGGGGGTTTAGGATTTCGGGTCTTTAGGGTTTAGGGTTTGGGGGTTTAAGATTTGGGGTCTTTAGGGTTCAGGGTTTGGGGTGCAAGCTTTATAGGGTTTCGGGTCCGAGAAACCCTAGAAATCATCTACTCCGCCAACTACATACCTGCAATACTGAACTGTCCTGAACTCCAATGTCTAACTCTGATACCCTTAACCCTCTCAAAAGATCTAGAATTCGGCAGGAGGGCTTCTTATTCGGGGTCATGAATTTTCGTTGCAGGCGGCTTGTTGGCTGTGCAAGGGCACCGGCCACAAACTGCATGTTCGCGCGGGCTTTCTGTTTTTTTTCACGGGCACGTGAATGGACTTCTACCCTCTGACATTTCTGGTAACCGCGCCTATTCCATTCTTACTTATGAAAGGACCCAACCCCCAAAACGACGTTTCAACTAAGACAGCTTAACGACAATTATCAAGGAATAGACCCTAGCTTAGGGAACTTGCCATGTCTGTAACCCATGTATAATCGACAAGTGTAAAAGCTGGCTTGATGCTGAGCTTGCCAGTTTGTCTCAGGTCCTCCATCTTTGCTCAGGGTTTCGGGGTTATTTCCGCCTTCAAGATGCCCGTAGCAGCAGCCCACTGCCTTACGCTTTTAATCTGCTTGTTTTTCCTAGGAC
Organism: Symbiodinium sp. CCMP2592; assembly: GCA_905221615.1. NCBI lineage: Eukaryota > Dinophyceae > Suessiales > Symbiodiniaceae > Symbiodinium > Symbiodinium sp. CCMP2592. Next base: position 319,610 of record CAJNDT010003791.1, read on the forward strand.
TCCTGTGTTTAACAGAGGTCGACCCTTCGCGGGAGAAGTGCGCCTAGCACCAAAGCCCTACAAGTCCTAAACCTTTTAGTGGCTTCGGGTTAAAAGGGTTCAGGGAATAGGTTGCAAGATTCGGAGTGTAACCCCAAATACCCTACCTTTTGGGGTTCTTTGCTCGGATTTGTCTATACACGACCTTAAACAGGCAGGTTCCTTAGGTCCTGGTAGGGCTCAGGTAGCTTAGCATAGCATATTACACAAGCATTTGGATCCCACGGGTTGGTGAAACTTATGCTTGCACAATATCCGCAGCGACAGAACGCTGCATGACAATTCGCGAAGCATCTCGAAAAGCGACAGATGAATAGGTTTAGGGGTTTACGCATTTAGGGGTATTTTCGTTTGGGGATCGAGCGTTATTTCTTATCGACGTCAAACCCTGGACCTGAATCAGACGGTGTAGTAAAGGAAAGCAGGCCGTGATAGAAGAGCGGTTCATCCTCAACTCTGAAGAAGCGGAGCCACGATTACTTCAGTAAGTGACCCCTGAAGGCGTAAGTCCTCTACAGCCCTAGGCCCCAGGCCAACGTCGCCAAGATCGAACTTTCGTGCCACGCTCCACTACTTAGGCACTTTCAGCCCGAAAAGGCTTATTATCAACCCTACTTACCCAAAGGCTCGATGTACCTTATATAGGTACTTTAAGGCCCAAGTATATACTATATGGGTACATGGAGCCTTAGGGTTAAGGGCCTAAATAGTTGCCAAAACTATTTCGGGGGGCTCCTTATGATAATTATACTATCATGGTCCCCACCTATGTTACACGCGTCCTGAACCCCAGCAATGTCCCTGCGGGGCATCGATCTCTAAATCCCGCCATGCTGCAGGGCGTTTTGCCTCGAGGTTTGTCGCGCCGATGCCTTCTTGCCCAGCGTTCATGGAGATTTTGAGATGCTGATGTCATCCTGGAACCTACAATCCTCCAAGCTCGAATTTAGGAGTTAGGGTTCCAGACAGAGAAGGTTTCTGTGGCTCTTGTTGCACATGAATTACGGCGCAACGATTATGCCCTACACTCTACCCTACACTTCGGGGGCTATGACCTACGGTTGATGATAAATCCTGCATGACCTTAAGGACCCTAAGCTATGGGAATTATGGTATATTCCTTATCCCAAAGGCTCCATGTACCTTTCTAGTAGTTACTTAAGCCTTCAAGGGGTCCATCTGTAGGTCCTGTAAGGCCTACAAGTATATACTATATTGGTACATGGAGCCTTAGGGTTAAGAAATCCTAAAGCTTTTCATGTTCCGGAGCTGTTGTGTGCCAGGGCCCCAATACCTAAAGCCCCAAAAGTAGGTAAACTGATGGCCCAAGACCTATAAAAGGCTATTCTTCCACATACTTTGGGGTCCAGGTAATGGCCCTTCAATGGAGCCCTTATGGTCCTTCATAGTGGGTATTTGGGGTATATTAGAGGGTAATTGGGTGGGTCTAGGTAGGGTTTGGAGCTCAGGGGCCAGGATCAGCAGCTCTGGGCAGCAGTGGTAAGTAGTTTTGGGTTCGTGGCTACTGCAAGCAGATGCTGAAATCCCTGTTGATGGATCTTTACAAGTATGACTTGCAACCAACTAGCTCTTGGGACTTTAGCAGGAAGCTGACAGCTGATTTTCTGTGGCTTGCTGGACTCCTTTTATGCGAGCAGGTCATCAACCTTAAGCCTTAAACCAAAGCCTTGAGACCTAAGGCACAGTATATTCATGGTCTTGTGACTGGAGCACAAGACTTTATTCGGTCTGATAATTATGGAGGCACCAAATTAGATGTTGGACTGTTGTAGGATTGCTGCTCAACGCTGGGCACTAGATCGCGATTCCCTGCATTTGGCAGGTGTGATCCTTATTTCGTCACTCATTTGGTGACCATTCCTTGCGTGTGCTGGCAAGAGCAAGGCTTAGCAGCTGAACTGTGTTGATATTTACCTGAAAATCTCGGAGCACAGGCACATCAAAAGATGTCTTCAAAGGTTCATGATGACACTTTCACCTGATACCTGTTTGTACAAGGAAATCATCGGAGAAAAGATAGTTCTTTCGGGTTCAGGTAGGGTCATGATGTTCCAAGCCATGCCACGGTCTGTCACATGTCGACTTTGGGAGAATGTGGACGGGCTGCGGGGAGAAAACGGCTGTTCGTGCAATACCTGGTGCCCCGGGCCTGAGTAATTAGCAATACTACTCCTTGGGCTTCCTTATTTGTCAGTATATGTAACTGGTATAATTCTACGCAGCCTATGCACCTTAATTAATCCATCCCAAAACCCTATAATTATGACAGCCCTATCTTATGTAGATTCGGCCAGTCCGGATTGGACACTTTGGTGGTGCCAGAGCTTGGATTTTGAATTTATCGCATTGCTGGTTTACCGTTTGTGTTTTTTTTGAACTGGTTCGCGAGGTTCTGCAGCGCGCTTTGTTTCCTTGCGTTCCTTCCCTCTGGCTGATTATGGGAGTACCAGCTGCTGTGGGCATCAGCAGCAAAAGGGAACAAATGTTTGCACATGGGCATTTATAGTTTATACGGATGGAATTACATTCCCGGATGCATACATGCAGAAACAGGCATGCATGCAGCTCGCGGCTCCTTCCATTGAACTTGTCCTGCTTGTAGTACTTGTCCTAGACCCCAAACTCCCAAACCTCGAAACCCCAAAACCCGAATGTCTCATTGTCTTGTTTGTGCTAGTTGCTCTAACAGGTCGACAGGTACGTTCGTTGTAGAAGACCCTGCAGAACGCTACACAAATTCCAGTCATTCCCGAGACTCCGTTGCCTATGCGTCGCTATACTAAACCCTTTACATATTGCACATGGTAGCCCTCGAAGAAACCTTTTGTGAGGAGCCCTTCAAACAACCTGAACCGTAAGCTCTACCTTAACCCTGAATGAATAACCTACCTTTTTAGGGTTCCTTATTATGATTTCCTTATGTACGTCCTAGAAAGGTACGTCCTTCAGGGTTAAGGTACACCATTACAAGGCCTCTGTATTACCCTAAACCTACCTGTATCCTCAAACCCTACAAGATAGTAGGTTATGACCCCTTAACTAGAGGGTCTGACCCTTAAAGCGGTAGGTTTTTGGATCCACAGGTAAGGCCTTAAACTCGACACCCGAAGCCCCAACAGAGCTTCACAACCTTACCCCAAGGCTCAAAGTAGCCCAAAAGCCTTATATATATATATATATATATATATATATATATATATATATATATATAGTATGGTCTTTGGGCCCGAAAGCATTAAAATATGAGTCCTTAGAGCCTAACCCTGGGCATCAAAATAGCCCAAAAGCCTTATATAATATGGTCTTTGGGCCCAAAAGCCTTAATATATGAGTCCTTAGTGCCTAAGGGAATATGATTCCTTAGAGCCTGAGGGTTGCAGAAGTCCTCAAAGCAGAGTGCGCATTAAACGGGTGAGGGTTCTATCGCTTCTTTTTCGGGGGGAGAGCTGAGGGTTTTTTAGGGTTCAAAGTTTCCTGTTTAGGTGCTCAGCGGTTGAAATGTGGGAGTTTCCGAAAATTAGGGATACCTCATATTGGGGTCCTTATTATAAGGATCCTACTATTTAGGATACTATGGGAGGATCCCCTATTTGCGGAAACTCCCAAGAATAGCTTGAGGGTTTTGGGTTTTTGACTGCAGGGTTGAGGGTTTCGGGATCAGGGATTTAAGGGTTTAGATCTTGGAGGTTGGGCTCTCGGGTTTGGGTCTACGTTGAGCCTGCATGGTTCCTAGGTGCTGCATACGATCAGCAGTTATTCGTTTCAGCAAACCCATCCTGGTGAGATCTGTTAGAGTAAAGACCCGGCCTCAAACCCTTTCAGTCTTACGTGCGACAAGTCTTGGACGGCTTCAGGGTTTTCGGTTTTAGGGGCTTCGGTTTAGGGAATCCCGCCCGGCGGTGGCGAGGCACGGAGAACTGGTTCAAAAGTTGTCATCCCTACCACTCCATGTACCTATGTAGTAAATAAATAAATAAATATGTCTATATATATATATATACTTAGGCCTTAAAGTACCTACATAGGGACCCCTTTAAGGCTTAAGTATCTACTATGGTAAAGGTACATGGAGCCTTAAACCCTAAACCCTTATGATACCCTTTATAGAACCGTTAAAGGAACCCTATTATGGGTACATGGAGCCTTTGAGCATGCCTTTGGAAGGCCATGTCCATCCTCCTGAAGACGCAGCTGGCCCGCCATCGCGACGAGGTGCTGCCGCCTGAGGGTTTTTGGTTACAGTAGGGGCTTGGAGTTTAGGGTTTAGGGCTTATAGGACCTACAACCGTTAAACGCTCGTCTTCCGTTTTGGGAGTTTGGTTGTGGTTTCTGCAAGGCTGCGAAGACCACTTTGCGCTTTCCGCAAATTTTGGACTCCTCACTTAGGGCTCCGCTTAATTAGCAAGCATATTGCTATTCAGAATGGTGTATCTACTGGTCGTGTACTTGTCTGAAACTCATAATTTGTGGTAAACGTTTGCGCCTTGATCATACATCATAAACAACGGGATCCCTGATGGAAAGCTGTCTTTTGTTTGACTCGTTACGAGGACTCCGAGGGCTGGGCCCTCAGGTGTATACAAACTAGTGAAGGCATCAAGCTACACCACTCTGGTTGCATACGGGTGCTTGCTGCCTTGCTGCAGTACTTTTTTGATGTACCCCTCCTTTTTTGCAAACAGTACCTCCATCTATTCCCGCCCATGTATTAACCACTGTCCAGTTGCATCCATATCTTCACCTGCCCTCGACACTGCCAGGATCACACGATTTTGCAAGCATCTCCGTCCGAAACACTATACCAAGGCTTTTAGCTTCTAAGGGCTTCGGGTTCAGGGAATAGGGCTTAAGGCCTTTGCGCGTAATTTCAGGTTTTCTCCTTGAGTTTTAGCGACGATACTAGATAGTCTTGCCGCAGTTGTAAAATTTCCACCCGGGAAATCTGTAAATACGTATATGTATATATATATGTATGTACACACAGAGACAGCCCATACCCCTTTCTCGAACTACGAAGGCCTCGAACAAGAGCCTGTATAGTACCCAGCAGAACTAAAATAACACCTGTTTTTGTATAAAACCAAAGCCGCAAGACCTCAAACATCCGCCCAAACACCTTAACACCCCAGAGCCTTCGACAACACTCTACAAAGCACTGCAAACTTCGGACAAGCCTAAACCCTAAATCCCAAACCCCTCAACCCCAATTTTGAGGCTCAAAATAGCCCAAAAGCCTTGTTTAGTACGGTCTTTGGGCCCAAAAGCCTTAAAATATGAGTCCTTAGAGCCTAAGGGCAAAGCCTGGACCCCAAAGCCCCAAACCCGAAACCCCAAACCTCTCCGGAGAGCCTTCCCCCATATGCTTCGTTCTCGCTCCCGGCACAGGGCTTCGAGATGGCTGGGAACTCAGGGCTACACCTAGGCCACATACAGTAGTAGTTCCTTTTTGTGCTTCATATACAGAATCCTGTAAGGTAATCCCAAAAAGGAACTACGATGGGGCCTATGGCTACACGCTGCGAAGGCTTTGTCTTTTTTGATAGCTGTGGTTGTTGATGTTGCTCTTCTCCTACAACTCCTAAACCCTAAGCCCAAAACCCTAAACCCTCAACCCGAAAGCCTAGACACGGTATCAAGCGTGAAGAAGCAATACATTAACGTGCACAGTCCTAAGGCCACATGCTCCAATCGGCCTGCGGAATTTTTAGTTTTTCCCTTTGGGCTTCAGATGATCTTTTCGTGTTGTTTAGGGCTTAGGGCAAAAGACCTGGAGGAAACAAGTGCCAAGCGCCAACTTAGGGCGACCGCATACAGGCCCGAGAGATTAAGCATTGGACCCTGGAACAGCCATCACATGAAAAACCCTGAGCCCACCAACCCTAAAACCATAAACGTAAAGCCCTTAATTACCCCTAAACCTCCAGAAACCCTAAACCCCTATACCCTGATACCCTAATCCACTAGAGCCTAAAGCCCTAAAGCGCTAAATCCAGAACCTGCAACCCAGGAATGTCGGAGCCGGGAGCTGTGTCCTCAGCAAAGAAGCTTAAGGGTTTCGGGTTCAGGGCTTCGGGGGTTTTAGGGTTGAGTAGGGTTTAAAGTTTAGGGTTCAGGGCTTTAGGGCTTCAGGTTCAGGGCTTTAGGGTTTAGGGCTTTAGGGCTTCAGGTTCAGGGCTTTAGGGTTTAGGGCTTTAGGGCTTCAGGTTCAGGGCTTTAGGGACTTTCGAGCTTTAGGGCATCAGGGGTTTCGGTACAGTTCCATTACCTGACGGTCTTCTGGTTGGCTCTTTGGACTTTAGCTTTTTGGGTTTCTACATGAACTATAATAGAGAGGCTAAAAGTTTAGCTTTTTTAGGAGGGGTTCGGGTTTCAGCCAAGATTAAGGCTTCCTCTTAGTGTTCCTTGTGGGGTTCCCTTGAAGGTGGTCTTTAGGACTTCCTTTCAGGGCTCCTTCGAAGCACCCAGAGAGCCCAATAGCACTTAGTGAAGGAATATGAATATATATATATATATATACACGTACATACATACATATATATATATAGTAATATTTTCCCGAAGCCCCAAACCCTAGATTTTTTGAACACTTCTTTGCAGACCTATTGTAACCTATGGGAATTACGGCTATTCACTAGTACGGTTCATGCAGCATCTGGTTCATCAAGAATATGTTTCCGAACTTTTTAGCACCTACACTTCTTCGTAGTTCCCGAATACTTCATGCCACGTCTGATAAATCCGAAATCTTAGGTTCCGAGTCCCAAAAAGGCAGCAGCAACGCTGACAGAGCAGCAGATCCAGAGCATCTTGACCATCAAGGCCAAGAACGCGGCAATGGAGAAACCACCCTGTGGAAACTGGGAGTGCGTCAGCTACTCCAAGGACCCCATCATGCGCTGCAAGGTTTGTGATGCCAAGAAGCATTTCGTGAAATGGGGCGAGTCTCGTCAAAATGAACGAGACTCAGCCGTTCGCACGAGGGGCGGCTTGTGTTATGCTTGTGTCCGGGCAGCATTCTGGTTCGGACTTCGTTGCCGCTCGCACGAGATTTTTGCCCAAGCGCCTGGTGCACTGGATGTGTGGAGAAGCCGCGCCGAATTGTTGCGCGCCAAGTTGTTGAAGTACGGGGGCGACACGTGTGCCTGCAGCGAGTGCCTGTAGATATCCTCATCGCATGAGGATACAGTCGTTGTTGCTAAAGGTAGCAGCACTGGCTCAGGGACATGGTCTAAGGGCCCCGGTTAGGTCTCCAACTGCTTTATAAACCCATGCCCCATTTCCCAAACCCAAACACGTAATTTTTGACAGGGCAAGCCTGTGGTTGATTTGCATCCACGACAAGGCCCGAAAACAGCCAACACCAAAACGTAATCCCTGAATCGGGCTAAACCCCCAAACCCTCTTCGTTAATTGCTGCATACCTCTAAACCCCGAACCTCTACATCCTATTTCCGTGAGATTCTAAGCTAAGCCCTTATCCCCACGACCCTGAACCACAGCCCCGCTGTCTCGAACCTGACCGAATTAGCTGCAAGGTTGTCACCATCATCGAAGATGTTGGACGTTGATGATGTGCAAGAACAGGCGATGAAAGGCCCAGCCGCACGGAGTTAGGTTTGAGAGCATGCATAATATAGGGACACCTTAATAATTGCCTATACCTGTTCTAATTATTATATAAGACCCCTATAATACTTCAGGTTTCTGATGTCGGTGGTAAGCACCTAGACCCTCAAACCATTTCGCAGAAGACGAAGCGACATGCCCGAACACTCCACACTCCCGTAGGTTGTGGGTCTCAGGGTTGGTGTAGAAGGCCGGGACAGGCAGAAGTGGGCAGCCACAGCAAAGCATGGCAACCTTGGAGAGCAGAAGCGGCTTGAACATCCGAGTCGTTCGGAACGACTCGTATATACTGTAAAGTTCGTAAAGTTTCGCGTTGAGAAACGGCTAGTACAGGCAGTGACAAAGAGAGGGCTTCTACCCAAACATATGGAGGGTTTGCGGTTTGGGACAACGGGTTTCAGAACACTGGCCCCTAATCCCCCGAAGCCCCTAAACACTAAACTCAAGGTTCAGGGGCTTAGTCACTAAACCCCGAAACCCTAAATCCTTTAACCCCTAAATCCTATAGGTCCCTTTCAAGGAAATCTTAGAGACGCTGTGAAAGAGCAACCTAAGCCCGAATCCAAAGGCACAGCCCGAAGGCCTGCCACGTTATCCACAATCAAAGAGGAGAAGGAGGGACCCTTAGTTTAGGGCTCTTAGGGTTCCTTTAAAGGGATCTATAGTAAGGGTTTAGGGTTTAGGGGAGAAGGAGGGACCCTTAGTTTAGGGCTCTTAGGGTTCCTTTAAAGGGATCTATAGTAAGGGTTTAGGGGTTTAGGGGAGAAGGAGGGACCCTTGATGGGGACCCCTACCCACCCCTACCCTGTAATGGGCTATATAATGGGTAAAGTATATAATAATAGCTATACTAAGGGTATATACCAAGGGGTCCTTATTAAGGGTCCCTCCTTTTACCCTTGGACACAAGGCTGAACAGTTGTCACCAGCTCAGCTCGGTAGAATCTATAGAGGCGTAGCCCACGCACGTTTGTCCCATCTTGGGTTCCCGGCCAGAGAGATTGAAGCCTATACTGTAGGAGCCTAAATACTTACTAATACTATTTCGGGGGGGTTCTTTATGATAACTACATTATACTAAATTATACTATTCCCCAAAACCCTTCTACGCATTAAAGCCATACTATGCTTTGTGGTTCGGGGCACTGGTTGCACTGAGCGACTTTGCACCAACTTGAAGCATTGTTGTTCTCCACATGCGATATGTCGGTGACAGTGGAAGTTCGACTTCTCAGTGGCGAGACAGCTACTGTGGAAGCTTCACTTCAGGAAGAGGTGCACGCGCTGACACTTCGTGCACAAGCCGCACTAGGTATGGGAAATGGACGGCTGGTGGACTCCTTTGGACGCATCCTGGACGCATGCGTGCCGATCACAAACGCCAGGTTGCAGAATGGGGACTCCCTTACCCTCCTGCACGCGACCCGAGCTCAAATATGTTCCACCATGTTCGCATTTGCCGTCGTTCTTGAGGATGGATCCGTCGTTACCAGGGGTAATGCTGAGCACGGTGGTGACAGTGGCTTTGTACAGGACCAGCTGAAGAATGTACAGCAGATCCAGGCTTCTAACAGTGCTTTTGCTGCCATTCTCGGCGACGGATCTGTGGTGACCTGGGGTGCGTGGCCAGCTGGTGACAGCAGTGAAGTGCTGGATCAGCTGAATAATGTGCGGCAGATCCAGGCCTCTGCCGATGCTTTTGCTGCCATTCTTGGCGATGGCTCCGTCGTCACCTGGGGTGATGCTGAATACGGTGGTGACACCGGTGCTGTGCAGGACCAGCTGAAAAATGTGCAGCAGATCCAAGCCTGTCGCCACGCTTTTGCTGCCATCCTTGGCGATGGATCTGTCGTGACCTGGGGTGCTTTTGACTGTGGTGGTGACAGTAGTGATGTGCAGGATCAGCTGAAGAATGTGCGACAGATTCAAGCCTCCAGGTACGCTTTCGCTGCCATTCTTGGTGATGGATCGGTCGTGACCTGGGGGAATGCCGAGGCCGGTGGTGACAGTAGCGCTGTGCAGCATCATCTGAAGCATGTTCAGAAGATCCAGTCCACTGACTCGGCTTTTGCTGCCATGCTTGATGATGGATCTGTCTTGACCTGGGGCGATGCACGCTACGGCGGTGACAGTCGCCGTGTGCAGTATCAGCTCAAAAATGTGTCAGCATTTGCTGCTTCTCTTGGCGCTGAAGCTGTCGTTTCCTGGGGTGATTCCAGCTATGGTGGTGACACCTTTTCCGTGCAGCATCAACCCAAGAATGTGCTGCAGATTCAAGCCACACTTGCAGCTTTTGCTGCGATTCTTGGCAATGGATCTGTGGTGACATGGGGTGAGAATAGCTGTGGCGGTGACAGTCGTGCTGTGCAGCATCGGCTGAAGAATGTGCAGCAGATCCAAGCGACTGGCTCGGCTTTTGCTGCCATTCTTGGTGATGGATCTGTCGTGACCTGGGGTGATGACAGGTCTGGCGGTGACACAAGCTTTCTGTATTTTTATAAGCGTCCATTGAAGAATGTGCAGCTGATCCAGGCTACTGACGCGGCTTTTGCTGCCATACAAGATGATGGATCTGTCTTGACCTGGGGCGATGCGCGCTATGGCGGTGACAGCCGTTTTGTGCAGGGTCAGCTGAAGGATGTGCAGCAGATCAAAGCATCAAGATTCGGATTTGCTGCCATTGTTGGGGACGGATCGGTCGTCACATGGGGGCATTGTCGGTAAAGGAACTGCGCCAGCATCTGCCAAGATGTAGCTTACAAGGCTTGATGAGAGTGGTTATTGGTGACCTTTCTGGCGGATTCTGCCCATGGGCTGACGATTAGAGCAGCCTTGCAAAAGCATTGAGTTGTTGCGAGCAGGCCGTGCCATCCGTCCTAGACCGAAGATTGTACTGGATTTTGTTCTCGTCAATCCGCGCTGACATTGATAGCACCCCGGAAGCTGCGTTTCAAGACCCGGTTATATTATCGCCAAAGGAGGAAGGCAGTAAAACGTCGCAATACTGCTCATGTTGAACCACCACCGCACGCAAGCCAGAGCGGCTCGTTGGCGAAGCAACATACGCTAAACCCTAAACCCCTAAACCCTAAACCCTAAACCCCTAAACCCTAAACCGGACGAGGAGTTGTGCACGAATCATCCCGCAAGCGCTGGGGTTGACCGTGTAGAACTGGAGCATGAACCTATTCTTTACTAAAAGTTACTGAGTCTGTTTTTGCTTCAAGTGCCCCCTGTCCTGATCGATCAGGACAGGGCTTAGATAGGCCAAATCCGCAAGACAATTAACGAAGTGCAATCATGTCTCATAGCTGTAGCTGCAGGGTTCTCAAGACATCGAGCATTGCCTAAACGCCGTGCCCCAGACTCAAGCCGTTCTGGACCTGGGGTGCAGGACGTACTATGGAAGCCTTCACAACTGCCTAAACTTCTTCGGGGGTTCCTTCTTTTAATGATAGTATAATAGGCCCCAAAACCATCTTCTAATTATTCAGGCCCCTACATTAAGGCTGCCATATTACATCGTCGTTTTAGCACTTGACAGGTTCTGGGCTTTGAGTTCCGGAGCTGATGTGTGGCCCTGGTGGCTTAGAGACTCCGAAATCGCATGATTTAGGCACATACCTGATACATGTAGGCGTTGTTGTGGTTTTGGGTATGGCTTACAAGGAAGATTAAACAATGTTAAACAAACACGGGGCGAGCCCTATGATGATGATGGTGATGATGACGATGATGATTACTTTTGACATGACTGTTTCCATTATGATTGTTCCTGCTTTCATCGCTTTCATTACTAGTATTGCCTTTATAACTATTGTTACTAGTCCAGTTGCTATTAGAGCTAGTTGTTCAAGGTATATTAATATTCCTTAAGCAAGCGTCTCGCGGGCTCTGATGGAGGCGTCAGTAGGGTGTATGAGGAGCGGGGTTTGGTTAGGGATGCTGATATCTGCAGTCATAATTGTAGTAATCCTGCTATTAGCTGCGTTCCCTAGACCCTAAACCCCTAAACCCCTAAATGTGCCCCACCTATCGCCCTAAAACCCAAGCCATACAGACAACCATAGTCTCTTAGACTCGTAAGTGCAGGGTTTAGGGTGTAGGGTTTAGGGTTCAGGGTTTAGGGTTATCAACCCTTGACCTCGTTCTAGGGTGCTTTTTTCTTCCTGTATGGAACGAAGGCTCAGCCTTTACAAGCACCCCTAAACTCTGAGCTTCAAAATTCCACACCCCGGTTTGCCCTAAAAGCTCAGCGTTTCCAAACTCAGGGTTGCTGGACAGGTCAGGCAAGGTTCCTGTCCGCAGAGCCTCCAAAACCCCTTAATTAGGGAATATACCTTAATTCATATAAGGGATCCTATTATAATTTAAGGTCTATTCCTTAATTAAGGGATTTTGGAGGCTCTGGGTCAGGGTCAGTTCAGGGTTTAGGGTTTAGCAAGTCACAGGAAGTAGTTCAAGCTGCCGTCGAAATTAAAGAATCTTGCTTTCTTTACCATACATGCCTGGCCATTGGTGACTTCATTCGATTCCGAAGCCATAGTTTATCCCCCCGCTATGTCTATGTATGTATGTATTTTTGTATGTATGTTTGTTTGAATATGCGTATGTATATATATATATATATATATATGTGTGTATAGTATGTATACGTATCTACTTACACCTACAGGCACATGTGTTCTATATATATATATATATCCATCCTTATGACAGAATATGAAGAAACTTCAACCAAGCCCTGAACCTTGATACATATCCCCAGTGTGGTAGCTCCAATGAAGCGCTACTCCATCTTGATCATCCTCATAATGGTGACTTGGACTATGTTCCAAAACAAGAGCCCCGGACGCAGAGGGATTGTCGCGCTTCATAGAGCTGTTTCGTGCGTTACGGATCGGATTGGGTTTTATAAGGTTCTTATAAGGTTGATAGTCGGGGCTTACAGGGTTTTTAGAGCTTTCTGGAACATTGCATTCTAAAGTATAATTAATTAAACCCTAAGCCGTCAACTTCCCAAGGATGCTAGACTGGTTTGATGATGCTAAAGATTTACATGGCCGTTTTCCCTTTCGTGTCCGTAGAGAAGTGGTGTGTGTGGACCTGGGCTCTTCCTTATTGGGATTGGAAATCTGATTGCCTATGCCAATGCAGGTTCACAATTTAGCGATTGGGAGGGTTAACGGTTTTGGGATGTTGTGGGTTCGCTTTTTTGTTGAAGGCTCCCTAACCCCTAAACCCTAAAACCCTAAACCCTAAACCCCTAAACCCCTAAACCCTAAACCCTAAACCCTAAACCCCTAAACCCTAAACCCTAAACCCCTAAACCCCTAAACCCCTAAACCCCAAACCCTAAACCCCTAACCCCTAAACCCCTAAACCCTAAACCCTAAACCCCTAAACCCCTAAACCCCTAAACCCCTAAACCCTAAATCCCTAAACCCCTAAACCCCTAAACCCCTAAACTTTAAACCCTAAACCCTAAACCCCTAAACCCTAAACCCCTAAACCCTAAACCCTAAGGTTGAAGGCCTACCATTAACCCCAAGCCCGGTTCCCACGCGCCAGGTGCCCTGCACACCTTGTTCCGCAGCTTCGGAAGCTGAGATGGCTCGGCGAACGAGTGTTCTTAAGGGTACTTAGAGATCATTTTTAATTTTTTGCTTATTATAATCCCGAAGAAACAGCTGAAATTATATTTTTTGCTAGGGTTCTAAGTTCAACTGTTGCCATAGTGCGATGTTGTAGGAGTCGGCTTCCCAAGGCGATTTGGCAATTGCTGGGTCTGTAATTGATTTTGCCTTTGTGTCGATGTGTTCATGCTTGTTGACATGAGTCCTAAAACCGAGATTCAAATGATCGCCTCCCCCATATTACGCCACATGCCCAACACAGTTCATACAGTATATATCTATATATGTATTTGTATGTAAAGTCTTACATACTTGTAGTATTTAGATACACACCCATATACATACATGTACACACATGCACTGGAGGCATCAAGTGGCCAAGAGCCATGAGCGTATTTTGGTGGTTCACAAAGCAGCTCTTTGCACCTCACGGAGTATCCGATGTTTCGGTGCATGGACCCATGTCTTATATAAGCGTTCTACATGTCTACCCATAGCCCCCAAAGTAGTTCTTTTTTGGGGTTCATATATAGAATCTTATAAGGTAATCCCAAAAAGGAACTACTTTGGGGCCTAATTATGTCTAGTGTTCGTAGACCATTCTGTGCAAAACACTGAGCTTGAGTCAGCAAGCTTGGCCCCAATCTTCTAGACGTACTGCGGTGGATATCCCTTAACCCTAGACCGGTGTATCGCCGCACCTTTTGTTCCCATTGTGCCGCATGCTGAAACATCAGCTGCATTCCTGAAACTGAGATTTGAACCCTCGGACCCAGAGACTCCAATAACCCTTAATTAAGGAATATACTTTAACGTATACTTTAGATCATATAGGGATTCTGTCCGATTATTTTTGGTATATTCCCTAATTGAGGGGTATTGGAGTCTCTGGCTCTGGGCCTTTCAACCTATGAGAGGTATGTAAAGCCACTTTACCCGCTATCAGTCCGATTGAGGCTTGATAGATGTTCTTTCGTCAGTGGGTGTCTGTGCCGAAGGCTGGTTCACAATGTGCCCATCAGGGGCCCATCTCGTATATACGTTGCTCTTAAAGTATGCATATGGGAGTTTCCGAAAATTGGGGGTACCTTATTTTGGGGTCCTTATAAGGATCCTACTATTTAGGGTACTATACTGGGATCTCCTGTTTTCGCAAACTCCCATATATACTTTGCTCTTAACGTATGCATATAAGAAGCTATATAGGTCAAGGCGTCATGGGCTGTAAGTATATCAGTGAACCTCAAGGACTAGTACTACTTCAGGCGCTTCTATGAGCTCAAGGAAGCACACGACCACACGTGTTCGACATTTGTTCGCCTGTTGTCGCGCCTCGCTAGATTTCGGGAACTGATTAGATGCACGTTTGTGCAGCTTGTGTCACTCACGTAAAGCATTCGTAGGCATTTCCGCCATTCGGTGGGAGCGACTGCGGCACGCGAAGATAGATGTGGAAGAGATGAGGACTATGCCTATGAGGACTGTTCAACAACTAGGATTCTTTTCAAGGTACTAGAAGCGGGGACTGTGCCTGTAGCCGAAACCAGCAACCCTGTACCACAAACGACAATTTCGAACCCCAAGCGCGCACCAGAAGGAACCTAGTTTATAAACGTCCTCCAAGCCCGGAAACCCCTCTTATCTTTATTGATTCAATATAGAAAAGATAGTTTAGAACAAATCGGGTGCCAACTCTATGGTTGAAAGTCCGACTTGGACACAAGGTTCCCTTAAGGGTCCGTTTCAGGGGTCGTTCTACGATAAGACTTTAAATTTAGGGGCTTCAGGCGACAGGTTAACCACAGGTGTGGCATGTTGATAAACTTGTGTCCTGCGGGTTTAGGGTTTAGGGTTTAGGGTTGTCATATGGCTTTTCGATATGCCTTTGTCAGTGCTAAGTAAGTGTTCTATAAGCGGATTTTGGGCAATCAAGGCCAAGGCAAAGGAAACCCTTGCCGTAACCTGATGCTCAGACATGCACCCATACCCTAAACCGTAACCCCCCCCCCGGGCAGGGAGGCATTTGAGGTTTGGATCTTGTATTTGCCAGTCATCCGAGTTCAGGCGGGTACAAGTAGGGGTTCCTTTTAAGGGATCCTTCAAGGGTTCTATAGCGGTACCAGAAGGGGCCCCTTTGGCGGGGTTCCCGGGGGTTCCTTTTCAGGGATCCCTTAAGGGGTTCTATGTAGGGGTACCAGAAGGGATCCTTTTAAGGGATCTATAGGGCTCCTTTAAAGGATTCCTTTCAGGCTACTATAGGGTTCTAGAATTGGGTTCTCTTGAAGGGTTTAAGGTTTAAGGCATGGGATTTGCTAACTAGGGTTATACATAAGGTAGCTGTACTTATAGTTACTTCTACCCTCCCAGTTAGGGTAGTTATAACCATACTTACTACGTCGCACTCCAAGTAAGCCTGAAACTTGCTGAGCTCCTTTGCACAGGGGCCTTAATTGCTAGAACAGGGTTTTGGGGCTCATTATAGGCATAGCTACAGTAAGGAACTCCAGAGACTAGTATTGTAAATCATTCAGATTCAGGCTTCCACATTAGGCGCCCAAACCCCAAGCCACAGGCCTTAATTAGTAATTAAAGCGTGGATCCTAAACTCCAAACACCAGCTGCTAGTTGCCAAAAATATTCAGTAGGGCTCTTTCTTATAAGTATGCTATGAAATGCCCTGCTCCTAGTCTAATGATTAATTAAGGCCCTTGTATTATGCCACCGCCCGCATCTTTCTTCAGAAGTCGCAGTAGCACATGCCTCGTTGGCCGTTGTGTTCAGCTCTTAAGGGGCGGCTCGGCAGGTCTGCTTTGCGTGTCTCTACAATCAGACAGAAAAGCAGGGCTTTTAACAGGGGTTACAGCAGAAGCCAGAAAGTTGGAATATCACTATCGTAACCCCTTTAAGGTATTTTATAGGGGATGCTACCATTAATCCATATCCCAACTTTCTGGAGTTCCCTTTCAGGGTTTAGTGGACATAGTCTAGCGGTCGCATGAGCAGGTATTTCTCAGTCTTCCGCTTCTTAGTCTTATCGTCCGTACTAGACTTATAGTAGAAAATATACCAAAGCCCTACTCTACTTATTAAACGACCCAAACCTGTCGTTTTGGCAGCTAAACCCTGTAATGAACAGGTCATATTAATAGGACCCCCAAAAGCACATAAGCAAAAATTAGGATAGGGATATCCTATATAAATCCCCTTATACTGAAGCCCAATAGGGTAGGGATATCCCCATAAAATGCTTATGCTTATGTGCTTTTTGGGGTCCCTAATTAACATACTTTTCTGCAGGGTTTGGGGCTACAGCTAGGTGATGAGGACTTAGGGTGAGGCTTTGTCCAATGTGCCCAGAACCGTCGGTGACGCCCCAAAGCCGGTACAGATGTAAACAACCAAGGATGGTGTTTGATTCGGTTCTGAATTAGGCATTATGATCGAGACCGGCAGTGTTATTATGATTATCAGCAACGCAAGTGTTGTTGAGTGATTGTCGATGGTTGACAGCACAACCGTCGTTGCCTTGGTGGTGATGGTACTACTGGTCCTCCTCCTCCTTCTCGCAGTCGTGGTTTGCAGCGGCGGTGGCAATCGCTCGCAGCATCGGCATTCGTCGCTGTAGCAGCAGATGGATCGTTATACTTGCCATGCAATAGTTGTATCCACAACGCTATTCAAATCATTTGGCCCCTACATCAAACCTCAGCAGTCAAGGTTAGGTACTGCCCCCCAATCAGTAACAGTTGAATAATACTCATAACATAGATATATTAAGGCCTTAGTAGTAGCCCTATTATAGACAGTTGCTGTATGGGGGCAGTACCTAATATATGTTTTTAAATAAGCCCCTTATACTATGAGCCCAACCCCTACGGATCTCGGGAACTTATAGGAACCCCTATAGATCCCTTTAAAGGAACCCGTCAACGTGCTATCAGCTTCAGCCTACAGGCGAAACTCGAGGCTGAACCCCTTAAAGAAACTCTGCACGCAAAGGAACGAGGGAGAAGGGGATGACAGCCAAACGAACTACTGTTGATGGACAAAATCCTGCATGACCCTAAGGACTCTAACCTATGGGAATTATGGTATATTCCTTATTCTGGGTAATGCAGGATTTTGTCCATCAGCAGTAGGGATCTGCACGAGGGGTCTTCTCTATTCAGCCTCAGGGTTCAGCGTTTAGGGGTTTAGGGATTAGGGTTTAGGAGTTTAGGGTTTAGGGCTGCGTCTATAGTTTCCCTGTCTACTCCCAGAGAGTCCCTCCCGATCGGCGGGCAAACTATTCGAGATCTTGCTTGCTTCCCTTCTATTTCCTAGTAGCTTCCATGAAGATGCCGGGTTTCCAAAATCCACAGGGTTTTCCAAATCCAGAGCGTCCTGACAACCGTGAGTTCAACACTGCAACATGAAGAAGAATCCCTGGGGAGCTTCCAAAACTGTGATGCCGAGCGGGTTCCTTTTCGTTCGATCGTCTCTTGGGGCTTCTCGTGCATGGTCTATGCCTGAGCCCGAAACACTTGGCCATGCACCCTTAACTGTGGGAATTATGGTATCTTCCTTATTCTGGGTCATGCAGGATTTATATCATCAACCGTACTTAAGGTAATGCAGGATTTATATCATCAATCTAAACCCTAAACCCTCCCTGAAACCCTACAGATCCCTTATTAAATTTTGTTATATTCCGTTTTATGGGTAATGCAGGATATATATCATCCACCGCATCCTTCTATAATCCCCTCGCCCCCACCGTAAAGCTCCTAATCCTCACATCTGACACTTCCTAAGCTCTAAAGAAGGAAGCCAGCCTAATGAATGTAGAAGCCTGGCCTGGAAGGTCATGCGCTAGACCTTTTGGGGGCACTTAGCTTTTGTGGTTTGGAGCTGTTATCGAAGAAAGTAGGTGCCCTAGATCCGGATAAGGTATGCCCGCCAGGTAATGGTCACTGATACTTTTTGCCTTGTGACCACTGGTCTTAAAGTTACAATGTAGGATGCCCGAAATATCAATGCCTCTCAACTACCCTCATAATATCCCTTTAGGAGCCCGTGTTACGGCCGATGGACAAAATCCTGCATGACCCATAATAAGGAATATAACATAATTTCCACATATTCCTTATCATGGGTCATGCAGGATTTTGTCCATCAGCCGTATAGACCCAGAGGAAGCCCCTCAAAATGAACCCTGTTTCAATCATTAAAGCCCGGAGGCTCGGGCTCTAGACCCGAAGAGAGAACCAATACCTCTAAACCCTAAACCCTAAGTAAGGGATATTGAGTGAGGAAAATGCCTATTAAATTATAGTAAGATCCCTAATATGACTTTAAGGTATATTCCTCAATGAATGGATATTGCCCTAAACCCTAAACCCTAAGCCACGCAGGTCTATTGCATCTTCATCGTCTGGTCTAGGTGCCACGAGTTGCAGGCCAGCATGACCTTCGACACTGGCCAGTATTTTGGTGATACCTGGCCCAAAGGATCCATGTAGCTTTGTAGTAGATACATAAGCCCTAAAGCGGTCCCTATATAGGTACTTCACGGCTCAAGTATATGCTATATGGGTACATGGAGCCTTAGGGTGGTTCGAGCATCTGTTGACACTAAGTCGTTTGCTGTCACATCAGACTTCAACGTGATAAGGTGAAGGACAACTGCTGATGCCGATGTCGATGCTTAGCTGCTCCCACAACTGCCACCACCAGTACCACGAGCACGAGCACGACGAACACGAACACCACCACCACCACCACCACCACCACCACCACCACCACCACAGGCACTACCACTGCCACTACCACTACCAGTAGCACTACCTACCAGCCCTAGTATTCCTCCTCCGTCACTGGTACTGCTGCTGCTGTACTGTCGCCTCTACTGCTGCAGCTAGTGCGACTGGTACGACTACTACTTTGCTACGACTGCAAGGGGTAGTAGTAGCAGTAGTAGTAGTAGTAGTAGCAGTAGCAGTAGCAGCAGCAGTAGCAGTAGCAGTAGCAGTAGCAGTCGTACGTCGTAGTACGTGAAAGTAAGAACAATACGAGTAGTAAGAAGAGGAGGAGGACCATCAGGAGGCGCAGTTTGAGAAGCTCACAGCAGTTGGGCTGAAGAGAAGCCATATAGGCATTGCTGCATCAGCTTTTCAGAGTTCGTCTTCGTACCTTCTGATGATTCAAGTCTGAGGCCTAACCCGTAACCTTAAACCCTAAACTAAACCATAAACCCTAAACCCGAGGCTGCCCCACAAGCTCCTACACCATCGGTCTGACGTGGGATTCCGAAAGCCAAAGCCCTAAACCTGACAGCTCAATACAGGCCCAGAAGTTCTGACAGCTTCTTCACTAAACCCTCAGCCCCGCAGAAGTTTTCATGTTTAGGGTTTAGGGTTTAGGGCAAATATCATAGGAGGCCAAAAAAGGGGTTTTGGCCTATGGGGGATTAGTAGGGATTGGGGTTCCCATAATAGGGTTCATATGAAGGAATCCCTACCCCAAGAATCTTAAACCCCCCTTTTGGCCTCCCATCAAAATAACCCTGAACTCCGATCTGAGCCAGCAACCCCAAAGCCATCTCGACCCTACAAAAACCTGACCACCCGAAGCCCTGTAACCCTCAACTACAGGTAGCCCTGAATCCGAAATTCCTCCTTCATCCCAAAACCCTTTAACCCTCTACCCTGTGTTCCAACCATAAGCCCATGTAACCGAAACCCGACGTCCTAAACTACACCCCATGGCCTTACCGTACATGCTTGGATGCGCAGTTTCCTCTGGGCTCCAAGAGCCAGAGAGTTTAGGGCGAAGGGTATAGGCAGCAACGGTCCAAAGTTTCGTTCGGGACATTGTGGTGGGGTCAAATATGTGAGATTCGTAGGCTTAAGTTTTGGAGAGTCGTTGTTTGGGTTCGGGCATGGAGTTTTGGAACCATCTGTGTTCATGCAAGCATTCGGCTGAGTTCTGGTCTACGACTTATATGACATGTGTACGAGCCGCAGGAAATATATCCTTTGGAAAGTTGACAGTCCAGTTCACGCGAATCTGCCAAGTACAGACGCCGAAAGTTGCTTTCAGCTGTGGTGCCGGGCCCAGGAATCGGCGGGTTAGGGTGTAGGCCAAGGATTAATCTTACCGTCGGTGGCATCACTGATTTCGTGTTTAGCTGATCACATTTTGCTGTTGTCGTTCTTGATGTGTTGTGTTCTCTATGCTTCGCCGTGCATGGCTTTGCTGCAACAGGAGGGGAAGCAGTAGCGACAAGAAAACGGGATTTAAGACTTATGATGCAGTTGGTGAAAGTGGTGCACTTGTGAACCCCATGATGCTCTGTGTGGTCATGGCCTTGTGACAGCTACGAGTTACTTCTCTTGATGTTGTCGCTTGCCGTTCGTTTATGTCATTTTCTCTACTGCAGGTTGTTGGCGGCCGGTTGTTGGTTACGGCTAGTTCTGGTCATTCTTCTAGAAACGGAGGTTGTTGGCGGCTGGTGGCGCGTGGCCTATGGTGTAGTGGTGGTGCTGGCGGTGCTGTTGCAGCGGTGGATGTTGTGGGTGCCGTGGCCGCGGAGGTATCTTGAGTGGTTTTCTTGGCGCTGTGTGTGTATGTGTTGTCGCTGTTGGTTTTTATTGCAGACACATACTATTCGCGATAGCATTGCTGCTGTTGCATGTGTTGTTATAATAATACTGTTGCTGTTGTTGTTGCTCCTACTGTTAGTGTTACTGCACTGTTACTGTTGCTGTTGAGCTTCGGATCTTCTCAGCTGCACCACTATCGAAGCCTTAATTATCAGGGTTTAGGGACTAGGCTTTCTGAGGCTTAAAGCCCTGAATCCATAAGCCTGGAACTCTCACCAGAGAAAGCTTACACAGACTTACCTCAGAAGCTCCGACATCAGAAACAGCACCCCTAAGTGTTGTTTAAAGGGTTCTATCCCTTGCTTCAAGGGTTCTATAAGGCTATAGGGGTATCTATACGGGCCCCTGACATAGACCTTTTAAATACACGGAAGCTTGGGTTCAGGACCCTTCAAGCAGATACTACTAGTAGCAAGACACTCTCGTACGTCCGGGATAGAAGCCGAGACCTTGCTGCTCTGACTGCTCCTTGTCCGGTTCGGAGTTCATGGCACTGGGTTAGGGCGGTTTAGAGTTTAGGGTTAAACCCTACACCCCCCTAAATCCTAAACCCTAAACCCCTAAACCCTAAACCTTAAACCGTTCCAGGGCTTAAGGATTAAGGCTCAGGTGATTTTTCGGGATTTGGGAGTGGATGCTATGGGCCCCTGCCTCGGGCTTACGCCCGAAATCCTAAGCCCCAACCCTTAGGCTCTAAGGACTCATATTTAGATAAGGGTTCCTAGAAGGGTTACTATAAAGGATCTATTGGGTTTAGGGTTAAGGACTCATATTTTAACGCTTTTGGGCCCAAAGACCATGCTATGTCAGGCTTTTGGGCTATTTTGAGCCGTAGGGTAAACCACAAGGTTCGACAGACCCGACATGGCAGACGCCATCGCGTATTTGGAGCTGGCGGAGGAAACGTGCAGCAGTTCAATGGCTTGCTGATCTTCATAGTGTGCAGGGTGTGGTACTGTAGGGTTTAAGGCTTACAAATATGAATGCATTGCTTGCCAGTCCATGCAGGAAAACGTGGTCGCGTCGTGTCTCGTGACTGTGACTGCGTGGTTCTGTTGGATGCCGAGTTATCGCTTTCACCACCACCACAAGCACTACCAGGTCACTGCCGCAAATGCCACGCCACGCCGCCGGCAACCGCAACCGCAAATGCTTTTGCTGTTGTTTACGTTGCTGCCGTTGCTGTCTCCGCTGATGCAGATTATTCACTGCACCACCAAGGTTCAACAGTCGCAGCTGTAGTGGTAATACCCGCAGTAGCAACACTTTCGGTGGAAGCAGCAGGCGTAGTATCAGTCAGTCGTCAATCGTAATCAACACTGTGCTGTGTATTGCTAGTATTACTTTTGCTGTCAGTATGCTGCCTTTACTATCACTTCTAGTGTTGATTTGAGGTTTGTGGCGGTATTCAATGGCTCCCCTAAACCGTAAACCCTAACCCTAAACCGTAAACCCTAAACCCTCAGTGGCTCCGTATAGTTGCTGTTTTATTCTAAGGGTGGCGCAGGGGCTTCTAGGGTTGCAAGAGAATTATGGTGGTTGCTGGCGTAAGAGGGTTCGGGCTCGGGCTTTTGCGGCGGTTTGGGGTTTAGGGTTTAGCTGGGGCTTTCGAGTTTGCTCGTCATACGGCTTCAGGGTGTCTTTTACAGTTTCGAGAATGTGGGGTTAAGGAGTTTTGGTTGCCTGGTGCCGACTACAAGCATTTCGACGCATAGATTCGGCAATTGATGGTAGACCTGCATATGGAGTCTGATACTTTTTACTTGTTCATGGAGACTGCGAAAACGTTGAAAGGGACACAGGTAGGCGATGTCAATTGGGCATCTACCCAAACCCTGAAGCATAAATCATACACCCTGGACCCTAAACTGAACGGGGTCATCCAGTCCAGTTGAGCTCCGACTCAGTGTGTCTAAGTGTTGCTAGGACAGTTCCAGATAGCTGACTTCATGAAAGTTGGCTAGCTCGAGCCTACTAAGTCAGAAAATGTTTCTGAATCCGCTAGGCAGTGATCGGAGACTGCTCAGGTAATACCTAAGCCTTGAAACCGCTTAATCCGGAACACTCCTAAACCCTAAAACCCCAACCTCTTATCCAGGACCTGAACGAGGAGTTCATGCCACTTCTCTCGCCGACTTCCAAGGAACGAAAGTGGTTCAATCTGAAGGTCTAGTTCTCAAGGCATTCTAAGGGTTCCTTTTCAGGGTTTTATAAGTGTGATATAGGGTTCGATAAGAGGGTACTTTAGGGCTTTAGGGAGCAGTGTCCACGTGCCTTTCAAGTGTTTACTTCAACCCCAGAGTACAGTGATAGAACCCCTTCAAGGCCACCCCTTCAAGGCCAAAGTACAAGTAGACTGCTTGTTCAGTTACGTGGACCCGCAGGATAGGGCTTTTGCAGGTTCCTGATCTTCCCGGGTTCCATGTGTTGGGGCTTTAGGACAGTGGGTTTGAGGGTTGAAGGTCCTTTCTGTTGAACATATATACATACATATATATACATATATATATATATACACATATATCTATATATACATATCTACATATATATATATACATATATATATATATATACACACATATATACAAATATGTATAGATATATATTATGTACCTGTATATGTACAAAAGGTTATTTTGTATGCACACCTACAACCGCGTCAGTACTAGTACGTATTGATGTAACTACCGTTGTTCGCCTCCACTTGGATTCGGCGGTGACTTGTTAGGATCACCAGTGCCAGCCCGAACTTATCAGATATGCTGGGTTCTGTGCTTCTCCTTAGTGTTCTTCATAGTGTTAAGATTACTATTATTTCTCTTCTTGTTGCGTTTTTTTGTCAGTCTTGTTGTTCTTCTCATTTCTATGATCGTCGTTCAGGTTAACGGAGGTGTTTGTTGCATGAAAGCAGACAGCCTCTACCTCGCCAAAATAACACAAGTTAAAACAATATAAGGCCCTACGCTTATTTGCCAAGCCTTTCTTTGTCACAACCCCTATAAATTTATGTTAGGGCTGTTACAAGCGCCTACGAATACATAATTGGTTATGGTGGGTTTTTTAAGGTAAACTCCTTGGAAGACTTCAATCAAAGCTTCCAAGGAGCCCTACACCCTGGCCCTAAACCCCAAAAAAACCCTAAACCCGAAACCCTTAAACCCCGAAGCCCTGAACCCTGAAACTCAAAGCCCCAAGCACTTCGGAGCTTGAAGCACTAAATGGATCCTGAAAAACCTAGATTTTCATGGTTCCGTGTATCGGTTTCCATAGAAGCGTAGGTTATGTAGCGATGAAGTGGTGCCTAACCTGAAAGTTTTAGGGTTCTGGGTTTCCGGCACTAGAACAGGGCGGTGAATAATCACCAAGATCATTCGTTATGGCTCCTCAAAGTATCTTTACGATAAACCCCAAGCCAGAATCTATTTCTTCAGTCCGCTTATTAGCCCCAAGCCTCAAGAAAAGCCCTAAACCCTAAACCCTAAAGCACAGAAAGAGAATGGGATGGTTTACAGCGCGCAGAGTGGGCTACAAGTTAGGATTGCTGGTGGACGGGAACCAGGGTTTGCTTGTTTGGGAGCTTTTGGCTGATTTAGGGTTTAGGGTTTAGGGTTTGCGTTGAAAACACAGAACCTCCATAGGCTCTACCTATAGTCTCCATTGTAGCTCCTGTTTTGTTAACCAGTTCTTTGGCTCGGTTCCTATAGCATAAACTTGCCTAACCAGAAAGTGAAACTGCAATGGAACTGTAGGCGAGACCAAAAGTTCATGGTGCAGAAATAAATATATATATGTATATATATATACATATTGTATACATGCATATACATATACTTAACATATACATATAGATCTACATATACATCTTTATGTATTTCAGTTGTACACGGAAACTGCTTCAACTGCTATGCATAAACTTGGCGTTATTCTGGTTGGCTCTTTGGACTTTAACTTTTTGGGGTTTCCATATGAAATCTAATAGGGAGGCTCAAAGTTTAACTTTTAGGAGGGGTTCAGAAGTCAGCCAAGTTAAAAGTACAGTATTCCCAAATCCGATGCTGATTTTTGTGGGCCCTAATGCTGGCACACCTCTTGAGCTCTGTTTCGACGAGGAGCTCGATGTGGCACGACATTGCAGAGACATAAAGACCTTCCTAGAGGTCAGCGAGCTGGGGCTTGGGTCTTCCAGGGCACTTTGAGGCTACTCTAAGGCTAGTTCGTAGCTAGGGTTGAGGGTTTTAGGGCTGTGTCTTCACGCTCTCTGGTAGTTCAGGGTAGACGCCCAAAACCCGGCTTATGTCAGGAAATTATGTATGGAACTCGAAAACGGCAGCACTGATGCTCACAATGGTTAAGACTGGAGTTGAAGCATCTTGATTGGTCTTGCGCTCCAACTCTTGACGCAGCAGTTTCTGATACAGCGACTTATAATGCTCATTTCTGCAAGTGCCTGTGTTGCTTGTGGTCTTCCTCATAGGGGCCCTTGCTTAATGCCCATAATAAGGACCTAATTAATAAGGCTCTTTCAAGGAAGTATAGTCCCCCACCCCCCTCCCCCTTTACCCCCCTGAGGGTCCCATGACGTTGCCGTCGCTAGGACGAAACAGACTGGCTCCCCGACCCCAGCGCTCTCAACCGTGCCCATCACCAAACGACTACTATAGGGGTTACCTGCAAAGCCTTAAGGGTTCCTTTCAGGGATCTATAAGGGATCTACAGGGTTTGTAAGGTTTAGGATAGGGGCTTCAATAATTACCTATATACTATTTTGGGGGGGTTCCTTATTATACTTATAGTATAGAGTGGGCCCCAAAACACTATTCTACCTGTAAAGGCTCCTGTATTATAGGACCCTCCACGGTAGGCCCCGGGACCCCTATGAACCCTAAACCCGGGTACCCCTGCGCCATACACCCTCAACCCGTGCTTGGAGGATCATGGGACTTAGTAAGCAAGGTTATAAGTACCTTTATTGGGGTTATAAGTCATTGTAAGTATGGTTACCTTATTAATACCCCCAGTTACCAACCTTCAAGTAGACCCGTAAGGTCGTAAACCTTAAACCCAGGGCCCTCAGCTGGTGCCTCCGCGGAGGTCCGCATGGTGGCCCTCATGGGGACCTCGTGGACCTTTCTAATCCCAAAGGCTCCATCCATGTACCTTTATACGTAGTAGATACACAAGCCTTATAAGATATACTATATGGTTCCCTATATAAGTACTTTAGAAGGCCTAAGTATATTATACTATATGGGTACATGGAGCCTGAGGGAATGCCTTTCGTTCGGCCCCCGGTCAACCTCCCCGTCCGCGTGCGGTTTGGTGCGTGCTACCATTGCGGTGTGCAGGGGCATTGGAGAACTTCCTGCAGATCGCTCTACAGCACGATTCTACGTAGAAACGAGGGTGACGAGGCTCAGCCCAGCAACTCGTTGTTTCGTCACAATGTTATCGCGACTCCTGGCAGCAGGTTTCTGATTGGATTATGCTCCAAAGCCCTATTCTATTTATGAAAGCCCCTGCATTACTTGGGAAGTGTGAAAGAGGGTTTCCAGTGTAGGGTTCCGGATAATTTTGTGTCGTTGTGCTTAAGCAGAAAATGTGGAGTTTCCGAAAATAGGGGACCCCAGTATGGTACCCTACATAGTAGGATCCTTATTACAAGGACCCCAGAATAAGGTACCCCTAATTTCCGGAAATTCTATACACCCTCATAAAGCCCTTTAAAGGAACCCTTACAGTACCCTTATAGTATCCCTTTAAAGGAACCCTAAGGTACCCCTAATTCTCGGAAACTCCCATGTATCAAACTTTGCACCCCTTGGGCCTCCACCGTTGCAATTTTCGGGGTTAGCTAACAGGCCCTGCACAGTTCTCTCGGATTACAGCCCAAAGCCCCAAATGGGAGTTTCCGAAAATAAGGGGTGCCTTTATTGTGGGGTCCTTATAGTAAGGATCCTATTTTTTAGGGTACTGTATTAGGGTCCCCCAAAGCCTTATGCACATCAAGCCCCGTTGAAGTACCCAGAGACTCCAATATTCCGTAATTAAGGAATATTCCTTAAATCATGTTAGGGATCCTTCTGTAACTTGATTAAGGTAGATTCCTTAATGAAGGGATATTGGAGTCCCCTAAACTCCAAACGCTATAGATCCCTTAGCCCTACCCAAAGGATCCATGTACCTTTATAGTAGATACATACGCCTAAACCTTAATTGGGGCCCTATAAAGGTACTTTACCCTAATGCTCCTGGACCCTCGTAGTGAGATCCTAAACCTTAGCCCCCAAAGCCCAAACCCTCGCCACAAAGCCCCTAAAACTATTTGGAGCCTTAGTGTAAGGCCTGAGAAGAATCTGTGTACATGGAGCCTTAGAGGCTATCAAACCCTGGGCATCTAAGGACTCATATATTGAGGCTTTTGGGCCAAAACACCATATTATAAAAGGCTTTTTGGCTATTTTGAGGCCCAGGGAAAGTGCACCTAAACCCTGAATTTCAGCTCCTGAGCCCACGCCCCTAGGCTCCCAAGCCCCGAGCCCTGAGCCTTGCCTTGCCGGGAACCCCCCCAAGTACCTTTCAAGAGCCCTTAATAAAGGAATATGCCTTAATTCGTATTGGGGACCCTCTTATAATTTACAGGATATTCCTTAATTAAAGGATTTTGGAGGTCTGGGTCCCCAAGTACCTTTCAAAAGAGCCGTTTTGGATCCTCATAAGTGGGTATTTTGGGTATAACCCCCCTCCCCCCCGTATAGACCCTGAGCGGGATTTTCAAAGGATCCCTTAGATAGGGCAATAACCAACCCCTATAGACCTTGATCGGATGTTTCCAGGGATCCCTGCTTTGGTCCTTAATAGTGGGTATTTGGGGGTATCATCCTTCCTTATAAGACCTTTACCGGAGCCCTCAAAGGATCCTATAGACCCTTATCGGGTTTCCGCATATGATCCCTTAAGAGGATCCTATAGGCCCTTATCGGGATCCCCGTGCTTTCCCTTAAAAGGAAAGCCTCACGTCGAACCCTAAACCCTAAACCCCTGAACCCCAAACCCTAAACCCCTGCACCCCAAACCCTAAACCCCTGAACCCTAAACCCCTGAACCCTGAACCCTAAACCCCTAAACCCCTAAACCCTAAACCCCTGAACCCTAAACCCTAAACCTAAGCCTCACGTCGAGGCCTACAACCGGCAGTGGACGCTCCAGGAAGCGCATCGCAGTCCCCAGCAGGCGCTTCGGCAGGCCGCTGGGGATCCCTTTAATCGGAGGCCTCAAACGGTGGGATGAAGGTAGGTAGGATTAAGGATCCCTCAAAAAAGGACCCTTATTTGGGAATATCCCACCTACCTTCATCCCACCTTTTGAGGCCTCCGATTTAAGGGAGTTAGGGTTTAGGGTTCCTTTAAGGGTTCCCTAGGGTTCCTTTAAAGGGATAAGAGTCCTTAAGGGAGTTAGGGTTTAGGTTCCTTTAAGGGTTTTTTTAGGGTTTTTTGAAAGGGATCAGGGTTTATGGTTCCCTTTCCTAGTTGTAGAGTAAGCAACCTTTAACTTTTTTGGGTAGTAAGGGTTCCTTCGAGGGTTCTTCGAGGGTCTTCTAAAGGGATCAGGGTTTATGGTTCCCTTGCCTAGTAGTAGAGCAAGCAACCTTTAACCTATGTTGGGTAGCATAACCCCTATTTAATCCCTACATCACCAAAAAAGCTCGCCTTTAGTTCCCCATGATACGCGACAAGTAGGCTTTAAGGGAGTTAGGGTTTAGGGTTCCTTTAAGCGTTCCCTAGGTTTCCTTTTAAAGGGATCTATGGGGCTCCTTTACGGTTCCCTTTACAGGGATCTATGTAGGGTTTATAGAGGAATATACCTACAAGGG
Organism: Symbiodinium sp. CCMP2592; assembly: GCA_905221615.1. Taxonomy (NCBI): domain Eukaryota; class Dinophyceae; order Suessiales; family Symbiodiniaceae; genus Symbiodinium; species Symbiodinium sp. CCMP2592. The sequence goes on from CAJNDT010003791.1 coordinate 348,445, forward strand.
TTCCCAGGAATTATAGGGGTTTGAAAGGGTTTCAAGGGGATTGTGGGGCTTAGGTTTTAGGGTTTAGGGTTTTAGGGGTTTAGGGGTTTAGGGTGTATGGTTCCCAGAAACTCCTTTTATAGGGTTCCGTTACAAGTGATCTATAGGGTTCGTTTAAGGGAACTTTTAGGATTTTTTTATGGGATTTATAGGGTTCCTTCAAGGGATCTATAGGGTTTATTTGCAGGGAGCTGGGGTTTAGGGTCTAGGGTTCCTTTATTTAAAGGCTTCTTTAAGGGCTCCATTGGTAGGTTTCTTAACAGGTTCCTAAATGGTTCAGGCTATTGAATAACCCGCAGAACGAAACCTAGCCCGTACAGCCCCAAACCTTCAAGGATCTTTGTATCATCAGCTTACCCTAACCCTAGAAGCCCCTAAGCCTAAATTCTCCAGCTTCCAGGTCGGGTTGTATGTGGACTTAGGACCATGGGGCTATTTCACAATCCTGTGAAACCCACAAAACCTTAGACCCTAAACCTTAAAACCATAATATGAGCCCCTATCAAACGAGGGCTTTGGCTTTAAGGGTTTAAGGGTTTAGGCTTTGGGAGTTTGGGATTTAGAACTTGTGCATGTGGGGCAGAACTACGAAAACTTCACTGCCAGACCCTGAACCCTAAAGCCCTTAATATAGAGGCCTGACGATTTACGTCTTTAAAGGGATCCTGAAGGGTTCCTTTAAGGGATCTATAGGGCTTGGGAGTTTATAGGGTTTAGGATAGGGGCTTCATTTATTATGCTACTTCTTGTTTTGGGGGTTCCCTTTATGCTTGTAGTATATCGGGCCCCAAAACCCTATTATAATTATTTTTTGCCGGCCGGATGCATGCCAAAGTGTCCAATCTCCCGCGTAACGGAGTGATCCAGCAGTCAAGCGTAGGATCTTCAAAGGTTCAGGATCCTCAACAGAGTGACGAGGACCCAGAGTAGGCCCTTATTCCCTTTTTTAGGGTGTAGGTTCCCTTATAACATGCAGTAACTACGTAATTTTACACATGAATTTAGAACCCTACATAACGTTCCTGTATCTGTACATACTAAGCCCCATGAACCTCCGCGAAAAGTCGGGTTTATGGTGCATGGCTTAGGGGTTGGGGCTGGTGATTCTGTGGAAGCCCACACGCTCATATTGCCCGTAACAGTGGCATTTACGTTTCTAGAACGAAACATCATGTGAAATTATATGTTGTACTTAACTCGAGTAAACTGGCACAGTTGTTGTTATACTAAACTTGTCTAAACCAGAAGTGCATACTTGACTAAACTAGTTCAAAGACCTTGCAGTGCCATGTCCCGTGTTTTGCGGAGGACGCGACACACTGGCAGAGAGCTGTTTTGGCGCGTGGCCTCAGATTTGAATTTTGTCGTGCGCTTCTAGGGCCTGTACTCAAAACGTTCATGGGACTTAGTAGCTAGGGTTATAAAGTTTGTAATTCTACTCATGACTCACATGCTTTAGAACCCCAGCTAAGGAAAATAGAACTGCTTGTACTTACCAAGTCCCATGAACCTCCGAGGTTTCATGACTGCTAAAATTTGTGGGGTAGAGGTTTGGGATTTTGGGGTGCCGGAACCTCATACGGTTTGGGGTTTACCTAGAGACACTCATGTACTTTTCCGAAGGTAAGGACTCGGCTTAAAACGATGGCCACACCTATGCCCGAAGTCCTCGGGAACATGTTGGGCCCATGTTCTGTTCGAGAAGAGAAATGTGGCGCTAGTAGAGTGTCTTGAAAAGGGTTTGGGGGTTCAGTGTTTAGGATTTAGTGTGCGGATGTGTTGATCGTGAAGCACCTACTAGAAGCTTAGACCACCTACGCGAAGCAGTTTAGCATCGATTGGGTGCTTGCCGAACTTCGAGGGTACCCGCGACTGCGATGTTCTAACAGCCCCATAACCTTAACCTACCTGACCATTGTAACTCTAGCGGCCCTGGCGTTTAGAGTTTCTTTGCCCAGGCCCTGCAGCTCCAGTTTTTCTTTTACAATAAGTTACTATATAACCGAATTTCAAAAAAAACAATAACCCATTCCCTAGGGTAGGTAAAGAATTACCGGTTCCTATAGATGCTTATACAAATATACACCAAACCCTGTACTGTTGTGTATTTTACACTTATGTTATGGCAGTTCAAGATGGACCCGTAGTTTTGCTGCTACAGGTTACCGCATGCCTTGGATTCCTGACCATCGGCGCCTTGAGCCCAGACGGGTCTGTAGAGCCACGGTTCAGGGGTTCAGGGTTTTTGTATCGGGGTGGAGGGTTAGGGGCGATGTGTGCCTGGCCTACTTTATCACCCATTGGACAACATTTATTTTTAGACTCTTACACACTGTTTTTGCTCTGGTTTAGGGTTTAGGGTTAGGGTTGGGGTCTGCGTGTCATCACGGATCCCCACTGGCTGGAGTTTCAGGCTCTAGGAAGTCTAGAGTTTAGCGCTAAGGGGGGGTTGGGGGTTCCTCATGTTCGGCATCCTGATATTTGGGAATGAGACGCGCAGTTTCCTAGATTCCTAGTTTCTCACACTCCCAGATCTGTGTTTAGGCCGAAACCAATAAGAAGGTTTGCAGGGTGTGCTTGAAAGGTTTGTTTAGATCTGTGTGAGGCAGGTACGCGATTCTGCAGTGTTTCTTCTGACGGGTATACTATGGTTCCAAGTTGTCGAAGTTCCCAAACAGGCATTCGTGAAATGCCTTTGTTCAGAGAGTTTGAATTTTAAGCAGAGTCAAGACCCTTTCAACTGTAACTGCGTGGTCTTCATATGATTTCATATGGGTACGTCTGAAGGCTACTGCGCACTCACCAAGCACACATGCGCTTGACACACCCTATACCTTAAATCCCCCAAATTGGGCCCCAAAACCCTGAACCAGAAACCCTGCCCTAAACCCATACTTCACGTATTGTGTTCGAAAGCTATCGACCTTCCTGGGCTGGTGCCCTAAGGATGATCACCGAAAACTCAAAACCTTACTTGGAGGTTCATGGGGCTTACTTAGTACAGTTATAAGTACTGTAAATGGGGATATAACGAATTATAAGTATAGTTACCTTGTTTAGAACCATAGTTACTAAGTCCCATGAACCTCTAAGTAAATCCTAAACCGTGATCACCTTGTGCAAAGATGCCCTAGCCGATATCAGCTCCAGAACCCTAACGGTCCATGTGCCCATATAGGTTCCCTTTAAAGGGTCCTTTAAGGTTCCCTTTAAAGGGTCCTTTAAGGCTTCCTTTAAAGGGTCCTTTAAGGCTTCCTTTAAAGGGTCCTTTAAGGCTTCCTTTAAGGATTCCTTATTTGAGTTCTATAGGGGTTTAGGGTTTAGGGTTTAGGGTATAAGGGTTCATGTTCCCATATAGTATATATTTGGCTGAATAGACGCCCATACAGTAATTATTTTAAGGTCAAAGTACATATTAGTTGGGCACCTGGACCCTCAGGGAACACACTTCTACATGTATCTTTCTAGGTGCATATGTATATGTATATATCGTAGAGATTACATAGTTGGCTCAGAATGTATGGGGAACCATAAACCCCAAACCCTGACCTCTGGGGAGGAGTTCTGTTTCTCAGAGCGTCCATCTACCGTTTATTAAACCCATTATTTGGGACCATGAAGCCATTTTCTAGGCCAGGAGGGTCCGGGTATACACATTTGATGTCTTGCTCTCGAGCTGCTGAATCCTAAAACCCTAAGCCTTGAAACCCTAGGCCTTAAAACCTCAAACCCTGAATATAGGCCTTCATGTTCTTGTTGATTTAATAGGGTTTGGAGACCCATAGTATGATACAAATGAGGAACTCCAGAATGGCATCAAAACCCTACGCCCGCAAACCTAAACCCTACCTGAGCCCTGCAGAACCTACCGTTTTAGGGTTCCTTATTATGATTCCATTATATAAGGCCTCAAAAAGGTAGGTTATTCCGGGTTAAGGTAAACCCTAAACCGTCAAAACCCTAAGCCCGAAAACCCTCATCAGCCTGGCGCCGAGGTCGCAGCGGGACGCAAGGGGTGGTGACGGCGAGAGCGAGTCGAACTGAAGCCCGGGACGTAGAGTGCTCTTATAAGGTTTAGGGTTTAAGGTTTAGGATTTTGGCGTTCGGGTTTGAGGTTTTCGACAGGCTTTAGGGTACTTTAGGGTTTAAATTAAAGTTTATAGGCTTTGTGGTGTTTTGTTCCATAAGGGCGCTATGCATAATCTGTCTCTTGTTCGGGCCTAAGTCTGATTAACTTACATACACCGGAGTTTAAGGCTTTCCTTAACCCTGAAGGACCTACCTTTTTAAGGACTTATATAAGGAAATCATAACAAGGAGCCCTAAAAAGGTAGGTTATTCAGGGTTAAGGTTGGGCATAGACTTTAGGATAACATGCTAAAAGCCTGGCTTAGACATTGAGGCAAAGTGGTTTGTCTGGTCGAGTGGCGCAAGCACTTGGCTTTCAAACGCACATGACGGAAAACCTGAAAAATACCTCGGAATACTTAGCAATCCGTAACGGAATCTGCAAGCTAGCTTCTCTGTCTCGTGCTTAGTAGGGCATGGGGGAATGGATCCCTATAGTAGTTTTTAATAATCCCCAATAGTGGTTTCCATAATCCATTCCCCCACTCCCTACTCAGAACCAGACAGTTTGAGGAACCTTGCTGCTGCCGACCTGCTCCCTTAGTTTTGTCGTGCTTCTGCAACTCTTAGATAGCCAACAGGGGAACTTTAAGCTTTTTGTCCATACATATATATATATATGTATATATATATATATATATGTATATATTATACTTGGCCTATGATAGAAAGTTTAAACTTTTCTGGGGGGGCCTAAACCCTAAACCCTAGCCCTAAACGGAAGGAGAGAGAACTCAGGACCGCCTCTACTCGCCGTGGCTGGCTCCCACGCAGCTTGTCCCGGCCATGCCCCTCACGTTCTTGCCTGTGATGGTCGGTGCTCCTCCGAAGCGGGGTGTACCTTTTCCACACACACACACACACACACACCTCAAACCCCCCCCAGCCCCGAGCGAACTTTTTGAACTGCATCTCAAAAAGAAGAAAGAGCTTCCTTTATAGTCCCCTGTATAATCGTTTCTTAACGGGTTCAGGACCCTGGTCTAATTTCGGGCCAGCTACTACATATATACTCCGGGTCACTGAGAGGCTATTTATGACATGCAACGTTATGCAACCGAACATGTAACCTGCTACCGTTGGGCCGGACAATACAAGCTCTGGCTCCGCGGGCTATTTATGACATGTAACCGAGCATGTGCCCTGCCAATGCTGCACAAGTTCCAGCATCCAAATGGTCATATAGTCTATACCTACGGTACGATTTATGATTTTAAACCGAAGTGCATAATGATTGGGCCCTTTGGACCCTGAATAGTTACCTGCAAAACCTTTTGAAACCCTTGTGTAAGCCCCAATCGACCCTGCACAGCTCCTCTCTGGGCTAGGTGTGGGGCTGCTTTTCGTCACTTCATGTCCTATCTTTCCGGTCCCTATAACTTAGTAGTAGAGTAGGTATCCTGTAGCCCCTATTCAATCCCAATATACTGACTTAAAAAGCCTTACCTTTAGTTCCCCAGGATACTCGACAAGTAGGATAAACTCAATGGCCTTAAGCCCAGGGCCTCGACAGTCTCTTGCATGAGTCCCCAAGAGTTGAAAGGGGTTGCTCATACTGCTGATGGACAAAATCCTGCATGACCCTAAGGACTCTAAACTATGGGAACTATGGTATATTCCTTATAACGAGTAATGAAGGATTTTGTCCATTAGCAGTATCTCTTATGATATAGAAGGTGTTTCGGTGCTAGTAGGGGGGGCGTTTTAGGTTGATGGGTGGGCTTATAGGACTACTATATATTAGGATCTAAAACCTCTGCTGTTCAAGGACTTAGGGTGTAGTTGTGTGTAATTGAAGTCTTGGGCTTGGCATGTATACTAACTTGCATCCAGGCCCTACGCAAATAGATGTCCCAGGCCTTGCACATCAACACCTCTGCCATACACTTACAGCGGATGCCAGGGAGAGTGCATTGCTGGCTCATGATTTCTGCAATCTGCACTGCAAACATCTCTGCTATGACGCCATCCATACATACCCAATCCCTGAAATCTAATCTTAGTAGTATTACTAGTATTAGTATTAGCACTAGTATCATGTCCAACACAGCGCCTGGAGCCCGAAAGGCCTTACACCGTACCTAGACCTCGGCCTCCACGATAAAGTTTGAGGAAACAAGTGGTCTTAGGGGTACTTGGATATATTTTGTAGTTTTTGGTTATTCTAATCCCTAAGAAACAGCTAAAATTATAATTTTTGCTAGGGTTCTAAGTTCAGTATAGTGGTCTTCATATCAAGGATTATAGTACTTAGGGTCTCTGTTAGGCCCCTCAAGTTCTCAAACGACCTTACATTTGGTAACTCTGTGATGCAGTGTGCATGTGTCCATAAACCCAAATCCCTATACCATGTGTGTGTGTGTGTGCTCTCAGAGCTGCAATTGACTGGTGGCCTCTTGTTGTTGGACTGGTGGCCTCTCGTTGTTGCGCTGGTTTGCCTCAACACTGAACAACACCCGACTGGGCTTAAAGCCCACGGTCCAACAATTTGCGGCTTAGGGTTAGGCTCGGCGCGTAGCCGTACCCTGCTAGGGCCCAAACAAGCTCTAATTCTAATGCCATACATTGTAGTAATATACTGGTCGGAATGCCTAGTATACTCTAGTATCCCGTGAAAGTCCCTCTAACTATGCCATAGTAGAGCCCCCAAACATGTTCAGAGTACGGAGTCTCCGGCTTAAAACCGATAAAGCCACGTTTGAACCTGTCCAAAGCCTTGGGTTGAACCCTCAACGGCAACGGCGGCATAGTGGGCCCCTGTCACGCGAGCATATGCCAGCCCTGATTCATGAGAATTCCCTAAACCCTAAAATCTGGGTTTCGAACCCAGATCAGACACGACACCCGCATGACGACCCTTTCCCGGAAACCTTAAACCATAGAAACCTAAAACCCGCTGCCAGCCCAATCATCCAAGGGTAAAAGGAGGGACCCTTAATAAGGACCCTTAGGTATATGCCCTTAATATAGCTACTATATACCTATTATATCGCCCATGATGGGGTAGGGGTCCCCGTTAAGGGTCGCTCCTTTTCCCCTTTGAAATCATGATCATCAGGCAGATGGGCTTGTGGTAGACTATAGTCGGTCCAACTGTACATCAGGGAGTACGGTTGATGAGTACATAAGCTTTGTCAGCTTCATGTCATGATCAGGTGATGGATATCAGCCGCCCACAGGATAGGAGTTTGCATTTAAGTTGGTCCTCAAGATACGTTTGGTGTAATTTGAGGGTATATAGGGGTTTGGTAGTCAAGGGTTCAGGGTTACTACGGTTAAGTGTTTACAGTACTGCTAGTAACAGTGCTCTGCTGCGACAGCTTGGACAAGAGGAAGCCTCTGCATCCCACTGTTCCGGTGAGTGTTGACAACGGACCGAAAGGCTCCATGTACCTTAATAGTAGATACTTAAGCCTTAAAGGGGTCCCTATATATATATATATATATATATATATATAGGTACTTTAAGGCCTAAGTATATACAATATTTGTACATGGAGCCTTAGGGGGAGTGAGGATTTCCGAGTTGGGGGTCTTCGCGTGATCACTTGCATTAGAGGTTCTCAAGGTTTGGGAGGGCATTTAAGTTATCGGTAGTCCGATCATTATACCCTCTGCAAGGGTCTTTCTTAGGCTCTAGTTCAACCGAGGTGTCGCAAAGAAGGAGAATGTAGCTGCCGGAGTTCACATGTCCTGTAATGACGGTCCTTTGCTACTTTGCAGGGGGTTGGGGCTTCGGATTTAGGTAGTTTCGGGATTCAGGGTTGAGGGCTTTAGGGTTAAGGGTTTAGGGTTTAAGTGTTTAGGGTTTAGGGGTTTAGGGAGTTTGGGGGTTTCGGGTTCAAGGGTTTAAGGTTTAGGGCTCAGCGAACTATCACAAGCCGCCACAAGCTGCAGGCTTGGGCACGACACCAACAGTGAAGACAGCAATTGCCATACCACTAGCCAGCAACAGGGCTTTCTCATGTTTGAGAAGCCGACTGCTAGTAACAAGCGGAAGGAGTGTCCGGCAGCGTTGACAGCTTAGAAAGTCACAATTCTTGAGAGGTCGTTTCTCCTAATCTGCAGTACAGAGACAGCAATTATACTACTTGGGACTTAGTAAGTAGGTTATAAGTAGAGTTATAAGTACCCTAAATGGAATTAACCCAATTATAACCCTACTTGTAAACGGCTTGCTAAGTCCCCTGCCCCTCCAGGTAGACTGCGCATGTTCAAACGTGTCGCTTGATTGTGTTGGCCGTCAGGTCGTTCGGCCCTAAACTACTGGCCCGATGTTTGGAAATATAGGGGCCAGAGTAATCAGTAGTAGTATCCCACTATCACCCGTAGCACAAGTAGAGTAATTATAACATACCCCCGAAGCCAACTCTAGTGAGAAATGCGCCTATACCACCTAAACCGCAGAGTTCCGTCAGAGGCATAGTCACGAAGGGCCACTTGGTCGTTTAGAAGAGTCTGAGTCAACATGTAGAGAAGCATCCTGACCTAAGAGCACACCGTCGCCGCCACTATGAGGTTGTGGAGTTCAGGGTTTGATTGAAGATGTATCCTCACTTCCTGATGCTGCTTGTGGGCGCGGGAAAGGATGTGCGAATGCGAACCTGCAGAAGTATGACTACGTATTTCTAGAGTTTCCCAAAAACAAATCTACGCGTTTACTACAGCTGAGAGCCCCGTAAGCAGTGTCTAAATCGAGGAGCGTTCCAGCAAAGCTCCTGCAGACTTCCCTCAATTCTCGCCATGAGCAGCAACTGTCCGCATCCTCCCTTCAGACGAGCAGCACATTCGAAATGATCGGTGAGCCGACCACCAGCATCCTGTGCCTCCTAATCGTGGAATCAGGCACCCTCGACCCCTGCATGTCGACACATGTAATGTGACCTAAAATACACTACAGCATAATACAGCTATCCCAAAATTATCATGATCAGATTACCCGACCCCCGACCCCCCCTCCCTAAACCCTAAACCACCCCCGGTCCCGCCCCCCCCCCCCGCCCGGTCGAACCCTAGGATATATAGCTGCAGACTCGGCCAACCTCTGTTTCCTTCTCGCCTCGGATCGCAGGTTTCCGGTCTCTTCCGCGGTTGTAACTGAGGCCTGTATGTTAGGACTGTCAGGGTTTGGGTTTAGGGTTTAGGGTTCATAGCCCTAAACCCTGAACCCTGAACCCCAAACCATCTTAAACCGCTTATTGTTTCTCCGGCAGCAGCTACATGCGAGTGTCAAGGATCTTCTAGGCGAGCACCAGCGTCCGCCAGGTCAAGCGGCTCCCATCGACCTCACTTGCGGGTCTTTAGGGTCCAATGGTTTTGGGATGAGGGCTTCAGGATCACGTGTTCAACCTTAAACCCTACATGCACGCACAGGCATTGAGATTTCGCTGGGATGCTGGGGTTGTTGCCGGACTACGACGCAACAAAACCACCTGCTTCCATACGGATGGAGGCATGCTACCCACCCTGGGGGTCCATATCCCAATAGGGCTTCTAACACCTTTACGTCCGATTAGTAATCGCATGTGCGGTCCAGGTGTTTTTTGGACGGGACCCTGAAAGTCATGATTGAGTCATGATGCACGAAATTCAGTGTACAAGCACCTCCAGCGACACTTGACTCACATGCTTTCGTCGTCTGCTTCAAACGTCCGAGCTGCTGCTTTCCCCCGAAAAACCACCCCTGAAACCCTAAACCCTCAATCCTAAACCTTCAACCCTTGTCTAATTCCCTTAAAGGAACCCTTAAAGGAGCCCGTACAGGAACCCACTTTCCATGCTGAGGTCAAAGAGTCGGAGGGGTTCCAGAACTCTTTTAACACAGGAACGGCCAAATTTTCCAAAAGCACTGCCACACTCCGTCGAGTCAACCAAGGTTTAGGGTTCAGAGTGGTTTAAATTTGGGCGTTTAGGAATTAGGATCGGGCACTTATGGGTGTGGGTTTAGGATTAGGGCAATGTAGGCATATGTAGGGGTCTTAGGATGTTGCAGGACTCTGCACGAAGCCCATGGAGTTACGCTAGCTCGTGGTTGCTCGCGCATGTGTGTGTGTGTGTGTGTGTCTCTGCGTGTGTGTGTGTGTGTGTGTGTGAGTGTGTGAGTGTGTGTGCGTGTGTGTGAGTGAGTGTGTGTGTGTGTGTGTGTGTGTGTCTGTGTGTGTGTGTGGGTGTGCTTGTCTTAAGTTGTTTTGGTTGTTTGTTTGTCTGTCTGTCTGTCTGTTTTTTGTGTTTGTTCGTTTGATCATTTGGTTCTTTGTTTGTGTGTTTGTTTGTTTGTTTGTTTGCTTTCTGTTTGTTTTGGTTTGCTCGTTTGTGTGTTTGCTTGGTTATTTGTCTGGCTGTCTGGCTGCCCGTTTGTCCGTGCGTCCGTCCGTCCGTCCGTCTGTTTGTTGTTTGCTTGTTCGTTGGTATGCTTGTTTGTTTGTTTGATTGTTTGTATGTTTGCTTGCTTGTTTGCATGTTTGTATGATCGTGCGGTGATTGTTATGTTCGTGCCTGTATGTTGTTGGTGGTTTTGTGATGCGTTTGTTTGTGCGTGTGTGTGCTTGTCTTCTGTTTGTCGGTTTTGCTTGCTTGTTTGTTTGTCTGTTAACTGTCTTATTCATGTGTGTGTGATTGTTTGGTGTTATCGCTGTTCATGCTTGTATGTTGTTGGTTTTGTTGTTATGTGTTTTGCTACATTGTTTGTTTGTGTGTGTGCACGCTTACTGCTTTTCTTGTTTCGTTTGCTGTTCTGATTGTCGGCTTAGTTGCTTTCGGCTTGCTTGTTTGTCTGCTTGCTTGCACGTTAGTTTGTGTGCTATGCTTTCTTGGTTTGTTTGTATGGTTGTGGATGTGGCTGTTGTTGTGGAGGAGGAGGTGGTGGTGGTGGCGGTGGTGGTCGCAGTGGTGGCGGTGGTGGTCGTGGTACTGGCCGCGGTGTTGGTGGTGGGGCTTTTTTTGTTGGGGCTGGTGTCGACGCTGGAGCTGTTGTTGTCGCTGATGATGATGCTCGTGATGCTGATGACGACGGTGATGATGGTGATGATGATAACAGCGGCGATCATGATGGTGATGTTTACGACGAGGAGTGTGATCAGGATGATGTGAGGATGACCGTGACGACGATGCATAGACGAAATATTGTTGTGGATGAGGTCGTGGTTGTGGTTGTTGTCGAAGCTGTGGCTGTGGCCGTGGCTGTTGCTGCTGCTGCTGCTGTATTAATTATGCGGTCCTGTTTGGTCTTACTTATCGTTTTTATTGTTCTGTCTCGTGTCACAGACTGCCACGCTGATTGTCAGTTTTAATTATCAGACGCCCTTGCGAGTGTGGCCTTGCAGCATGTTGTTGCCGAATTTTCCGTTGCCGCGTCTGAGGGTCGGCCACCCCATTTTTTCCCAATCCCGGGGCCTCCAGACTTTGGAAGTTTACAGCAGGCAGCAAAACGGGTCCGATCAAGTAAGCTTTTGTAGTATAGCCTGGGTATTTAAGCGGTCGTACCAAATCCTCTTCAACATATTGAACCATTGAGTTAACATCAATCAGATTCCGTGCGCCTTACCTTGACGGTGCAAGGACTGCCAGCATCTCTGAAGCAAGTCTGATTGATTTAAACAGCTCTGAACTCTAAGTTTGTTTTTCTGTCTATAGGTTTTCAAGGTTAAATGTAAACGGCTTTCTGTAGAAGTGTATGCCATTAAAAGATAACCTTTTGTTGATCTCTGAGGGAAGAGTAGCCTCACAACCCTCTTCTAATTTAAATCCCCTCTAGGCCTTCAATGCTACACCCATTTAGGGCCTAGGATTTGATGATATCGCTAGGGCTCAAAATGGCCCAAAAGCCTTTTATGGTATGATCTTTTGACCCAAAGGCCTTACGATACGAGTCCTTAGAGCCTAAGGGTATATCATCAGAGGGTTTAGAGTTGAGAGGTGAGGGGTCATGGTTGAAGTTGTGATTGAAGCCCCAGAGGCTGCATGTACCTATACAGCCTATACTTAGGCCCACGGTCTATATGGGGGGTTTAGGGTTTAGGGTTAGAGGACCTTTGTAGAAGCATATAGAAACCCCTTTGAGGCCTAAGACGGCCTAAGTATATACTATGACCCTTAACCCTAAACCCTAAACCGAACCCTTAAGGAAGCCTTAGAGGCATCTTTGAAAGGAGCCCTTAAGGGGAAGCCTGGAGGCTCTTCGGGCTTGCCCTCCTGGCAGTTCAGCTTCTGCGCGGTGGGCAGAAGAATCTTAAAAGAGGGACCTTCATAATTGCCTAGGGTTCCTCTTAATGGAATCCTTAAAGGGGTCTATAAGGGATCTATACTAGGGTTCCATATTAGGGGCCAATAATTGCCTAATTAAACTATCTTGGGGGCTCCGTAACATAATCCTGGTATAAGATACCCCCAAACCTTATTCTAATCATTAAGGCCCCTATATTATACGGGTTTAGGCTTACGCCTACGCGTCACCTCGGCTTTAGGGTTTCTCTTGGGGATCCTGTAATTAAGGGGGCCGTATCTCATAGCCTACTAGTTTGTAGGATCTGCGGATAGACGTAGCTTTTTTTTCCGGGTTGTACCCTCAATCCTGAATCCGGGCTCCCTACATACAAACTGTAATGCTGGGGCCGTATTCGTTTGCGGTCTCGACGTATAGTATTTACGGAGGGACTATAACGAGGAGTTGTTCCGAATAAGTATTTCAGATCTCTACATCGAACAAATCATAAATCTGTACTTTGAGCTTTGTGGAGTGTTCGGAGACAAGTACAGTTTTGCAGGTATAGCGGAGTTGAGGGCGTACGATAGGATTACCTGGGGTATTTTATCCTACACAGCTCCTGTTTTCGGGTGTCAGGTCTTTTGGGTTTCGGGTTTGAGATTTGTCGGTTTGGCTGGGGCGGCACATGTGCGGACACAGCAACACGAAGCCAGAACTACAATTGCTTTGCGGGTTCCCAGCAAAGTTCAGAAACGGCAGTGTAGTATCACTATCCAAAAGGGTCATCTCCACCCGACCGCCCGTCTTTCGGACTGCTGGCTATCAGCAAGAGCAATACAGCGATTTGCAAGCCGGATTCCCGTGTCTTCCAATACACTGCACCGTGTCATTTGCGAGACCTTACTCCAAGTTCATGATCTGTATTCATCAGTAGAGTATATCAGAGCACGAGAACACAGACCCTAAATATTGAAGGTTTTCTTCCGAGCGAATCGAGCAAGCTCGTAGAGAAGTCCGGCTTGCCCAGAGACACCCGAGGTTTAGTGTTAAGGCTGGTTCCAGGAGCCGCAGCAGGAGTTGCGATGGAGGGCCTCTGTCCATCTACATGACAAAAGTTCATCTTGTGTCGTCACAGCTTGCAGTCCGGCTATACGTGCAAGACCCAAAAAGCTGACAGACTGCATGCCTTGAATCCCAAATGCCCCTAAAAACCCGAAAGTCCCTAAGGTTCCACCAGGTCCTCCAAGTGCCTGTAAAAGGGTGGTCGAGTACACCTCATTCGTAGGACCGTAGGACATGACTACTGCGTGTTTTATAAAGAATGGGTGCTCGGGAACCGCAAACCGCAAGCCCGCTGTAGTGGAAAAGACCCAGTGCATTTAACAAAAAACCGTAAGCCTAAGCCCTTCACTCCGATCTTAAATCCCGAAACTCCTAAAGCAATGCAGCCGCCAATTCTGAACCCGGAACAGCCTGAACCCAAGTCGCAACCCCAACAAATGCCAGAAATCTTGTGGCTGCGGCCCTCTACGTCTCAAAGTTGTCTCCAATTTGGTCTGACCATGTTTATGGTAAGGATTGGTAAGAACCAACCAACAGACAGCAAGGACAACGCTAATTAAGGAGAGCTCCGCAAGCCTCTAACCTTGAAAACTCTCGGCGTTCATGCACCTAACAACCTATAATTGATATTATATGTTGCCCTTAAAAGACTTCCGATGTGGGTGCTAGGGTAAAACGATGTACTTAGTAACTTCACGGGTACATGGGCCGTGAGGGAATAGACATATGATAGTTGTTCCAACACTTCCTCAGTGCAGTTATATTAACTCCATCAACTGTTGAAGGCTGCGTAAGCCTTGAACTCATGCGTGTATAAGGCTGAACTAAGCCGCAAAGCCTACTCCGGGCTTAGAGTAACAATAACTACCAATACTATTGTCATCTATTGTCGGGGTTCCTTTTTGTAATTGTATAGTGGGCCAAAAACCCAATTCTAATTCTTAAAGCCCCTATATCATAGTACGCTTATACCTTTTGAGGAACCCGTATATAGACCAGTTTAAAGGAACCCTTTAAATGAGCCCTATTCGAACTATTGAGGCCCCTATGTTGTGAGGTTTAGGGTTCAGGGTTTGGGCTGCGCGGCTTTGGGTTGGAGGTTCAAGATTTAGGGTTTCCCTCAGGGTCCATGTGCCCAACTTGTTAATCACTTTGGGCCCAATGTAAACCTATATAGGGAGTACTTGAAGGCCGAAGTACAGACTATTTGGGTACATGGAGCCTTAGGGTTTCGGGTTTGGGAAGCAGGTTGTGGATTCGAGGTGGTGCGGAACTCGCGTTAATCACCCCGAGCCTCGCCAGGTGTTTTGAAAAGGTTTGTCAATTTGCTTGGATCCAAAAACCTACTGTTTTAGGGGTTAGACTGTTAGACCCTAGAATTATGGAGCCATAAGCGATTATGTTGCAGGGTTTGGGGATACAGGTGGGTGAAGATCGGGAGGTTTTGTCGAAAGGAAGGTTTCAGTTCCCCTTAAGGCCTTTGAGCCTTCGGTCGAGGGCCTTTTCCATAATTTCGTGGCCGGACCCCAAGCTGCAAATCCTTTTAGGATATAAGGTGTCAACAAAGTCTCAAAGCCCTCCCAGGCAACCCCCGCCCAAAAAATGAAACCACAACAAAGCATCCATGAAATTGCCCAAGAATGTGAAGAGAAGAAACGAAGCTGGATGTTTGCAGACCGTGGAGTCCTCCGACTCATTCCATGCCCGCATCTCAAAGTATGTCGAAGTTTCTCAGATTTCAGCATTCGGGACACAACCTTGTCGGGCTGCAGATGTTCCCTCGGAGCCCTAAGCCCTAAACCTTAAACCTTAAACCCTAAACCGTGGCTCGTAGCAGAAGGAGCTGTCAGAGTGTAGGATTCCGAAGCTGGGGTTTGGGGGTCCTGGGTGTGCTTGGAACCTGGGGAAACCTGTTTTTGTCCCTAATGTAGGAACCTGATTATGAGACCCTGGGCCTATAACCCAAAATAGAAGGATTCATATAAGGAGCCCTAATAAACGCACGAGGTTTCTTAATCAAGTTCCTACCCTAAACCGTAAACCCTGTATAGATCCCTTCTAGACCCCCTTGGTAACCCTTATAGACCCCGTTAATGGAACCCTACATCAACCCCCCCCAAAACCCTTATAGTACCAATATAGTACCCTTTAAAGGGGCCCTTATAGAACCCTTAACTGCCCTTTAAAGAGGGTTAAGGGTCCTACATTAAGCCCTCGACACGCCAAGAGCCCCGAAGCTCCGAAGTAGAACCCGGAAGTTCAAGTTTAAGGGGTTTAGGGGAAAAGGAGGGGTCCTTATACTCTTAGGGTTCCTTTAAAGGGATCTATAAGGGTTCCTTTGAAGGGATCTATAAGGGTTCCTTTAAAGGGATCTATAGGGTTTTTTAGGGTTTAGTTTAATCAAAGGGGAAAAGTAGGGACCCTGAATGGGGACCCCTACCCTATAATGGGCCATATAATGGGTATATCATAGCTATATTAAGGGTATATACCTAGGGGTCCTTATTAAGGGTCCCTCCTTTTTACCCTTGGGCAGTAAGGTCCACAATTTCTCTTGGTGAACTCATGGGTTTAGGGTAATTTAGGCCGTAGTGAATTCATCGCAATGGGTTCGCAATACTCTTCGAAGGAGTGTAGGGTTTGGGGGGTTGGGGTCGAGGGTTCAGGGTTTCTTGGGGTTGGAGTCTCGGCTACCAATGACGAGAGCAGTCTGCCACAATACCGTGTGATCGGTTATAACGGTCATTGTTCCACCAGCGCCAGACTACCATTGGGAGCATTACCCTAAGGCTCAAAACAGCCCAAAAGCCTTATATAGTATGGTCTTTGGACCCAAAAGGCTTAAAATATGAGTCCTGAGAGCCTAAGGGTTAGAGTCCTAAACAGTAAACCCCGAAACCCGGAGCCAAGAGCCGTCCTGAACCCCACAGCCTCAAGCCTCAAGGGGTTTAGGGGTTTAGGGTTTAGGGTTTAGGGTTTTTTCAAACCCTAAGCCTTATGATTGAACTACTGACGACCATGGCCTCCCTGTGCCACACCCATGTAGAGCACGCCATGTCGGTCCACTAGGGAACACTGAGCCATAGCACGTGGTATAGGATTAAGGCTTTACGGTGAAGGGCCTAGGGGTTTAGGATTGACGGCTCGGGTTTCGGGTTGGTGCTCCTGGCCAACCCCTAAACCGGCAATTCGCAGGATGATGATGATATGGCATCTGGTGCTCCACAGCAGGGTTCTTCGATACAATACATAGGGTTATAGCGGACGTTCAAAGAAGGCTGGGCATGCCGATGAATTCGTTATTTCTATGTTATAAGTTCTATGGGGCATCCTGGCATCCTCATGTCTACAATATCGGGATCTCAAGACTTGGGCCATATGTTCTGGAAGGGCTTATCAGAGGTGTGTGTTTACGTGTGCCTGTGTTTCGGCTTCTCACGCCTTAACCGCAAACCTGCATCCTACTATATAGGGGCGTAAATAACTACCTATACTTTGGGGGAACTTAGTATAACTATAGTCTAATGGGCCCCCAACCCTTATTTTACTTATTAAGGCCCTTGTGTTAAACCCCCCGAACAACCCGACGTCCTCATCTTCAAAGCCTCTAACCACTGCAAACACGATAAAGCCCTGAACCCCGGACCATCCCGAACCCCTCAATTAACCCCTTCAGGGTTTACCTGGACCCAAACTACCCTACCTTTTTCGGGCTCCTATGATTTCCTTATGTAAGTCCTTAAAATTAAAGAGGCAGCTTCTTCCGGGTTCAGGTAGTGTCTAAGGTTAAACGCTAAACCCCAAAGCCTCAAATCCTTCGATCCTGAATTCCAGGCCCTTGTCAAGAATTCGGAGCAGAAGGAGGAGGTCGGAGTTGTAATGTGGATGATCTTGGCGTTCTTCTGTTGATGATATAACTCCTGCGTTACCTTAAGGACCCTAAACTATGGGAATTGTGGTATATTCCTCATGATGAGACATGCAGGATTTATATCATCAAGCGTTCTGGTTGGCTCTTAGGACTTTAGCTTCTTGGGTTTTTACATGAACTATAATAGGGAGGCTACAAGTTTAACTTTTAGGAGGGGTTTCAGAAGTCAGCCAAGCGATGTAGAGTCAATGTAGAGACCTTAGGAGTTTGCATAGGGTTGCAGGGTACGTGTTACTGTTGTACTCTCTCTCTCTCTCTCTCTCTCTCTCTCTGTCTGTGTATGTATATAATAGCCTGTACATATAATGTGTGTATACATATATAGTTACTGAGGAACCCTAAGGCGCCGTATTCTCTTTGCTCCTGTATTCTGCTTTCAGGTTCATGATGTTGCGGGTGGATGCCTAGCTTTTTGCCGAGGGGGGGGGGGGGGTGAGGGATTTCAAGAGTTTTAAAATGTGTTGGGGCGGTAGCCTCCCAGCACCCCATCAGTACCCTTTAATAATAATAGAGCCTCATGGTCCTTTTAAAAGTGGGTACTTGGAGTATACTAGTGGGTAGGTGGGGGGGTGCTGCTGGTCAGCCCCAAAGCTTTCAACTCCAACGTCTTGGCGGCCCTCAACCTGAAATCCTCGAGCCATAGACCCGGAGCCTTGCGCCCTTCAACACTAAACTTGAAGACCCCGAAACCCTTAAACCCTAAAACCCCAAAACCGCAAACCCCCAAAACCCTAAGCCCTGATCACTCACAAGCTCGGAATGTCATCATCGCCGTAGTTGCGTGAGGTAGAGCTACACGTAGGACCCAGACTCGTATCCGACTGTCATGGGGCTGAAGATGGTGTCTTAGGGGTACTTAGAAATAATTCTGATTTTTTGTTACAACAATCCCTAAGAGACAGCTAAAACTGAAATCTTTGCTAGGGTTCCAAGTTTAGTATAGGTGTGGGGTTTCGATGTTCAGAATCTTGACGAGGCCCTCTGCAGCTCCTCGAAAGGCAGCCGAAGCCGCCACCGCCGCCACCCCCTGCAACAAGAGGAGAGTGTCCCAGACCTTCCAAACAAAATCCCTTAATTCAGGAATATGCCTTAAAGTAAAGTAGGACTATTGCAATTGAAGGTATATTTCTTAATTACGGGATTTTGGAAGGTCTGGGGTGTCCCTGTTGAGCCGCCAACGCTACTACGCCTCCGACTGACAAGTGGCGCTCCACATGACACGGGGTTTGACGACATTCTCTCCTGGATTTGCCCACAGTCTGGAGAATGGAACCGACCCCGGCACCTTCAATGTGACGGATGCGCATGTGCAGCGCGCAGCTGCAGACTTTGCTCCCATGGCCCTATCCGATAGGTCCAGCTGGTTCGTGCCGCACTGAATCTGTCGCAGATTTGGGCCAAGGATTCGGAGGATGACCCATTTGAGAGGGAATTCAATCTCCTCGAAGATCTGATGGGCAGCCCGGGCCGTCAGGCGAATTTAAGCTCAGATTGCACATTGCCATCAAGCTTGACAAAACAGCCCGTTTGAGGTTTAGGGTTCATCGGGTTTGGCCAGGGTTTCTGTCGGCATAAGCTCTAAACCCTGAAGGTTAAGCACGAGCTCCTAAAAAGCCTCAACGCCACGATTTTCAATCCTATGAAAACTACGTATCCCAAAGCCAACAATCTAAACCCCTAAACCCTCAACCCCCGGACGCTGAGCCTCATCCCTCAAGCTCCAAGCCCCGCAAAAGCACGCGCACACACACACAACAAGCAAACAGCAAAGTCAATAAGAACAACTACAATCAGGGCCGAAGCCAGCTTTTGAGGGTTCACCCAAAGGCTCCATGTACCGTGAGTAGATACTTAAGCCTTAAAGGGGTCCCTATGTAGGTACTTTAAGGCCTATGTGTAGGTACTTTAAGGCCTAAGTATATACGAATATGGGTGGTTGTCAAAATTATGGTCCCTTTTTGGGTCCCTAATATAGTACGGCACCTAATATTTAGGGTACCCAATAAGGGACCCTAATCTTGACAACTGCCCATATGGGTACATGGAGCCTTAGGGTCAGGTATCATCGAAGTTTAGGGCTTGGGAAGCCTTTTAGGTTCAATAGTTCAGGTTTAGGGGTATATATATATATACATATATTTATTTATATTCATGTGTATATATATATATGTATATATATATATATATATATATATGTATGTATTTATAGGGGTTTACCTTCCCAGGCTGCTTCGCTGAAGAAGTTGCTGCTTCGAAGCACTGAGCAGGACTTACGTACACCCTCCAACTGCCCTCTATTCTACCCCAAGTACCCACTATTAAGGGCCATAAGGGCTCTGTTAAACGGTACTTTGGGGGTCCTGCGATACAGGGTTGAGGTTTGAAGGTTTTACAGTTTGGCTATTGATTTTGCAATGTGTGCTGTGCATATTTATATCGGTTTATACACTCTCCTGATCCCTGCTCGTTTGTGGTTTCGGGTTGAAGACTTGAGGCTAGGGATTTAGGAGCTGTTAACTCCTTTTGCTGGGCTCTTCGGATTTTGTTGCTTCGGCTCTTTGTAGGAGTTTCCACCTGAGTGCGACACGTATGCCTCGTGCTACTACGGCTGCAGGACAAACCCTGAACCTTATCTTCGATGGCTTACCGTTGCAGCGGCAAGCAAGATCCTACAACCCTTTCGTTTAAGCGCATAATTATTTGTTCGCTGCTTCGTCGTTTTCTGGAATCCGCGTCTTAGCTGGGATGGCCAAAGTTTTAAGGGAGTTCATGGCGCGCTGAATTTGTAGTGTTTCTCGGGTCATAGGGCTTCATGGTTCGTGATCCAGGGTGTTACAGTAAGTCTTACGATCTAAGTTTGAGCGCTTAGGCGTTAACATGTGAAGCATGTTTGAAATCTCGTTCAGACCGAGGATTTTCCCTGCCCAGGATTCGGCTAGTGACCTACACCCCCAAGTACCCTCTAATTTACCCAAATACCCACAATTAAGGCCATCAAAACTCTGTTAAAGGGCCTTGGGGGGTCCTGTAAGATTTCGTCCTTCACCCTAAATGCCCGCATCCCTTTCCCCGTTCAACAACAAAAACCAAGAACCTTGCCAACCCTAAACCCTAAAGCCCGAAATCCTAAAACTAAAAGCCTCAAGCCCTAAAGCCCTAAACTCTATCTAAGCTCCAAAACCTCAAAGCCCTAAACCGCTTCTCCAAGGCAGAACTCTGGCCTCTTTGGGGTGGGCCAGCCAACCCTTGCTCCCACTGCGGTCGTGTGACTTGCCGTCTGTACAGGGTTTAGAGTTTAGGGTTCAGGGTTTAGGGGCGGAGTTCGGGGTTCAGGGTGTATGCAGGGTTTCACGGTGCAGGGAGCTACTTGGAGGTTCATGGGACTTAGCAAGTACAGTTCTAAGTATCCTAACTTATAGGGATTATAAGTAGATATAAGTGTAGTTACCTTAATTATAACCCCAGTTGCTAAGTCATGCTAAGTCCCATGAACCTCTAAGTATGGTTCAGGGGTGGAGTTCGGGGTTCAGGGTATATGCAGGGTTTCACTGTGCAGGGAGCTAGACCCCATCCCTCCAGTTTGAGGGTGCGGAACCCCAAACCCAAGCCGCGGTGTTTAGGCTTAGGGTTTCTCTTTCGAGGGTATACGGTGCCCACCTAGTAGTGTTGAGCATTCGGAGCTTCGCTTTTCCGGGGCTCTCGGGTAGGGCCGCAATCATGTTGTATATACATATATGTATGTGCACATAGATATACAATGATATGATATGTATATCACTCACGGGTTCATTTTGGATCAACTGAGGTACATGTTGCTCCAAAACCACTCTTGCAATGACTCAGGTGCTATGTTCTTGGGTACCTCGTTCGAGTTTGAGTTCGAGTTTGAGATTCCCGGCAACCCTTCACATATTCAGGAGATCAGATCCCCATCGGTGTACCCTGAACATACTATAGGTATCTGTCAGGCCAGATTTAACTTTGTGGAGCGTCAAGCTATACTCAAAAGGGCTCAAGCATAAATGCTACCCTCTGCAAATCGCTGCCCTGCAGCTCCGAAACCCTACAGCCTCAAGTCCAAGTTACTCAAGTCCCCCAAAATCCGGTTAAGACCCTGCAATCCTCAAGGTCAAAGGAAAGCCCACACGGTTAGTTCTTAATATGACCTGTGACTCCAAACCCTACAAAATAGTAGGTTATGACCCCTTAATTAGAGGGTCGAACCCTTAAAACGGTAGGATTTTGGAGCCCAAGGGAGACCTCATGAATGCTATTTCAAGTCCCTCCTGAAGCCTGTAGAGCCAGAAGCCCAGAGACTCCGATATCCCTCAATTCAGGAATATTCCTTGAATCCTCTTACGGTTTAAGGTTTAGGGTTTAGGGTTTAGGGTTAAGGTTCCTGTCATAATTTGAGGTATATATTCCTTAATTGAGGGATATTGCAGTCCCCTAAACCCTAAACCCTACAGGAAGCCTTGTAGATCCCTTTAAAGGAACCCTGGAGTCTCTTGGAGGCCTTGGTATGTACCCATATAGTACATATTAAGGCCTTAAGGTACTTATATAGGTATCGCTTTAAAGGCTTAAGTATCTACTATAAGGTCCCCTAAGGGATCTTTGAGTCTCTGGGAGCCCTTGACCTTGGTAGGTATGGCAGCCTGGCATCCCCCATCGTGGAGGGCTCTGCGACAATCTTCGGTGGCCAGTTGGGGCCTCGCATCACATTTTGCAGAGCGGGTTTAGGTCCGGGTTTAGGATTCAGGGTTCAGGGTGTAGGAATTAGGGTTCAGGGTTTAGGATTTAGGGTTCAGGGTTTACCCTTAGGCACTAAGGACGGATATCTTAAGGCCTTTGGGCCAAAAGACCATACTCTATAAGGCTTTTGGGCCATTTCGAGCCTTAGGGTTAGTGTTCAGGGCTTAAAGGTTTAGGGTTTAGGGTTTAGAGTTGCGGGTGTGTTATCATTTTCAGATGCCGTTTTACGTGGCCTGTTTGCCCTGCCGCGCTGTTCAGAAGGACTTCCTGAAACAGGAAACTGCTACTCAGGGGTGCTTGGAGGTTCATGGGACTTACTAAGTACTTACGTACCTTGACTGGGGTTATAAGAAACTACAAGCATAGTTACCTTATTTATAACCCTAGTTATTAAGCCCTATGAGCCCCCAAGCGACCCAACGGCTCCATGTACCGATATAGTAGATACTTAGGCCGTATCTGGCCCTGCAAATAGTGTGTGGCATACCAAAATTCAGCATTTTTTTATCGCACTACTCCAAGGCAAGAAGACTTCCATAAATCACATCTGTTACAGCCCACTTTAACCCCAAAAACCTACCTTTTTAGGGACTTATATAAACTTGGCGTTCTTCTGGTTGGCTCTTAGGACTTTAACTTTTTGGGCTTCTATATGAACTATAAGAGGGAGGCTAAAAGTTTAACTTTTAGGAGGGGTTCAGAAGTCAGCCAAGTAAAGAAATCATCTTAGGGGGCGCTAAAAAGGTAGGTTCCTTAGGGTCCAGGCACTCCTTGTCAAAGCCGAGGCACCACGAAACTGACTATCCGCCCACGTTTTAGTGGAAGCGCCGAGACAGGAAGATGAGTCCGCGACATGCAGCGCCGAAACCCATAAACCCCAGCCCATATCATGCATCATACATTTTCTACAGCTGAAGAGGCACGCCCCTGCAGAGCCCTTAGCTGTGAAGCCCCGAGTCAAACCGTATGTAGCCTACCGTCCGGACGGACAGGTTTCACTGTGACAGGACTTCGTCGGAATTCCGGCAAGAAGCACGCAAGTCAAACTACGCTGGCATCAGGCTTTCGACTCAAAATTTAGGGTGTCCTGGGTTTAGGATTTAGGATTTTAGGTTTTTTTGATTTCGGGTTTAGGAGTTTATAAATACAGCGCAGGCACTTTCATGTTGTCTGGCACGCCCTAAATCCTAAACCTTCCCCGTGCCATGTGGATTTATGACCAGAATTCCGAGAGAAAAGTCGCCTTCAAAAGACACAACTAAAACCTACACATAGCTGTTAGAGAGCCCAAAAAGCACATAAACACAAGCATTTCATAGGGATATCATATCCCTTTCTTATTGGGGTTCTTTATAAGGGGGTTTATATGGGATACCCCTATCCTTATTTGTGCTTATGTACTTTTTGGGGCCCCAGCTGTGACTTCGACCGAGGTTTGAGCACTACCGAAGCCTGGATAGTTAGTTAGTGCCCATAGGCTCCATGGCAGTTTCTTTTTGGGGGTTCATATTTGGGAGTTTCCGAAAACAGGGGTACGTTATTTCGGGGTCCTTACAATAAGGATCCTACTATTTAGGGTGCTATAGTAGGGTCCCCTATTTTTCGGAAACTCCCGTTTAGAATCCTATAAGGTAATCCACAAAAGAGAACTGTTATGGAGCCTATGGGTGATGCATGGCAATACTACTCCGTAGGGCTACTTGTTCTAGTTATAGATACACCTCCTCGTTACAGCAGCAGCACACTATACTTCCAAACCCTGATCGAGTTAGGTTTAAGGTTTGGCCCCTGTACTGGACTGCAAGGTTTGGGTTTTCGGATTGAAGGCTTGCTGCTGTAGGGCTGCATGAAGGTTTGAGGTTTATGGTTTCGGGTTAAGGGTCGAACATTTGTCCAAGGGTAAAAGGAGGGACCCTAAATCAGGACCCCGAGGTATATACCCTTAATATAGCTATTTTATACCCGTTATATAGCCCATTATAGGGTAGGGGTCCCCATTAAGGGTCCCTCCTTTCCCCCTTTGAAATTGGACTCCAAAGGTGCCTCTAAGGGTTCCATCTAACAGGGCCTATCAAGGTTCCTTTTAGGCTTCCGTCTGAGGGGGTCTAAAAGGGGTTCCTTGCACTTAAAGGATCATGGTACTTGGGTAGCTAGGGTCATATAGTAGAAGCCCAAATGGCCTCAATCCTTAAGAGTAATGTATATGGAATCCCCGCACTATTTGGAATCCCCGCACTATTTGGCCTTAGTCCGGCTTCCAACTTTATGGAGTTCACTGTATACGAGGTAAGTATACTTATACTTGGTTATGACCCCAGTTCTGGTACTTATAATCTTACCTACTATATATGCCCCATGATCCTCCTAGTTCCAAGCAGGGGGATTCCGAAAGCAGAACCTAAGGCTCGAGGAACTTCTCATCGCTTCAAACACAGAAGCGGGTTTAGGGGTGAGGGACCGCAAATAAGGAATGCCTGTAGGGTGATGCCATACCTTGGGAAAGCTGCTTTTCTGTATAACAAATCCAAACCAACAACTTGGTACCCTAGGGAAAGGTCTAGGATACGAGCCTCTGGGTAGGGTTCATAGGATTTTGGGTTTGGCCAGCCAGCAACCTCCACCCCACACACACTGAGCCGAACACACGACATGCATGCCTTGAACCTGCTTAGATCTTGCAGCCCTTTCGGCACGCATGCGCAGGTTCAGTAAACACCCCGATCTTTAAGCCGACCCCCTCACGAATTTAGAGGTTCCAAGCTGATCTCTGAGGCTGATGGGATCCTTACAACAAAAGGACAATCCAGCTGCATCCTTGATAGCTGAAGACAGAAAAGCTTAGGGCGTTTAGGGCCTGCAGCCTCCGAACCTCATGTGACTGGAGCTGGGACGGAGTTCAGCCGGGTCATTAGCCCTCCAAGTTGAGACTTGTCTGTAAAGCGCTTGAGCCATGCTCGCCTGTGAAGTGTTGCAGTGAGCTTCCGCCAGGCTTTGGGGCTTAGGGTTCTTCAGGGTTAAGGATTTAGGGTTTAGAGTTTTGGGTTTAGGATTTAGGGCCTACCTGTATCCCCAAACCCTACAAAATAGTAGGTTATGACCCCTTAATTAGAGGGTCTGACCCCGAAAACTGTAGGTTTTGGGATCCACAGGTAGGGCCTAGGGTTTTGCCGGCTTTGGCGTTTACGCGTTTCAAGCACGTCTTGGCCGGATTGAGGAGCTTCGTACAAGCTTGGAGAAACTGAGAAACCCCCGAAGCCCAAACTTTGATGTGGGACGGAGATTTCCAGTTTTTTTCATGCAGTACAGGGATCTGAACATATACTACCAGCGTTTAAAAAACAAAGTCCGTAGCATATTTTTCCGCAAGGCGGAAACCCTAAACCCTAAACCGCAGGAGGAAAAGAGGGTTCAAAGAAAAAAACTAAACCGTGTGAAGTGGGTGTGTGCGACCCTGTCTAACCTAGGGCGCCCAAAGCTCCCGGTGTGAATAACGATTACCCTAAGGCTCCATGTACCTTTATAGTAGATACTTAAGCCTTAACGGGGTCCCTATATAGGTACTTTAAGGCCTAAGTATATACTATATGGGTGCATGGAGCCTTAGGGTTGTATGAGGGTTTGGGTGCATCTTGCTCCTAAAACACCAATGAGAGGCCAGGGTCCCTACCCGGACCCCCGGAAGGATCCAAAAAGTAGATCCCTCAATGGGGGTTCAGGGTTTAGGCTTTAGGGTTTAGGATTTAGGCTTTCGGGTTTAGGGGGTGTAGGGGGCTCCTATAGAGTACCCTCAGTAGTATGGGGCCCCAAATTAGGGGATCTACTTTTTAGATCCTCCCGCGGGTCTGGGTATAGGTACACTCTGAGTTCAACAGTGATAAGATAGATCAGCTCGGTGCAGAAACCCTAGACTCCTTTCCGAGGTTTGGTGATCATGCTGTCGACGTTCCTGCAGCTGCCAACAAGCACTGCGTGCTAATGACCACAGAATACGCTTTGACAGCAACAAACGGGGCCTGACATAAAGCCTCAGAAACATCAGTAGTGATTCTTGCCCCAGCCCCAAGCAAGCCCCAAACTCAAGCCGTGGTACATCGCAGGTTTTCGGCGGGACCTTGCTCGTTATGGAGCGCTACTGGGTGCACTGGGCAGGGTTGGTTTAGGGTCAGTGGCTTGCTGTGGAGAATCTGCAGGCTTGCACCAGGTTCTATGACACAGTATAGTATGTTACATTAATTTAGTACAATTTAACCAAAATAACATACTGTAACAGAATATAACAGAGCAAAACATATAGAATAGACTAGAATGTCATAGAATGTAATATAACATGTACATAAGCGATTCTTACATGAAATGTGCCAGATGCTTCAGGTCACAGGGTTTCGATTTCCATGGATTCGGATGTTCCATGGTGCAGACTTCTGAACGGAACGAAGTTGATATAGTTTGGCGATACCCGGTCTGGTGGTACACCCTCAAGCTCCAAACCCGAGGTCGTTTCAGGTTGCCGGTTCACATACATCACCGTGATTGGGGCGCGATCAGATACGAAGGACTCGTCAAGCTATCCGGGTTTCCGGGTACATCCCCGGACCTCCATGTAGACGCTGTACGTCAATTTTAGATTGCTAAAGTCTTGAACCCCATACTCCGAGTGCTAACTTGGATACGGGCCTGTGTGTATGGGGTGGGTGGGCGGGTGGGTGGGTGGGTGGGTGGGTGGGGCTGGGTGGCTTCGGTTCGGGAAAGCCAACATGTGGGACTTGCAGAAAGAAGGGACCATAAGGGACCCCAATATTAGACCCCAAGTAGTAGGATCCTTGTCATGTATGCCCTGTGTATGCCCGACATGTGGCTTTTTGGGGCTCGAGACGTGTTACCTCTTCATCTTGTGCTCCTCTGACTTGGCGTCCTTCGGACATGCGAACAGGACCGGGTTGTGTGCCGAGAACGCGGGTTTCAGTTTGGAGGTCTTCTAAACCGTGATATGGGAGTTTCCGAAAATAGGGGACCCCAATATAGCACCCTAAATAGTAAGATCCTTATTATAAGGACACCCAATATAGCACCCTAAATAGTAAGATCCTTATTATAAGGACACCCAAAATATGGTACCCCCCCATTTTTCGGAAGCTGCCATATAGGTCTAGAACCGAAGGGCCTGAAGCACTAATTTTGAGAATCCCCTGGTATGTCAAGGTATGTTTATGGAAGTGCTGCAGCCCTAAACCCTAAACCCTAAACCCTAAACCGACTGTTAAAAACTCTACCTTGAGCCCTAAACCCTTAAGACCAACATTTTGGACCACTGGGGTGAAGGCTGTTTTTTGTTGGTAGAGGGTGTCGATTCCAAGATCTGGGGTTCAGGTGAATCTTCAGAGTTCAGCATTTAGAGTTTAGAGTTTAATGTAGGAACGTGATGAAGAAACCTTGTGCCTTTATTAGGGTTCCTTTTCTGGACCCTACTATATTTGGGGGTTATAGGCCCAGGGTTTCTTAATAAGGTTCCTGCATTACTATACTATAACCCCTTATAGTACCCTTGTAGATCCCTTGTAGTAATCCTTATAGATACCTTTAAAGGAGCCCTAGGATTCCTATATTCTCGAGTTGGGAGATCGAAAGTTTCAGCGCTTACAACTGCAAAGAGCGCGGGGCAGAAAGTCTTCGGTTGACCCCCCCGCCCCGCCGCCGCAACTCCCCTTAGGGTTTAGGGTTTAGGGTTTACGGTACCATACCCACAATCCTCGGGTAATTTGTCCGGTGCATATCGTGAACATTTTAGTAATTAACTGGGAATCATATTGCTTTTGCAGTCTGTTTTGTACCTGTACTGTCAAATAAAATAGGCATATATATATATATATATATATATATATATATATCATATATCCCATTACCATGTTTGAACTATTCAGGGCCCTATCTTGTAAGGCTCCGGGTTCATCCCTTGTCTAGCCCTAATGTAGGGGCCTTAACAGTTGCCTGTACTATTTTAGGAGTTCCTTAGTAGAAGTGTAGTCTACTGGTCCCAAAGCCCTATTCTAATTGTTCAGGCCCCTATATTGAGCCCTAAACCCGTTTGGGTTCGCAGGCCTCTGGTTCCAGTTGACCTGACCTTTCTAGCTTTGGGGGTTTTGCAGACGGCCACGCACAATTCCGTTACAACGCCGCGCTTTAGACTTTGGACAATACAGCACCGGCTTGCCTAGAACCAAAAGCAGCGATGGCAAAAGGCTTGTCCTGCACTCGCAACCCTGAACCCTAAACCATCAGCATGTTGTTTCAGAAACTTGGAGCTGTGAAGCCCTTCCTGCTCACTCGGCCTTGAAGTCAACCCTAAGAGAGGTCGTCAACACGGGGGTTATAGTCATAGAAGTTTAGGATCCATGTGAACCGAGTTCTTCATCCGACACTTCAAATTGAAAAGGAAACCATTAGGCCTGAAAGACCCGATAAGCCTACAAAAATCGGACAAAGAAAACGGAGCCGTAAATCCGCGAGCAAGTGAATCAGTACAGGGGTCGAGAACGCTAATCTATGGGAATTTTACCATTTGTTCTCATCCGTACGTATTGATACCGTAACAGCCCTCGAATACTCTAGTTATTGAGGCCCGCATATAAACTCTAAACCCTTGAAAAAGAAAACCCTAAACCCTAAACCCCTAAACCCCAGTCTGACCCGGGAGCTGCTCCACCATTTACCCCAAATCCCCAGCCCTACAGGGTTAATGGTTCCAGCTTTCTGGTTCTGGTTCTGGTTCGGTCCATAGTGCCCATTTGGGCGCGACCCAAAAGTTGCAACTAATGGTTCCAGCTTTAGGATTTAGGTTGTACGGTGTGGGCCTAGTCAGTTTATGTTAGGGTGTTTATATCAGTGGTTTCTTCCAGGCCTCTAAACTTTTGGTGCGAAGACAACGAAGCAAAAGATCCAAGCGGTTTCAGTCAAGAGAGACATGTCGTCCAGCTCCTAATGCAGAAGCCTGAAAATTAAGAAAAAATGTTCCCTCGAGTTATAGTTTATGTTTCACACCGTTCCAATTATTGTTAGCCCCCGTGTCTTGCCACGTTTCTTTCAGCAGGGTTGTGGTTATCTCTTGGTGAGTTGTCTTCGGAAAGCTTCCACGTTTTGCGGTGGTTGTGGATAAAGCCTCCTGCGGTTCCCTACGCAAGAGCTTTTGTGATGCGGACTCACTGAATTATTCCTCAAGACTCAAAGCCGCAAGCCCTGAAGACGCTTTGAGACGCAGAGGATTACGCTGTGCCACGGCTGACTTGGACAAGATATGTCACGATGGTCTATTCCGGGCAGCTTCAGCGCAACAGGCCCGATCTGCAGCTTCCCTGTGTCAACCCCATGATTTGTTATAGAGAGAGATATACTCATGCATAGAGATAGAATAGACTTCTTATAGTTATATAGGTGTGTGTGTATATATATATATATATATATATATATGTATATGGATATTTGGCTATGTTATGTTTGAAGGTCTCCATATGTCTCCATCATTCGTACTGGAGGCAGTCTCCAGGGGTATTTTCCACCCAGGGATCCCTACGACAAATATTCAGTTTGGGTTCAGGGCTCAGGATTTATCATTGGGTCGACTAGTGCCCGGCAAGTTTGAAGCTGACAGTGGGCTCCAACATCACTAAACCCTAAACCTTCGTATTACCTGAACCTACCAAGACCGCCCACGTACCATTGAATGAAGCCGTGATGGTCCGTACCGGAGAGTATTCGGGACATAGTTCAATAAAGGGCAAGGTGAACCTTGAATCCGAAACTAAACAATAGTACCCTAAACCGTAGGGTTTCGGGTTTAGGGGTTCTTGGCGTTCTTCTGGTTGGCTCTTTGGACTTTAACTTTTTGGGCTTCTATATGAAATCTAACAGGGAGGCTAAAACTTTAACTTTAAGGAGGGGTTCAGAAGTCAGCCAAGGGTTTGGGGTTTAGGGTTTAGCGCTAGATTCCTGTGAGGTCATGTCGAACTGTGGAGCAGTTTTCAGCGAAGGCCTCACAGGACTTCGTTGCTGGGGCGGACAGGGTTCGCATGCAAGCCCTATGCAAGCCACAAGCCCCATAAGATAGCGCATGCTCCTGTTTTTATTAACCTTAACCTGTACTCTAAACCCTTCTCCCAACCCTAAACCCCGCCTAAATGCGAGCTCTAAGCTTAAAGCAGAACATGAACCGTCAACCCTAACGAACCTGGCCCTTGTCGCTCGAAGCCTGACACTTTTTAAACAGTAAACCCAAAACTCAAAAGCTTAAGCTAAACCCCAAACCCCAAAACCCCACAACCACCCCACAGAGGGAAGAGAGACCCCACACCCCACACAACAGGGGAGGGGGCGGCCCCACCTACATCCAGACCATTGGCCATACATATATACATATACCTACATATATACATATATCTATATATATATATATATACATAGATAAATAAATATGTATATATACATATTTATTTATTTATTTATTTAACCTTATAATCGGGTCGTCGTTCGATTTTGACCGTTTGGGGCTTTAGGATTCGATGATTCTTGGTGCTTCGCGATTTTAAGACTAATGGGGCATTAAGAATTTGGGGTATTAGGGCTTCAGGTGATGATGATGTTTGTGGCGTTAGGTGTTTCTGATGTTTGGGGCTTTAGCGGATTTTGGGGGTCTTCTGGCTACGGATTCCAGGATTTTGGGGTTTTAGGATTTCAGTTCTTTTGCGTCTTTAGGTTGTTGGGTTGGGTTTATTGGTCCCTCAGCATCTTGGGATTTTAGTAGGGTTTGGACCCTCAGGTGTCGTGTACCGAGATGGCAGGAAAAGCACTCAAAGATGCAGCATGTGTTCTGGAAGACTGATCTTACTTGGAGGTTCATGGGGCTTAGTAACCAGCGTTACAAATAAGGTAACTATACTTATAACCCCAGTTAAGGTACTTATACCTGTACTTACTAAGTCCCATGAACCTCCAAGTAGGCTTCAATCCTAAAACGCAAAGTCTTGAGCACAAAACAGAAGAGGTTGTGGGAGGATACTAAAGAACCGGCTCCTGCCAATCGTAAACCAGAAACCCAGAACCCTAAGCCCCTAAACCCCAAACCTTAAACCCTAAACCGCTAAACCCCTCAACCCAATGGCCCATACCCCATACCCCAAACCTGAAGCCCGAAACCTTAAACCCCAAACCTTAGGCAGCTCAAACCCTAAACCCGAAAATCTACAGTACTCTTACAGAACCCCCTTGTTACAAAAACCCTGAAAGAGCCCTAAACCCCAGATCCTAAAACCCTAAACCCTAAACCCTAAACCCCTAAACCCTAAACCCTAAACCCTTAAACCCTAAACCCTAAACCCTTAACCCCTAAACCCTAAAACCCTTAACCCGAAACCCCAAAATCCTAAAACCCTAAACCTTAAATCCTAAACCCTTAACCCTTAACCCTTAACCCCAAGATCCTAAAACCCTGAACCCGAAACCCTAAACCCTAAACCCTGAACCCTTAAAGAAACCTTAAAAGAGCCCTAAACCCCAAAACCCCAAAACCCTGAAAGAGCCCTAAACCCCAGATCCTAAATCGATAGTACCCTTTTAGAACCCTTAAAGAAACTTAAAGAAACCTTAAAAGAGCCCTAAACCCCAAAACCCCAAAACCGCAAAACCCTGAAAGAGCCCTAAACCCCAGATCCTAAATCGATCGTACCCTTTTAGAACCCTTAAAGAAACTTAAAGAAACCTTAAAAGAGCCCTAAACCCCAAAACCCTGAAAGAGCCCTAAACCCCAGATCCTAAATCGATAGTACCCTTTTAGAACCCTCAAAGAAACTTAAAGAAACCTTAAAAGAGCCCTAAACCCCAAAACCCTAAAACCCTGAACCCGGAAGGACTGATTGGCGCCAGCAGCCTCGAGGAACTGAGCTCCGAGGCTGCGAGGGCCAAAGCCAAGGAAGCATGCGCTGCATCCTACGAAGCCTGCAAAGAGGCCGGGGGGCTCAGGGTTTATAGGGTTTTAGGGGTTTAGGGTTTAGGGTTTATAGGGTTTATAGGGTTTAGGGTTTAGGGTTTAGGGTAGAAGCCCAAAAGTTGGAAACCCCAGAGCCTCCATCCTTAAGAGTAATGTATAGGGAATCCCAGCACTATTTGGCATTTAATCCAGTTTCCAACTTTATGGATTTACTGTAGGGTTTTGGGGTTTAGTGTTAAGGGGTGTGGGGGTTTACGGGTTTGGGGTTTATAGGGCTTAGGGGACTTGGGGGCTTTCGAGGTTTAGGGTTTGCATCACACCAGGCGTGCGACGAGGCGTGCTTAAAGCTGCGGGTATAACTGGTGGGCGGTGATCTTTAGACTGCTTCAACATGTAAGGAATTGTTTGCGTTATTCCAGTTCCTGGTTTAAGCTTTCGAGGATATTTGAGTAGGGGTTCCAGTTTTCGGGTTTGGAGGTTTAAGCTTCCAAAAAGCCTCAAAGACACTCAAGCCATTTTGACAGTTCCCTTGTCTGTTTACGATGTTGCGGTATTCCAGTTACACAGGCTGCATTACACCTTTTACGAAGCCCTTTGTCCCGACGACCTTGAAACAACAACCTGTCCCTGCAAATACGACTTACCCTGAGCCACTACATACTGGAGCCAGCCCTCCGTGAGGCTGTGTCAATATAAACCGGCTATCGACTTTGGAGAACTAGGGCCAATAATTCGGGATTCGAGACAATGTAGAAGCTTGCGTATCAAGAATGTATGCAGCCTACATATTTGTAAAATAGCATTACCGCCCAAGCCCTCTTGGTCAGTCTGTATGACGTAGTTCTATCGTTGTAACCATGACAACTCAACAACTTTCCGAAGTTTGTGTTTGGGGTCGGTTCCGGTGTCTCGGAGTCTCGGAATCACCAATCCACCTTAACCATTAAGAACTGTATGAGAACTTTCTGAAAGTTCTTAATTCTGAGCCGATGGAAATTAATTACTGGCTGACAGTCGAAACGTGCTTTGTTTTGCTGTGTTGACTGGGCCCCAGGCACCACAAAGCCACATGAAGAGTCAGTGTAGACTTATTGTGATAATTGTCATAGTGCGGTCGGAAACAATCATCAGTGCTGGTTTCTTGCGTTTTTGTATTGGGTGCCGGGTGGTACAGGCAGCACAAAACTGCATGTACAATCAAACAGTCTGAACGATGCGAGTACAAAATGACAAATCAATGAGTGAACATGTCATAATTCGTTTTTTTTGGAGGTCTGCAGTTGGGGGGGGCCAGCGGTGGGCTCCGGCGTCACACAACCACCTGAACCGTGCTGACTTAAATCTGCACAAACTTAATCTAAGCTCTAAGGCTCTGGAGAAAGGGGTGGTTTAGTCTTTCTTATGGTTGCTCGCTGTTGGCCTGCGCATTCGTTGTTTGCCCTTCGAAGTCGGCGTAGCACTCAACAAGTGGTTGGAGAAAAATCGGTAAAAGGTGTGTGGCCACGACGACAGCTCCGCTACTGTATGGTCTTGCTGCTGCTGCTGCTGCTGCTCCTCCCACAACTGGCACTCGTTACTACTTTACAGGCCAACAACACCACTCCCACCACCAACAACAAGAAGAACAACACCAACAGCAGCAACAACAACAGCAATTACAGCAACAACAACCGCAACAAACAACTAAACATACAAACATACAATTAACACAGCAAAAGCTATCCAAGCAAGGAAGCAAACAAACAAACGAACAAGCAACAGCACCAGCAACGACAACAACAAGACAACCACAACGACAACGACAACAACAACAACAACAACAACCACAACGACGACGACGACGACAACGACAACAACGACAAAGACAACCAGAACGACAGGGACAAGGACAGCGACAAAGACAGCGACGACCACTACAACATTAACAACAGCAGCCACTTGTTCTGCTACTACTACTACTACTACTACTACTACTCCTACTACTCCTACTACTCCTACTACTCCTACTACTCCTACTACTCCTACTACTCCTACTACTCCTACTACTCCTACTACTCCTACTCCTACTCCTACTCCTACTCCTACTCCTACTACTACTACTACTACTACTACTACTACTACTACTACTACTACTACTACTACTACTACTACTACTACTACTACTACTACTGCTACTACGCACTAGCACTAGCACTGGCACTACCTCTACCACGAGTTCTCGTTGCGAAGAGAGCTCAACCTGAGTGTCCCTAGGAGTCTCGGAAAATCTTGAGTGAGCGATTGAACGAATCTACGTCAGTAGCATTGAGAGTCTCAGACAAGGCACCCCAAATCTAAACCTAAATATGGGGTCTGAGGACCCTGAAATCCCAGTTTCAGAAACCACGTCAGGTGAAAAGCGTGGACGTTTTCATCAGCCACAACTGGGGTGCCAAACGGTCGCTAGGCCCTTGACTGCTACATCCCGAGGATTTGGTGATTTTTACATGGAGAGTGTATATTAGGATTGCTCAGCTTGGCACGGGTTTGAAGGAATCGCTAAGTAGGGTTTTAGGGTTTAAGGGTTTAGGGTTTAGGGGTTCAGGGTTTAGGGTTTAGGGGTTTAGGAGCTGATGAGCGTGTTGTTTGCTGTGTTGGTTGCTTCCGCCGGTGTTCGGTGGTTGTGGGCTCATCAGCCTCTTGGTTTCAAGAGTTTGGGTTTCAATCGAATAGAAGGCTGCCGGGACAGTGACAACCCGAATCGCTGAGACCACCCTAAACCTTGACAAGAACGACCTGCTCCTCATAAGAAGCCCTAGAAAGGTAGGTGCCCAGAGACTCCAATATCCCTGAATTAAGGAGTATTCCTTAACTCAGATATTGGAGTCTTTGGTTTTTTTTTACGTGGAGGTTCATTGGACTTAGTAAAGTAAAGTTAGAAGTACCCTAACTGGGACTAAAAGTACATATAAGTGTAGTTACCTCAATTAGAACCCTATAGTTACTAAGTCCCATGAACCTCTAAGCGGGTCCAGATAAACCTTCAACCGAGCCTCTATGGACCACGAGTCCTCGACATTAACCCTTAGGCTCTAAGGACGCACAATTTAAGGCTTTTGGGCCCAAAGACCATACTATGTAAGGCTTTTGGGCTATTTTGAGCCTTGGGGTAAAGGAAGGACACTGTGAGATTGAAACCCCACGGCTGGTGATATACATCCTGCAATACCCATAATATGGAATATTATGACTATAGTTCCCATAGTCCAGGGTCATGAAGGTAATGCAGGATTTATATCATTCACCCCCCCTCTTAGCCCTTCTCACCTTAGCCCTAAATCCCATAAGCCCTAAAGCAAACCTTAGGGGAACCCTTGACGGACCCCTTTCAACCTTAAACCTCTACTTGGAGGTTCATGGGACTTAGTAAGTAAGGTTATAAGTACCTTAACTGGGGGGATAAATAAATATAAGTCTAGTTACCTTATGTATAACCTTACTTCCTAAGTCCCATGATCCTTCAAGTAAGGTGGGAGAAGTTTCTGGCTATGTGCTTCCACCTGAACTTCGGCCTTGCCATAAAGGCCACTGTTTGTTCAGCTTCGACGGCGATCGCTGTTTTACTACTGACGCTGGGCTGTGAGGTTTATAAGGGCTGCCTTACCCCGAAATAACCTACCGTTTTAGGGACAAATTTTATAAGGAAATCATAATAAGGAGCCCTACAAAAGCAGGTTTCTTAGGGTCCAGGTAAGGGTAACCCAGAAACCCCAACCCCAATTTAGTATAAGTTTAGGGTTAGTATAGGGAGGGGGTTCCTACGGTTGATGATATAAATCCTGCATGACCCATAATAAGGAATATACCATAATTCCCATAGTTTAGGGTCCTAAAGGTAATGCAGGGTTTGTATCAACCGTAGGACAGTGGACACCGTTACTGGCCTGGGCGGCTCCTCGTTGGTGCTGCCTTTGGTGCTTTGGTTGCCCATGTCTCTCGGTTCCTCTGAAATAGCCTTGTCTCTTTGTCCTTTTGAATACTTAGGCGCCATAGCCATAGCTTACGGACAACTGTAAAGCTTGCGAATTTCCGGTACCCATACTCCAGGTCTTTCTTTTTCATCTTCTTCTTTTTCGGACAGACACTCACCTGCGGGCGCTGCGCACCATCCTTCTGGCTGGACAAGCTGTGCGTGCTACAGACCGATGACGCGATGAAGGCCAAGGCCATTTCTGGATTTCCTGCCGTCCTCGCGCGATCGAGACGGATGTTGATCTTATGGGATGAGGCACCCCGTCTGGGCTCTTTCTGAGGGATGTATTTTAAGTTACCATAGTAGGGATCTATATATAGTATATGTTCACTTAAATCAAAGCCCTTCACAAGAGCCCAGTCATGCATGCTTCAGGGCAAGGCTTCTTAAGGAAAGTTTAGGTCTGTGCGTTTCTCCCATTGATCTTTCAGCCTGAAGCCCAGACGCACGGAAAGGGGAAGCCAGAAACCCGCATATACATCCGCAATGCGGAGACCAAAGTCTACCCCCCCCCCCCCCAAACGTCTAAACATTAAATCCTAAACGCTACAGTGAACCCCAGAAAGTTGGAACGCGAATTAGGGATGATTAGTGCTGGTATTTCCTATGCTGTACCTCAGGGGCATGAGGATAATGATGTTCCAACTTTCTGGCTTCTACTGTAAACCGAAGAATTGAATCCAAGGGTAAAGCGAGGGAGGGACCCTTAATAAGGACCCCTCGGTATATACCCTAATTTGAAACGCTGTGCGTCGTCCGCCTCGGCCCGGCTGTACGCGCATGCGGCGAGTGGCTACTATCTGCAGCAAGCTCTTGTAGGAAAAAAGTAACAGTTGGAATCGCACTTATAGTAACAGTAATGTTCATAGCAACACGAAGACACATAAAGATGCTACATTGCAGTCCCGTGTCGTCGAAAACTCCAGAAGGGGGAGGGGGAGGGGAGGGGGGGGAGAGGGGGGAGGGGGGGGAGGGGGGGCTGCCTACAGAGGCGAGAATTCACCACCGGACCTTGGGGCTCATCGACACGTTTCCATTTTTTAGGGGGGGTGGGGGGGGGGGTGGCGGGTGGCACCCTTTTTTTGGGGGTGGGGTTTGTGGGGAGGGGATTAAGAGGTGGGGAATAGAGGAAATCACCTCTGACCGCTTCGGCCGGGGCCGAGGCGAATATAGCCATTGTATACCCATTATATAGCCCATTACAGGGTAGGGGTCCCCATTATGATATAGACCCTCTCAATAAGGTCCCTTTTAAGAGAGCCAGAAACTTCAAGGGGTCTCCTTAATGATACTACCCAGCAGTGGAAGCTCCTGGCTGCGAGGAGTACTTCGATCGGATGTGGTGCAATTTAGACTCTCGGATGGCCCGTTGGCTTCAGGGGTTGGGCGCGAAGGGCTTAGCGCGATTATGTTAGGGCTTATCGGCGTTAGAGACTCAGCGATTCAAAACTTACCTGAACCCCAAATAACCTACTATTTTCGAGGACTTACATAAGGAAATCGTGTTAAGGAACCCTACAAAAAGGAGGTTTCTTAGGGTCTAGGTAGGGTTTCGGACCATTCGGATTTTAAGCATCGCCGATGTGGGTGCAAGGGATTGGGGTCTCGGGCATAGGGCTCTCAAACCCCAAACCCTATAAACTCTAAACCTTGAACCCCGCCAAGGAGCTGGCGGTGTTCACTAGGTTCTCAATGGAAGGAACGAGGAACATACATTTTCTGCCTGTTTGGCTCGCACCGTGGTTCTTGGCATTATTGATATCTGACCTGGTTGGTGTCACGCTGCTCCGAGCGATGGCAGGGGTGATGACCGGCCCTGACATTCTGAAGACAGGGCAGGACTCCGTTAACGAGGCCGTTTCCCAGCTGCCAATCTCACTGTCGCCAGATTTGATCCGGGTTATTTGGGAAACACTGGAAATGACCCTCTCTTTTGCTCCCTACTACCTTTGTGCACTTCCCACCGTGCTGGTCCTGCGGTGGAAGATGCGGAGTCACGGCCTTATGCTGCAGCAGATGCGCGCCTTTGATGCGAGAACCGCGCAGTGCAGTCTTGAGAGCGACCGCACCCTTCTTCAGCAAGAGACTGGGCTCTGGTCAAGGGGTTTTATTTTAGTGACCACAATAAGGGAACTACTTTTTTTACTATAGACCCCTAGTGATTAACTTAAACTAACTCAGTTAACCCCTGTAGAACCCTTTATAGGAACCCTTCTAGATCCCTTAAAGCAACCCTCAATTATGGTAACTTAAGTTAAATTCCTTAACAAGAGCCCAGGAGATCGCCCACATTTTCGGTCAGGACGAACTTCCGGTGAATCAGAACACATCGCCTGTCAGAACCGCGGTGATGAAGAAGTATAGGAGCCTTAATGATCCTTAATGATTAGAAGGGGGTATTATACTACAGTCATAATAAGGAACCCCTCAAAATAGTACCAAAATAGTACAGGTAGTTACTTCGGCCTCTATAGTAGGTCTTTTTCACGGTTTCATACCTCAACCCTCACGGCTGCTTGGTCTGGACACTCAGCGGGCACACGACGTCCCGATAATATCACTCCGTTAACCTTTCTTTAGGCATGTTACAGGACGTGCGCGAGCTATTTATCAGCCTTTTACTGTATCACCCTACTTGGAGGATCCTGGGACTTAGTAAGTAAGGTTATTGGTAACTCAATTGGGGTTATAAGTTATAAGTCAGTATAAGTATAGTTACCTTACAAAACACCGTACTTACTAAGTCCCATGATCCTCCAAGTGGGGTTCCAGTTATACTGGTTTACCGTTCCACATATTAGATGCTCAGTGACCTACTGCTTAGGTACCTGGAGCCTGTATAGGGTTACTCTAGGGGCCTAAAGAATCACCAATACAATTTTGGGGTCCCTATTATAGTTATAGTATAGCATCCCTCAAAACCCTATTCTAGTCATTAAGGCCCCTACATCCTTAAATCCCTTATAAAGCCCTTATAGATCCTTAAAGGAACCCTTTAAACGAGCCTTGTTCTAATTATTCAGGCCCCTATACTAAACTCTTGTAATAGCCCTTATACTAGCCCTTAAAGACCACTTTTAAAGGAACCGTATTCTAATTTTTATTTAGGCCCCTATACTAAACCCTTACAATAGCCCTTCTAGTAGCCCTTTAAAGAACGCCTTTAAAAAGGAACCATGTCCTAGTTATTAAGGCCCCTATACTAAAACCTTATAACAGCCCTTGTCGTAGCCCTTTAAATAAGGATGCCTGTAAAGGAGCCCTGTTCTAATTATTCAGGCCCCTATATTGCCCTTTAAGGCCCTATACCCCTAAACCTTAAACCCCAAACCCCAGGACCTTTCAATGTACTTAAACCTCCTTTCTGGGGCAGGAGCCGTCATTTTGTTTCCTATAAAGTACCCTTAGTAGTATAGAACCCCATATTAGGGCATCTACTTTCTAGATCCTCCCGGGGGTCTGGGCCTATATTGCCCTTCAAGGCCCTATAAACCCTAAACCTTGAACCCCTAACCCTAAACCCCTAAACCCTAAAACCTTTTTGTAGGCAACTGAGGCAAAATGTCGGATCTTGAGGCTTCCGACGTCGCCGCTCTCAAGCAGCCATGGATCGACAATTGCGACGCTGGGTCCTTTCAAAGGGTCCCAGGGATTCCAGGGCTTGGGGTTCAGGGTTTAGGGTTTGGGGTTTAGGGGTTGAGCGTTTAGGGGTTTACGGTTGCAGGGTTTAGGGTCTAGAATTTAGTAATTACCCAAGGACCGACAGTTGCGAAACTACTAAGCCGTTTCAACACGAGGCCCTAGGAGCCTGTTGCAAGGCCATTAAAGGGTGTATAGAAGTGGTCCGGTTATAGAGTTTGAAAGGGGTCTTTGTCAACAGGTTATAGTTTAAGTAGTTCATTTACTTTCAAAGGGCCGATAGGGATGTTTGATTTGATAGATTAGACTACGGTGTCTTGGTTGAGTAACTTTTGCTAGTTGGCAGGCTCTTTCGCTATTGTCCTATAGAGATGCACCTGTTCTACGAAGATCTTGGATTACGTCTAAGATTTAAGATACAACCCAGGAAAGAGAGCCGTTGGAGATGTTCAATGCATGCGTGAGAGGTCCGCTTCGCCATGCTGTTTTAGACAGGATTGGTAGCGAACTGCACATGTCCTACAGACTTGCTCTGGCGGCTCAGCTGCCTATGCTTCTGTATGGCCTTGTAGATACGATTAGTTGCAGTGGACATGATTGCCAGGACTTGGCACGATCTGCGGGGCTCAGCTCCGGTGTAGAATACATGAAGCTGGGCTTTTTGTATGATCTTTTGAGCTCCCTGGTAGTTTTTCCGGCGGCGCAGCCGCTTCTCTTTGGCTTTCTAAGCAAGCTCGGTGCTATATCAGACAGGCCTTGGCTTAATCTATTGCTGGGCCTGATCCTGAGCTTCTTGTTGTACACGTACATTTTCCTCTGTGCATCCTTGTGCCCCTGTTTGGCGACTGTTGCAATGCAGCAGTCATCACCAGAGTGGTGGGCTGCACTGTTGCTCTTCGGTGGGGTTATGCTTGTACAGCTGCATTTGGCATTCCGGTAACTCGGACTTTGCTAATGCTGACGAGGGTCACCAGAGCAATTGCCCATTCGGGTAACACGTGTCATCACGTTCTACTGCCTCTAGAGTCAAGCCTACACCCTGAACCCACTCATTAATTTTGAACTCGAAACCCCCAAACTCTAGATTAATGCCGATATCCTTAACCCGAGCACTGTAAACCCTAAAGCCGAATTCTCAAAACCCAGCCGTACAGCCCAAGCTGCAAGCGCGAGAAGACCGGACAGGTGCCCCATCCGGAGCATGTCTTCGCACCATGTCAGCTTCGACCTCAGCTCGTTCATACCTGTAGGCTTATACCCTACCC
This sequence comes from Symbiodinium sp. CCMP2592, assembly GCA_905221615.1. Classification (NCBI taxonomy): domain Eukaryota; class Dinophyceae; order Suessiales; family Symbiodiniaceae; genus Symbiodinium; species Symbiodinium sp. CCMP2592. Next base: position 389,452 of record CAJNDT010003791.1, read on the forward strand.
TTTTTTAGGGAACCTACTTGTCTATACACCAGATCCAACCATCAAGCTAGGCATCCTAAACCAGGGGTAGGTTATGAGCCTCTAGGTATGTGGGAGTGCATTTACGGGTTGGGTCGGGGTGTATGCGTTTTTGGGAGTGGCGCCTGAGGATTGAAGCAGGGACTGGGGGTGTAGGTGTCAGATTTATTCAGAAGCTCAACCCTCCAAGCCCACATTTGTTCTTGCAGTTTTCCTTCAGAGTTCTAGAGTTCTATGGCGGTTATTAGTTACAAGTGCCACGGAGTAGAGCAAAGCCTCTCATCATCATAAAAGCTGAAATGGGTGAGGGCTAAAGATTGCGGGTCTCACTTTGGCATTGGAGCGCTGCTGAAGATAGGGACCATAAGCAACAGCATGTTACAGGGATATCCCTATCTTACAGTGCTTCATTATAAGGGGGTTGATATGGGATGTCCCTATCCTAATTGTTGCCTATGTGCTTTTGGGGGCCCCTAGAAGACTTTATGTGGTTGCAGAGTTTGCGACTGACGGGCTGAGGATCCTAAGCAGTGCGACGGAGCTTCAAGCCAATATAGTCCCCTTAGGAATTGTTTTTGCTCTTGTTCATATAAAACCCAAGAGAATATTAGATCATTATCATTGTTATTATTATTATTAGTATTATTATTATTAAATTTCAATAACTTCATGTTAATTATGGTTCTAAGGGGGGGTATAGATCAAGTCGCACCTAAAGTTCGGCATCGTTGTGCAGCTCAGTTGACAGCCCCAAGGCAAACAAGGCCAGCAGTCTGTAACCTTTATGAAGCTCGAGCGGAAGTCAACAGCCAGCAGCCCCAGAGCCCCCCAGAAACGAAGCAGTTTGCAACTAACCCTGGTTACAGTAACCCGAAACCCTCCTCGCTAGTCCCTCGTAGCTGATCCCTAAACCTTTGACCCTAGTACCTCAACCCTAAACCCTGAACCCTAGACCCTGAACCCTAAACCCTGAACCCTAAACCCTAGACCCTAAACCCTAAACCCTATAAACCCTAAACCCTAAACCTTTAACCCTAAACCCTCAAGAAAGAAATGCCTGAACCCTAAACCCTAATTAAACCTTTAACCCTGAACCCTCAAGGCTCCAGACCATGGGTGACAAGGACGCCTCCTTTCAGGACGATGATGGCCAGGCCTACGTTAGGGCCGTGAGGGTTACCCTTAGGCTCTCAGGACTCATATTTTAACCCTTTTGGGCCCAAAGACCATACTATATGAGGCTTTTGGGCTGTTTTGAGCATTAGGGTTAGGGTTACAGACTGCCTGGGGATCCAAAAACCCACTGTTTTGCGGGTTAGACCCTCTAATTAACGGTTATAACCTACTATCTTGTAGGGTTTGGGGTTACAGGTGAGTTTGTGGACACATCTCGAAGGTTTAGGGTTTAGCCAAGCAATCGGGCAGCTATGTGCGAAGGGCTGGTCTTGGTTGTGTGCAGACGCACACAGTACCGGCGATAGGACGGCTGTGGTCGAAGTGGCCTACTATAGGGGCCTTTGGGGGTGCCTTATTAGAAATTTCAATATAATTGGCCCCAAAACCCTATTCTAACTATTAAGGCCCCTATAGTATGCACTATTGGGCCGCCTCGGCTAAGATGAGAATCGGTCAAGGCCAGTGTGCCCAAGAATGCAGGTCGCCCGCATTTGAACCTAGTTGTGGGAAGATTATTCGACAAGTATCACATCACTCCTGAGTGGTGACGACCTCAGGCAGAGACCCTGGGCCCTAAACTGTCCTCACGGAGATTGTTTTGGAGAGCGGGATAGACTTGGCGGCCACCCTCGCAGCATGCCGCTCTTGTGCTCTCGGCAAGGGAGATGATAGGGCAGACGCACCGCTTGCACACCACGGTATGGTCGAAAGTGGTCTGATCTTCTCAACCACGAAAACATCTGTGAAAAAGGGCACTCTTGAGCTCGAGAAGGCAATAGTTGATCAGAATGCATGTTTCTTTTGTTATAGTGTCTATACACCCACTAAATCCTCCCTCAGGCCATGATGTCGACGTCAGGCCTGCCTCATTTGAGCTCCATCAATACGGACGGCATGTGGGTGATTGCCCTAAATATTAGGTGCCGTAATATTTCAGGGACCCAAAAAAGGGACCCCAATTTTGACAGCCACCCATATGAGTCCTTAGAACTCTAAACCCTATAGATCCCTTTAAAGGGTTATATTAGGGCCCCAAAAAGGGGACCCTAATTTTGACAGCCACCCATGTAAATTTTTGGTTAAACAATAAGAAAGGAATTACAATGGAGACCCAAAAAAGGGACCCTAATTTTGGCAGCCACCCATATATAAGATCCTATAGATCATTTATAGATCCCTTACAGGAGCCCTTAAAGGAACCCTAGGGACCCTAATTTTCACAGCCACCCAATGTGACTTGTTTGACCCCGTCGATCTGGGCACCCTTGAGCCACTTTATTTCGCGGGGACTCGTCAGATGCAAGAAGTGTTACTTAGAGGTTCATGGGACTTAGTAACTAGGGCTATACATAAGGTGACTATACTTATAACTAGTTATAACCCCAGTTAAGGTACTTATAACTGTACTTACTACGTCCCATGAACCTCCAAGTATCGTCTGTGCAGGCCGTCAACTCAGTCTGGACCCCCGAGCTACTAGAAGGCTTACTGTTCATAGGCTTGCTGTCAGGTTGTAAATGATTCGTTGTTTGAGGCACCACTGTACTCGAATAGAATCCGTACTGCCTCGGGAGAGCCATTTAGGTTTTTGCTGTAGCTGGTAGTCCGTAGGGGATTGCTTTATTTGCACCCTAATTGTAAACCCTGAACCCTTTAGCCCGCCAGAAATCCCAAATCCCACACGTTAAATCCTAGCGGCCCTTGCGCTTTGAACCCTAAGGCCTAAGCCCTACACACTTTGAGCAGCACCTCTAAACACCAAAGTCGGAGGCCATCACTCAGCCAGTGCAGAAGATGCCAGAGATGCCAAAGGCTTGGGAAATGTGATGCCTAAAGCCATAATGAGTTACAGGGATTAGTTTGTAGGGCCCTTGTATGTATAAAGCGCAGTAAGTAAGGCTTCGAAACGAGTCCTACAGGTAGGTTAGGGTCAACGCGTTCGTTAACTCCAAAGGCTCTACTTTTCTATGTATACGGAAGTCATACGTGGAAGCCCTAAGCAAGTAGATCTAATGTAGTTCAAGTATGCCATATGGATACACGAATGCTGAGTCCCAATTAAGTCTATAAGCCCTAGATCAACATGTTAACTTGGTATCCTTATTGCATCGTTATAGTGCTACATAGGACCCTTCAAAGAAGCCCTTAAAGGGACCCTAGGGTGTATACCATGTAGGTACATGGATGCTCAAAGCTTCCTTTGGCCGGTTGTGGCGTTTAAGGCTTTAGGTGACCTTTGTTCAGTTCAGTCAGTGTTTGGGCTTTCGGAAGAGTTCAAGAGTCAAGGTTTTGCTTTGTGCTTGGAGGGGCAGTGGACTTAGTAAGTCGTTTAAACGTCGGGTTATAATTGGGGTAACTCCATTTAGAATTTAGGGTACTTATAACTCTACTTACAACCTACTTACTAAGTCCCCTGCCCCTCCAAGTGGGCTTAACTCGTTTTAGGTTCAGGGCCCTTTGGATCAAGGGTTTAGCAACACCCCCAACTACCCTTCTTCGCGCCTAAGTACCCACTGAAAAGGAGGATACTGGTGCTGTACGGACTTTCGGGTTTGAGCTTTGCTGTGGTCCAGTGGTTCAGGGTCAAGGCTTTGCTGAGTTTAGTGTGTAATTAGCTTACATTGTAGTCCCTTTTGTTGGTTACTTTATTATTTGAAGCTGAATATAAGATTTGTTGCACCTTGCTCGCATCCATTCGGAACCTGCATGAACACGCTCGAGAAGCCTTGCATACTCTTGTCTGCCACCGTTTTCGCTATGGTCACATTAAAACCGCCGTAGTGGCGTGTCTCATTTGGCGTATAGAGCCGCCCCACAGGAGACTGCTAGCCAAACACATGATGCACACACAACAGTGCACACACAACAGTACCTCATAATCTCCAGTGTCAGACCCGCGGTCCCACGGTTGATGATGTAAATCCTGCATTACCCACAATGAGGAAAACACCATAACTCCAATAGTTTAGGGTCCTTAAGTTAATGCAGGAGTTGTATCAACAACAGTAGGAATTCCAATGAATGCGATGACAGGTTTTCGATGCGCAGCTTCTAGGCGCGCCTGGCTTGAAGAAGGGATGGCGAGTTACGTTGTGCTGTAGTTGAAGGACTGCTTCGTAGCTGGATGGATGAGCAGTAGAAGCAGCACCTACAGCAGCGAGCTAGTTGTAGCAGTAGTCGTTGTCGCCACACTGCCGCAAGCCGCAGCGCAGGTAATGGTGGCAGGAGTAGCATGCAGCAGCCTGAGCATCAGCAGTGGGTTTTGGTGGATGTGGCGGTGGTCCTGGTGCTAGTTATTGTATCAGTTGTAGTCCTGTCCTCGTAGTAGGTAGTCGCCCTCATGCACATACTGACAAGCGAAACAAGCACACACACACACACACACACACACACACCAGCAACATGCATTCATGCACGCACGCACACATCGATGCAAATGCTCTCACATACACATGTACAGCATCGAAGAATACATGCAGGTAACAACACGCACACACACACACACGCGCTCAGCGTATGTGTACATGAAACTATGTATGTGCTTACTTGTGCACATATCTATATATATATATATATATACATACAAATGTATACATACACGCATGTGTCTACACACATGTGTATATATATATATATATATATACACACATATGTATATGTATATGTATATTTAAGTAGGTTTGCCTGCCTGTCTGCCGTGCGTATGCATGCATGTAAATAAGTACATATGTCTGTAGGTATGTACTTCATGGATATACACATACATATATTACATACGTACAAGCCCACATACATCCTTACCATACCATGTCATGCCATGTTACGGCATGCCCCCATACCCCATACTCACCCTACCCCTACACCCCACACCACACACCCTCCAACCCACACCTCATACCCCATATACCCATCCCATACCAGCGACGTACGTACGCATGTGCGCGCACATACATGCATACACAAACCCATCAAGAACTACATATACCTATACTATGTATATATATATATATGAGGGAGATAGATAGATAGATAGATATATTTGTTGTTATTCGATTCATTTGTCTAATTACAAGTATATACATGCACGCACCACAGGCGTGCGCCAGTACTCTGCCCACCGAGCCAATCCCGAAATCTCCGAGATCCTTTCCGGAAGGCGTTGATGACATTTGCACCCTGGAAGAAGTGAACCAGGCGGGACAAGCCCTAAACCCTAAAACCCCAAAACCATAAGCCAGAGTGGGGAAGTGTTGATTCTAAGGCAAGCTCCCACGTGTAGAAAGCTCTTAAAGTTAATCATCATGTCGGACTTTGGGTTTCGGAGTTATACTACTTAATACGATATAGTGGGGGGTTTAGGGTGTTCTATATTCTGCAGACATTTATGCCAAAAAGCCCCAAGCAGTGGTCCTTGGAGCCCTAAACAAGGCTCATAGGACGTAGTAACTAGGGACATACATAAGCTAGCTATACTCTTACATAGTTCTAGCTCAATTAGCTGTCGTTTTGCTGTGCTTACTCAGTCCCATGAACCTCCAAGCACCCCTGTAGTATCCATAAAAGAGAAACCCGGAAAACAAAAACCTTATAGATCCCTCTAGCCCAATGCTTCCAAGGACCTTATAGTTAGGGCCCTAGACCCCTTAAGGACCCAATAATAAGGTCCCTGGAAGCTTAGGGTACGGAGCCCTTGAATTTATTGATCGGAGACTTCTTGGAGGCTGCTCTTCTTCACACCGTGCGGGTGAGATACAGCAAGACGCAGGCGCTGGCGACTGCTCGTGGACAGGATTTATAAGGTGTACCTGTAGCCGAAAAGACCTACTTGTTAATGGCTCCTTATTACGGTTTCTATATCTAGCACCTTAGAAAGGTAGGTCTTTTCGGCTACAGGTAGGGTTTGGAGTTTAAGGTTTGGGAGTTTCGTGGTGCGCGGATTTCTGGTTTTGGGTTTAGCATGGTTTAGCGGTTTTGAGGGTGAGAATAGGCTTACGGAATTTGATTGAGGTGGTTGGGCTTGGAGCACATTGGGATGTGGTGGGGTTAAGGTTTAATTACCATTACATGGCCTGAATACCCACGAACGACGAGCAACAGGATCTCTTTAAGGTTTTGGGTGTAAGGTGTGGTTACAGCACCGTTTGCCATTAAGTTGAAAGTCCATACAAATGGATGCTGTGAGCTTTCCGCGACTGCTTTTGTGTGCCAAGATCTGTCGGGCTGAGAAGCCAAAGTGGTGATCATGGGCCTGTGTACAGGGTGCATGCGGGATTCGATCAGAAACCGGTGGGGTTTGAGATGAGAATTCAGGCTCAACGCAGTGGCCCCTAGCAGCAGCGCAGCAGCAACCACCACCAGCACTATCGCCACCAAGTTCTCCACCAACGCCCCGCCGCCGCCACCACCACCATCATCCCCTCAAGCCGCTGACTGCCATGTGGTATTCCCAAAGGCTCCATGTACCTTTATAGTAGATACTTAAGCCTCAAAGGGATCCCTATATAGGTACTTTAAGGCCAAAGTATATACTATATGGGTACATGGAGCCTTAGGGCTTCTGACCAGGTTTACACCCGTGTGGCACGGATCATGATTGCAGTGAACCCATTCCAGTCACTGTCGGGGCCTCAGCTTGAGAAGTGTCCAGAGTCAGGGTCTCCACAGTCCCTAAAGGCCCTAAAGCTGAGGAATGTAGCATGCAATGTTTAGTCGGGTTTAGGGTTTAATCAGTTAGGATCCCTTCATTCATATGTTTAAGCTCAAGGTCTGTTACAGTCCTGAATGCAGGGGTTTTGGAGTCTCTGGGTTCAGGTTGAGGGGCAATCCAGCTTACCAAGTCGAAGAATAACGTCAGACCTGAACCCCCAGCAGGATGCTAGCCGTCTTTAATGTCAACTATTAAGGTAGTTCTATGCAGATCCCTGTAACCCATCTATAGTAATAGTGTCTTGACCCTAAAGTATTCCGTACCTTTCTAGGACCTTCTTTAGCGCGGTACATAAGTTACTGGAATTTCGGTAACTCTACTGTAGGGGCCTTACATTCATTACCTTTACTAACTTGGGGGCTCCTTATTATAATTGAGGTATCATGCGCCCCCAAACCCTATTCTAAATCTTAAGGCCCCTATACTAAATCCTTAAAGTAGCCCAAATAGTAGCCCTTTTAGACCCCTGTAATGCAACCCTATTCGAATTTTAAAGGCCCCTGTACTACAAACCCAAGCCTTACCCCCGGCAAGGCAGGCGTTCAGTTCGGGATGTCCCCGAGTCTCAGCCTCTAACCATAGGCCCAATGGTAGTTCCTTTTTGCGAATACCTTGTAGGATTCTCTAAATATGACCCCCCCCCCCCCAAAAAAAAAAGGGAACTCCTATGGGGCCTATAAGTATGCTACAAATACAAACGGATTTTTGTGTTGCTGCGCTGGGCGACCCGGGCAGCTAGGCCAACGAGAAACCGAAAATGTTTAGCCCGCCTGTACTGCGGTCTCCACGACTTCGACCATGTACACTTCGAAACTTAAACGGTGTTAACTTTGTTGGTTGTCTATAGTTGATCCTCTGACGAGTAGAACGTGTGACATGCGGAGACGAGACAACGTACTCCGCGTTTGCTCAGCGTCTAGACCCTGAACCCTACGCCCTGGAACTTCTGATATCCACAACCCCAATCCTAAAACCAAAACCTTCATGTGTAGCCCCAACCACTTACCTTACCCTAAGCCCTAATTCCGTAAACCTTCAAGCGCTAAACCCTAAATCTCAGGTATTGTGTAAAGAAAGCATACCCAGAGACTCCAATATCCCTCAATTCAAGAAAATACCATTAAATTTTAGTAGGATCCCTCACATGATTTAAGGTATATTCCTTAATTAAGAGATATTGGAGTCTCTTGGAACCCTATACCCTATGGATCCCTTAAAGAAGCCCTAGAGATCCATCTAAAGGAACCCTGCTGATCCCTTCAGGAACCCTATAGATACCTTTCTTAAGGATATTGGAGTCTCGAGGTACTCAGGAACCCCTGAAAAAGCGGCGCTTCGGGATCCTTGGGCTTCGCCATCAGCCCATGACCGTAAAACCGTTTAGGCTTCGGGGTTCCGTAAGCCCTCAACCCCCGAAAAAAGCCCACCTCGTTAAGGACCTGTATAAGGAAGTCACACGAAATCACGAAAAGGAGCCCTAAATCCCTAAACCCTAAGCCTCTAAACCCCTAAACCCTCAACCCTGAACCCCTAAGCCCCGAACTCTAAACCCCTAAACCCCGAACCCGAAACATTAAACCCTCAACCTGAGCTTTACTGCCAAACCGACCTGCCAGGCCGATCTATGCCTCAAACTACCTGCAGAGGTATAGGCGCCGGGGTTGTGATGTTTTTATCTGTGTGTTGTGTGTGTGTTTTGGTTTGTTATGGTTTGTTGTTGTAATTTGCTTTGGGGGGATTGTGGGGGCTTTGGGCTGCTATAGGGCATTTCATATTGTTTGATTCAGTTTTCGTGGGTCTTACAGTGCTTAATGGGCAAGGGCTTGGGTGCTGGCGGGGGGATGTCGGTTTTCCGGTTGTGGGATTCCTGACATGAGTGTCGTCTAGTTGACGAGTTCATGTCTTGGAAGGTTGAGTATAGGGTATCTAGGGTTTATAATCTCAATGGTTTATGGCTTCCAATTTTACGGCTTAGGCTTTCTGTTTTAAGTTTCACGGTTTAGTTGAAACCTTCTCTTTTTGAGGAGTTTCCGAAAATAGGGGACCCTGATATAGTACCCTAAACTGTAGGATCCTTATGACAAGGACCCCAAAATACGGTAACCCCCAATTTTGGAAACTCTAACCCCTTATGGAGCCCTTTTTCAACCCTTGGAGGGCAGGCTGCTTGCAGGAGAAAGGCCGCCAATGCAGGTTAACAAAAAAAACCTAAACCTTTCAAAGGAACCCCAAGGTACCCCTCATTTTCGGAAACTCCCATTTTGATCGGTGCAGACCTGAGCCTTCGGGCTGAGGGGGCTCTTCAGGATCGACCCATCTCGGAACGAAGATTCATTCCCAAAGGCTCCATGTACCCATAATAGGGTTCCTTTAAGGATTCTATATAAGGGTATCAGAAGGGTTTAGGGTTTAAGGCTCCATGTGCCCATAATAGGGTTCCTTTAAGGACTCCATAAAGGGTATCATAAGGGTTTAGGGTTTAGGGTTTAAGGCTCCATGTACTTTTACTATAGTAGATACTTAGGCCTTAAAGGGGTCCCTGTATAGTTACTTACAGGCTTAAGTATATAATTACTAATATGGGTACATGGAGCCTCAGGGATTATCGCCGACCCATGTCATGCACACATGCGAACCTCCAAGATTGTGTTTAGGGCTGTGAGATTGGCTTGTATGGTCTTAGGGACGTAGGGGAAGTAGCAACTGAGCAGCCGCCCTCATGTTAATTTTCGCGGACTCGAACTGGGAGGGCAGTTTTCTTACATTGAGATGTGATCAAAGGCTTGCAACGGGTCAGACCTGATGTTTTGTGAAGCTACCTGCTTTCAATCAAGCTTGGCCAAGTGTCCGTGTCTATCTTTCCGATGTCCTTAAACCCTTGGCTTAAAATCGCTTGCTGAAATCAGTAGTTTCACAAAGCCTGAACCCTGATCCTCAAACCCCGCAACTTCAAACATCAACCCAAAGCCTGAACGAAGCAGCTTACTCGTGACAGTGCGGCTGCCGATTCGATGGCCGAGCCCTCAGACCGTCATGTTCGTAGAGTTTTGTAGATGGGGCTTCGGGCTTACTGCATTCGGGGTGTCGTGGTTTTCGTGGGCCTCGGCTTATAAGGGGACACAACAGCGATTAACGATTGTATGCTCGTCGGACGGTCCGCAGAACCCAAGAGAAGCATTCGGACTTCGCGTCTTGGGCAGATGGGTACAACCCTTCGCTGGTTCCAAAGTTAACCTCAAAGCCTGGAAGCCTCAAGGTTAAGCACCAAATACATCTGCTATTTGGCCGCCCGCCGTCTACAGGGGAAAGTGTCTGTTCCGTCCCAGGGTGTTCGAATAGCTCGCAGTGGGTATTTGGACATTGTACGAGGAGTTAGTCGCTCAGGGACGAGGCTCATGGGACTTAGTAACTGCCTGTAGGCGGAAAACAAGGCAACCATACTTCTAATTACTTATCGCCCGCGTTAAGGTACCATATACTTACTAAGACACATGAGCCTCCAAGAAATCCTACTGAAACCAAGTTTGGCGGCTAAACGACTGAACAGTGGCCCTTGATCTTTGTCTTTGTCCCTCCTTAGTACTATGTTGCTCTCACAAAGCCTTATCATCCGCCGTATGGGATCGGCTGTAGCTCACACCCCGAGTAGGCACGTGATTGATGTTGGTTTCGGGAAGTTGGGTTTAGAGCCTTAGTTTACGTGTTAAAGATCACTATAGCCCTAATCGAACCCTCAACCCGGACTCAACCCCTATACCCTGAACCCGAGCACCCTAAACCCTTTTTGAACTATCATAACTTGCGCTTGTTGGAACATTGTTGGGTGGCTCTTTTGAGACATCAACTCTAGCGGCCCTACAAAAAGTCGGTTCCTTGAGAACTCCCCAGAGACTTCAATATCCCTTATTAACTATCCCTTAATTACCCGATATTCCTTAAACCATATCAGGGATCCTTTTATGATTAAGGTATATTCCTTACTTACGGGATATTTGAGTCTCTGGGTTACCAGTACAGGGTTCAGGGTTTGGTGGTTGTAGCCGGAAGACTCTCAAAAGGCTGCGGGCGCTCCGGGTTATACAGACACACTCCCCCTCCACCACCCTTCAGTAGAGCCCAAGTACCCGCGATTTTCAGGACCACATATACTTCTTTTTTTACGGATGGGGTGGGTGCTGGTAGGGAATTGAGTTTAGGGCATCTCGGGTTAAGGGTTCAAGGATAGTTGCGGCAGAGAAAACCCTTTTCAATACCTTAGCAAGAACAGAGGGATCCTTATTGTAATTCGGAACATATTCCTTTGTAGCTATAGAGAGATACATGAGAGCCTGAGAACGAGAGAGGGACACAGAGAGAGAGAGAGAGAGGGAGATATAGCGAGAGAGAGGGGAGACAGAGAGAGAGAGAGAGAGACAGGGAGAGACGGACACAGAAGGAGCGAGAAGGAGACAGAGAGAGAGATACCTCAGAGGCAGACCTTAACACATATGGAGAGATCCGTGAGATCCTTATTCGATTTGAAGATATGTTCCCGAATTTTTGACCCTGCAACCGAACCCCTAAAGGCACAACTCTAAAATGCAGAGCCGAAGCTGGAACTCTGAAGCCATCCCTAGAGTCATACTTAAAGGTTCATGGGACTTAGAAACTAGGGTTATAAACAAGGTAACTATACTTATAACTAATTATAACCCCAGTTAAGGTTCTTATAACTGTACTTACTAAGTCCCATGAACCTTCAAGTAGAGTCTGTTGACGCTTGGGCGCCTGGGGCCTAGGATACACTCTAAACTCGAATTCTCAGGAGCTGCCTCCTCACATGTCGGCGCCCCAGCAAGTCTGCAGGAGACAGTGGCAGCCTTGAAGGTTTAAGGTTTAGGGTCTAGTGCTTCGAAACAGCCTGGCTTCTATGACCGCGGGACGTGATGACGGTTCTAGATCAATCTACAAGTATGGCTCCTATAGCTTTACGTACTCATTGCCCCATTCACGCGACTTATAATACATACAACAAACCATACACCACCATGAATCTCCAAACTCGTTTGCAGGTATTGAGGCCTGTCTATAAAGAATGCTATTTGTCTTGGCGTACTCGGTGCAGGGTCAGATCAAGACACAGATCTCAGCATGCGACGGGGTTTACGGAACAGGTTCTTGGGTTTAGGGTGCTTGCTTACCCTACCTAAAACCTGATCCTCTGATGAGATTTGGCTTTGCATGTTTTGCCGATGGGGATTCAGAGCTCAGTGGAAGGTTATTGCTGTCGTTTTGAGCCCTGTGGGCGTAGAGAAGTTCTCTGCTACAGGATCGTTCATGCGCTACTAAAGTTTGCTTATAGCCTCTGTAACGTGGTAGTCTACTATCCCTCGACCCCATGTTCTGATCATTCAGGTCCAGATTATGTGTGTATATATATATATATATATGTGTATATATATATACATACATATATACAGATGTTTTTCCACATATAAACAGCTTTTGTAAGTACCTTCAGTTTTACGCTTCAGATGAACAATTGAATGGCTTTAGGCTGCAGTCATGTGATCTCAGGATCTAGAGTGTCTGTTTTAAAGTGTAGACGAGTTTCATGGCATCACATCTTAGATTTATGGGTTTGGGTTTACGGTCCAGGGTGCGGCTGATACTCGACTACGCAGACGATCCGAATGTCCATCCAGACGCATGAGAGATTCGCGTTGGTGTTTGTTCCCTCTTTCAGTCTATCCCTGTTGTCGGTTCGACTCAGATACGCCGTGGGCTTGGATGCCGTCGCTGGATTGAGACGCACCTTGTCTTGGTTCCGGCAGTGGCTTAATGTTAAACGGCAGTAGTAGCGCTGACACCCACTGAGAACTGCAATGAACGCGCGCTCTAAAAGTAAACGCCCGCGGGTCGAAGCAGCTAACAGTATGCAGGAAAGTGGACCCTGTGAATCTGAGAAACTGCAGAACACTAATCACCATCATCAATATCCTCAAGGTACGTACTGCCCCCACGCAGATCCACTCAGTAACAGTTGGACAATCTTTATAATACAGATTTATTGAGCCCTTAATAGTACAAAGATTAACAGGATGTTACTGTATGGGGGCAGTACCCAATCAATACCACTTCTTCTTGGCCATGGCTGAGTCACTCTCTAACCTGAAGCAAGAAGGTGCGCAGAATGTTTGTTTGGGGCTGCCATGTTTGTCATCATCCCCCGCCTCACTCCTTCCCCTGGCTCCTTCGTTGTTTGGGGACGGATTTCCACTGGCATAATGCATGGTGCTGTCATGACGGGTATTGCACTTGAGAAGCTTACAAACCCTGAGCCGTGGAACCCTATTGACCCATAAAAGGGCCATACCCCAGTCCCGAAAACCCTATAGCCCAGACCCGAAAACCCTGACGCACGTCTGAGGGCAGCTACGGATTAAGGCTAAATCAACAGTACGGAATGTTAAATCAGATTTTGTGTGTCGATTTGAGGTTCTTTTGGTTAGTCGGGATGTCTCTTAGGAGCCAGGCCGCATTTGCGGCGAAGCATGCATGTATCTAGGTATGTATGTATGTATGTATGTATGCATGCATGCAAGTGTATATATATATATATATATATATATGTTTATATATATATATATATATATATATATATATATACATGTATACATGGACTTATTCAGCCGCACTAGCTTCTCACCATGGATCTACGGGCTTATTGTGTTTTGTAAGGATCCCCGAGATTACACAATGGAGTATCCGGTTGTAATGCACCGTTCCCTTGATTATATCAGGGTCTTTGCGACACTTCACGGAAAACTTCTGGATGGTATGAAGGGTGTTCTCTGAGAACCGAAAACCTTCAACCCTGGGCAGAATGGATGGTTTTATGGTGTACGGCTTAAGGCTTTTGGGATCATAGCTTTAAGGCTCCCTGGTCCTGTACCCACCCCAGCGTAATCCCTTTCGAAATCCGGACAACAGCACGAGCTCGCCAACGTAAGGTGGCGATGGCAAAAATCAGGCTGGCTCTTTGCTGTTTGGCGTTTGCTCGACCTGAAGCCGATAAGCTCGCGAAACCCCGAGCTGAAATGAAGAAGCTAGCCCGTTTGCTTTAAGGTCTTGTAAACAACAAACCTTTGAACCAAAAACCCTAAGCCGTACAATTTTCCAGATTCCGAAACCCTAGCCCCCGCAGGACCTGCACACTGTGATATACTGTGATCACTTTAAGTGGGCGCTTTCCTTTCCTATCAGGGTTACTACAGGAAGCAGACGTGCTAAGGGCAGAGAGGATATGGGTCCATATATCTGCTTCTATGTTGTCACCATGTTGGAACACACAGGAATTACAACTAAGGAGAGCGCCGTATTGTTAAACAGTAGAGAGCCATTATGAATACTAGGGCCCCCAAAATAAGGATAGTGATATCGCATAGAAACACCCTTTCCCTGAAGTCCAATAAGGTAGGGATATCTGTATACATGATTATGCTTGTGTCCTTTTTGGGGAGTATCCGCCTTGAGCATCCATCTGGATTGGATGCATTCAAAGTACCTGGGGATCGGCCAGTTTACTTATGGCAGTTGCGTGGCTTTGCTCACTTGCACCGGCATGGTGCCCGGCGACAGCGAACAGAAGGCCCTGGACACATGCTGGGAGTTCATCCTGGGGTACTACAAAGAACACAGAACTCCAGCTCGCTTTGGTTATGTCAACAGGCTTTCGATGTTTCTCCGGCAGTCGGGGTGCCCGAAAATGCGGGGGAAAGCGGCGGAGATCAAGTATTTCGTGCACCCCCTCCTTGCTTTGTGGAAAGCTTTCATGAATCCGGCTTTGAAGGTGCACAAGCAAATACGATTGATGCTGGAAGCAAATGCTCACTTGGAAGACTTACTCATCGAGTACCAGCAGGAAGTGGCTTTCCCACCACCCGTGGCTGATGACTTTGAAAACACTTGCTGCATTATGCTTTGCCTCCACGGGCAGGTCGCTGCACATTTTGCCGAGGAGGGAACGGATTTGTTCAACTTGACTGCCAAGGCACATATGGTGCAGCATATATCGTTGCTTGCACGATGTATTTCGCCACGACAGGTGAACAGACTTGCATTCAGTATCCGATTTGCTCAAAGTTGCTTTGGTGCCCCATGAGACAAAGAAGGTTTGTTTGGGGCTCTCACTCAAGATGTTGGGTGTTGCTTTATGTTCTTGGTCCTTTCCCAAAACACCAGCCTTAAGTCCCATGATCCCAACTAGGGCCCTACGGATTTTAATCAAAATAGATACACTAGAAAAGGGGTATGGTATGAGCCTACAGGTCAGAAGCAGAAGGCACCAACGTCGCTCGCCCCTAAAATAGGGCTCAGGGGTTTAAGGGGTTTATTAGGGTTCAGGGGCCAAGGGTTTAAGGTGTATAACCCCGTAAGCTCCGAACCCATTTGAACTAAGCAACCTTCTGCTTACCCCAAGAGCAAGAAGTCCACAACCGCTGTCTACGTTGTGGTCCAGAGTCTTCGGGCTAATTGAGGTGGTAGATTGAGTTTCGATTATGGTTAAGGGCTTATAGGGTTCGTCTTAGCCGAAAGAGGGTTCAGAGTAGGGGTTTTGGCTTCAGAAGGAAGGTTTCGCATACTGATTAGGACTTGGGGTTTAAAGTTGGAGTGGGACAGGCGGCTAAGGGTGCTGGAGTAGAAATAAACCCTAAGGGTCCAAGTACCCAAATAGTAGGGTTTTAAGGTCCAAAAACCATTCAGAGTATGGATTTTGGGATCTAAAACCCTACTATTTGGGTCCTTGGACCCTCTGGGAAAGATTAGGGAGATAGGGTTTAGTACCACGTGCCCCTGACGCGAGGCTGTGCTTATCAGTGGTGAGTCTGGTGCAGGCGGGGATTTTCGACCTTCATCCCTTGCTTGAACTATAGTACCATAATACTAATACTAGAGTACCATATTACAAAAGTACCATAATACTAATACTATAGTCTCCTTACGAAAAAGTTTCAAGATTTTCTCAGATTTTCGATCATATAAAACCAACGAGAACATTACAAACCACTATTTTCATATGGTTCTAAAGGGGGGCATGGTTTAAACATCAGGTTTCTGGGCAACCAGGAGTATGAACAAGGTAGTTACAGGTATGTCTACGCGCATCCGTACAGAAGTGTGTAGTGATTAGTTGCCCACAGTTTCAAGGCTTCCTCAAATCTTCAGCCCGGTCCTTTGTCAACCTCAATTTGTGAGGTTCATCGGTTCGGGTCTACAGTTCCTTCTGCCAGTAGCTCATGTGCGTATACTCATGAAGGCAAAACTGATGCTGCTGATGCTAATGTTGATGATGTAATTAGTTATGAGAAGAAGATGATAGCAATGATACCTTCACGTATGCATTCGTGATCAGTCATGCACACATGCACACATGCATGCATGCAGGCATGCATACAGGCAGGCTTAGATTTGTTTGCGTGGCCTTGCTGGTGCGATTTTAGCCTTTAGGCCTTGGGGCAAGGGGTTCAGAGCTTCGGGTTTCGGCTTTGCGCCCAGGGTGAGACTTGAACGTAACTTTAATTGGGTTTAGGGTTTAGGGTTTAGGGTTTTGTTCATTTCGTTGAGACTCTGCGTATGCACGTGAGACGGTCTTCTGTGCAAGCTCATCCCCGCCCCCCACCTTGGGCAGCTTACAGGCAAAACTGAGTCCACGAAGTTGGTCCTGTCTTTCATTTCCGAGGCCGGATCCCAGGAGCGACAGCCATACCTGAGGAAGAACGTAGACCCAGAGGCCCCATTTTAGTTCCTTTTTGGGATTACCCTATAGGGTTCTATATACGAACCCCCAAAAAGGAACTACTTTGGGGCCTTTGATTAAACCCCTGACCAAAAAATCGAAGAAATCCCCTTCCCTTCATTGGGATTGGAATCGGGATCCTAAGCATGACTCAGGCCCATAAGGAAAAGGAATTGATTGGTCACGGGTCTACCGTAGTGGTAGCAAGCAGGAGGCTTAAATTCCCGAACATGTACATCTGGTGCAAAGTTTTTGGTTTGGCTGCGGTCGGTTCCAGTCTTGATTGCAATTTACTTGCGGCCCAGGGACAACCCAACAACAACTTTCGAAAGCACACCCACAAGCTGTGGGTTCCTTACTACACAATAGTATACCACTCAAACCCTATTCCAAATACTAGGCCCCCTGAGCCCTATAAACCCTCATTTCCATCGGGCCGGGTTCGGGAAGAGCCTTGTTTGGTAGGCTCCACACTTCCGGGCATAAAGCGTGACACAAATACTTAAAGCCTCATGGGACATAGTAATTCGCATTGTAATCAAGCTAACTGTATAGACTTACAAGTATGTAACTATAAATTCAGGTAGTTTTAACCTTAGTTACTATACTTATAAGACTGTCCTGATCCTCAAAGTACGGCCTTACTACGTTGTCTCCCTGAATTCCTTCAGACAGCACTTCATTCGGAGGCCTCAAAAGGTGGGATGAAGGTCGGTAGGATTAAGGATCCCTTACCCTAAGGGTCCAAGTACCCAAATAGTAGGGTTTTAAGGTCCAAAAACCATTCAGAGTATGGATTTTGGGATCTAAAACCCTACTATTTGGGTCCTTGGACCCTCTGGGTTATAATTATAAGGACTCTTATATGGGAATATCCCACATACCTTCATCCCGCCTTTTGAGCCCTCCGATTCATGGAGGCTTTGCAAATTTCTTTGGCATGAACTCTGCCTTGGACCCGAGCCAGTCCGAAACGTACAGACAGCAGGTCATAGGCATCTAAGGACTCATTTTTTAAGGCTTTTGGGCCCAAAGACCATATTATATAAGGCTTTTGGGCTATTTTGATGCCCAGGGGTCTACAGCCTTTATCGGGTTAGTTGTCAAAATTATGGCCCCCTTTTGGGCACCCTGAATATTAGGTGCCGTCCTATAACAAGGACCCATAAAGGGACCCTAATTTTGACAACCACCCATCTAGATCTGAATATCACAAGGGAGGATGACGTGGCGAATCTGCGGAAACTGCCCAAAGGTGTATTCCCTTAATGGTCCATGTACCCAAATAGTATTTACATTGCATTGGCCTCAATGTACCTATGTAGGGACTCCTTTAAGGCCAAAGTATATAACTACTATTAGGGCCTTATTAGGGGTACACGGGCCCTTAGGGATGTTGAGTTGTTCGTCATGAACAGCCTGGCCAAAATTTCCTCGCCACAGGTCCGGTGGCTCGACGGTCTAGGGTTTAGGGCGAGTGCGCTGTGGACTGGGCAGGCTTACGTGCCTCTTCACAAGGACGATGAAGCACATGCTCGGCACGGAGCGCTCTTTCCATCCTAATCAGGAAACTGACCCAGAGGGTCCAAGTACCCAAATAGTAGGGTTTTAGGTTCCAAAATCCATACTCTGAATGGTTTTTGGACCTTGAAACCCTACTATTTGGGTAATTGGACCCTTAGGGCTAATCAGGAAACTGACGAACTGGATGCTTGGGCTGCTGATGTGGCTGCTCTTTAGGGTTTAGGGTTTAGGGTTTAATTCACCCACGATCCTCCACGCAGATTTCGCCGAGGCTTTTCTCTACGCAGCGACGCAGAAGATGCTTCCCAAAAGGTAACCGCAGAGAACTGCACGTACTAGTGGGGCCTAAAAAATTACCTATAATCCTTAGGCACCCGACTACGGCCCTTACATTACTTCGCCTACAATGACGAAAGCTTGACACCATACAGGCCGGTACAAAGCCATTGCTCCTTCCCACCCCCCCTCCCCCCGCCGCGCTGCCATAAGCCCTTTAAACACGTAGCCCTGCAAGCCCAAACTGAACTCTAAATATCATCAACAACCCTAACCCCTCAACTAGTTGAGTCAGTACTCTTTGAGCTCTTAAGGCATTATCCCTAATGAACTTCAAAGCTTAGACCTTGAGTTCGGCCTCAAAATATGCAGTCAGGCACCCTACATACACAAATGAAGCCCTAAACCCAACACTCCTAGCACGCCCCATCATGCAAACCTACATCCTTCCACCACATCTGCTTCTTCCCTAAACTTTGGCCCTAAACCGTGACCCTGAACCCACTTTGGCTCTAATCCGTGAGGCGGAACCCTGAAGTCGTGATGTTTCAGAAGTTTCGGGTTTATTGGAAACTCAGGGATGAGTGTTTACCCTTAGGCTCTAAGGACTCAAATTTTAAGGCTGTTGGGCCCAAAGACCACACTATAGAAGGCTTTTGGGCTATTTTGAGCCTCAGGGTTAGGATTTGTAAGAGCCTCCACGAAGCCGTACAGAGCGGCCAAAGACTCACAACAGCCTTCTTGGCCCTGACGGAATCTCTTCTAAGCCCGACAACACCCCCGTCTAACCCCAAAACCCCTAAACATCCCTTAAACGTACCATCGTATGCAATTTGTTGCAATATTCTATAGTACCTATAATTCTAATAACTACAGTATAAGAGCTGGAACAACGATAATACCATACTACAATGACGATAATACCATATATGCTTCGCATTTAAGTCTAAATCCTCCAGAAAGCCCTAAACCCTAAACCCCTAAACCCGGCTAAACCCCTAAACCCTAAACACCTAAACCCCTAAACCCCCAAATCCCTAAACTCCTAAATCCCTAAACCCCTAAACCCCTAAACCCCCAAATCCCTAAACCCCTAAATCCCTAAACCCCTAAACCCCTAAACCCCTAAACCCTAAAAGGCCTTCAGCGGAGGCAGCTCGGGAGCTGGGATCCAGGACCTGAGTCGCCCTGTTCGGGTTTTGTTGGGGTTTTCAGGGGTTATGCTTTAAGGTTTACCTGGGGATCCAAAATCCTACCGTTTTAAGGGTCAGACCCTCTAATTAACGGGTCATAACCTACTATTTAGTAGGGTTTGGAGTCACAGGTAGGGTTGAGGATTTAGGGCTTTAGGGTTTTGGGTTAAGATATTGTTGTGGGTTTTGTCGAGTTTTTTAAAGGTTACCTGGGCCCTGAGGAACCTACCCTTTTTAGGGCTCCCTAATATGATTTCTTTATCTAAGTCCTTGACAGTGTAGGTTCATCGGGTTTAAGGTAGGGGTTAAGGTTTCAGGTTCGGGGTCTTGAGTTGAGGGGTTGGGAGGATTTAGGGTTTCAGGGTTTTAGGGTTTTAGGGTTTTAGGGGTTGGGAGGTTTAGGGTTTAGGGTTTTAGTGCTTTACGGATTAGGGTTTACGGGGTTTAGGGTTTAGGGTTTAGGGTTTAACTAGGGTTTAGGATTTGGAGTTTAATTAGGGTTGAGGGGTTTTGGCGTTCCGGTGGTTTCACGTGAAGTTCTATAATAAGGTTCGTAGGTTCTATAAGATTCAAGCTCTTAGCCTAAGATTCACTAAGACCTTCTGTCAGGTTCCACAACAGTTTTCTATGAACGGGGCTCCTGCCAGGATTACTACAAGGGTTCCGGCAAGGATTGCTAGTGTATAAAGGTCCCCATCAGGGAATCTAAAAGGCATTCTAGCAGGGGGTGGTTTAGGGTTTAGGGTTGTTTAGGGTTTAGGGTGGCATAGTTGAAAGAGTCTGAGGGGTTCGAGGGGTTATACAGGGCTTCGGCTTTAGAGATTTATAGCTGCTTTCTATGGGATAGCACTTTAGAGACAGCTAGGTCCCTTCTTTCCTGTAACGGCCATATTGTTGCACCGAAGAGGTAGAGGGTCCCGGGTTTTCAGCTTTGTAGCTTGACATCGTTTCAAGTGAGAATTTGAGAAGAACCTACACCCGAAGCCCAAAACCCTAAATAACAGAGACTCGGTCTTAAATTTGTAACTCAGCACTGTGTCAGGACAAGATCATGCAGACGAACCCTGTGCTGGAGTCCTTCGGCAATGCTATGACGGCAACCCGGCGCATGTTTAGATGTGCCAAAAAGTACCTGGACTTAGTAACCAGGGTTATATATAAGGTAACCATACTAATGAGTACTTATAACCCTACTCAAGGTACTTGTAACCTTACTTACTAAGTCCCATGATCCTCTAAGTACCTGGTTTAAGTTGTCATGGCTTGTTGGTTTAGGGTTCAGGGCTTCAGAGGGTATAGCTTTAGGGCTAATGAGGGATAAACATGGTGGGGTCATATCGGAGACTCTGGGTATACAGCTGCCCTGCCATTATGTCAGATGCATCTTGCTACCCCCTAGCTCATGAACCAGCTGGTTGCTTGACCCTGCATTCTTCGAACACCCCAGAGACTCCAAAACCCCTTAATTAAGGAATATACCTTAAATTATAGCAGGGATTCTATTATAATTTAAGGTGTATTCCTTAATTAAGGGGTTTTGGAGGCTCTGGGACCATACCCCAACACCCTGTTCTAATTATGCGTCACGGATTTATCCCTGAACCCTCGCCCCGAAGCATAAAACACCGAAAAACCCGTAGGCCCTGAACCCTCAACCCTAATCCGTTTGCCTCGGCTTGAGTGTGCTCCGAGACAGCCTGCCCATAAATCTTTCACTTCCTGTGACCCCAAACCCTACGAAATAGCCGGTTGTGGCCCCTTAATTAGCGGGTAGAACATGAAACGGTAGGGTTTCGGATCCCCAGGTTGAGTTCAGAAGCCCAGGTCAGAAACAACAACTCCTCCCGGTTTGGGAAATGGCTGCTTGCTCAGACACCTGAAGCGTGGGGTTGTGGAGTTTCGGATAGTGTAGGGTCTGGGGTTTCTCGAACTGAAAGTTCAGGGCTTGGTCAGAGTGCATAAAGTGGATCAGTCATCATTGGCATGTTGTCATCGTCACGCTTCTTCCCCATCACCCATAGTAGAGCACCTAGTAATTAGTACAGTCGTCAGAGCTGCTTTCAACGCCATAGCATTGACATTTTTACCCTTAGGCTCTAAGGACTCACATTTTAAGGCTTTTGGTCCCAAAGACCATACTATATAAGGCTTTTGGGCTACTTTGAGCCTTAGGGTTAGGTATGCAGGTAGGTGTTTTCGACGCAGCAGTACAACGATCGCTACACGATCCTATCTAACAGCCTCATAGTTGAGTCGCCATTCTTCTGTGACGCACAAGGAACCACCCTGTGGTGTAGTGCATATACGAGGTGTAGAGCTAGAAATAATCAAGAGCAAGTAACTGGTAAAGCGATTTATTACGTCCCATGAACCTTGAACTAGGATTTCGGAAGTTCAGCTGCGCGGTCCTACAAGCCTCAGCCGTGAGTTGCAGCAGGTTCATTCATCTGTTCACTTGTACGTGTTGTGCGCCACCACCCTAAAATCCAAAGCAGCTCAGACCCTAAATCCGAAACCCTGCACCCTAAACTCGTAAATCATTTCCCCCACTAAGAAAACTTACACCCTGCCTACACACTGAGTTGCGTCGACACCACCTGTATGAAGGGCAAACCCCTTGAAGTCTTGAAGGCCCTTCAAACGAATCCACACGAGCCTAGAAACCCTAAGCCGTAAACTCTAGACATGAAAGAAACCCTAAGCCCTAAACTCTAGACATGAAAGAAACCCTAAACCCTAAACTAAAGGCCCCATTGCACTTAAACAAAAAGAAACTCTAGACCTGAAGGCCTAAAGTCTCAACCGACTAGGCTGCAGATGACCGTCTCCTCCTCCCTCGCCGTCGAGAGCTGCACTGCTTGGTACCAAGCGCTCATTCTAGGGTTTAGGGTTTAGGGTTTAGGGCTTTATATTCCTTAAATTTTAGTATAGGATCCTTAATCTGATTTAAGGTATATTCTTGAATTAAGGGTTATTGGAGTCTCTGGTTTAAAGGGTGCCCTGCTTAACCCTACTTCTGGCTCTTTAGAAGAAATAGGGGTGTAGACACGGTGTTGTACTCACATGGGCTTATCAGCATCTACAAGGTTTGATAGGCCCTTAACTAAATGAGGAATTTGCAGGGTCATGTTTAAGGGCTTTTATGCGTGCTTATCAGGGTTTTGTAATGGTCTTTGTGTGGCCGATCCATCCCGTGTTATATATATATATATATACATACATACATACATATTTCCGGAATGCTGTATACCTGAAATATTGGGGTATTCAATGCAACGAAAGGTACATTCCTCAACTCAGGGGGTGTTGGATGCTCCTAGCCGCCTGGGAGCCTGAAAGTTGGAATTCTGATGTCCCTCACCCTTCATACGGCTGATGGACAAAATCCTGCATGACCCATTATAAGGATTATACCATAATTTCCATATATTCCTTGTTATGGGTCATGCAGGATTTTGTCCATCAGCCGTAGGAGGCCAAAAGGGGTTTTAGCCTATGAGGTTTTAGTAAGGATTAGGGTTCTCATAATAGGGTTCATATTAAGGAATCCCTGCCCCAAGAATCTTAAACCCCCCTTTTGGCCTCCCATCAACCCTGATTGGAAGATTGGCGCGGTAAAACCTTTGATCGCATAAGCCCCAAACCCCAAAGTCTAAACCCTGAACCTTCTAAGTCCGCTCACGCTGCTCTAATTTCACGCAAGGCCTTTCTGGGCGATGCTGCGGCTCAGGATAATTACCTTTGCTACTTTGGGGTTCGCTGTTATCGCTCCAGCTTACACCCTAAACCCTATAAACCCCAAACCCACACCCCAACCCCTAAACGGTAACAGATCCCCTACCTACAAAGCTATACCCCAACCCTTTAACAGCAACATATCCCCTGACTGCAGCGCTACGTGGGAGTTTGCGGAAATTAGGGGTACAATATTGTGGGTCCTTATAGTAAGGATCGTACTATTCAGCGAACTAGATTAGGGTCCCCTATTTTCGGAAACTCCCACATAGAGCCTTCGGGCAGTGCCCTGGATCCCCAAATGGAATTTGGGTTCCTTTAAAGGTTCCTTGCACGGCACTATGAGAGTATCATAAGGGTTTATGGTTCAAGGGCCCATGTAGCCAAACAGTATATACCTTGGCCCCCACAGTACCTATATAAGGGACTACTTTAAGGCCAAAGTACATGATACGTGAGTACATGGACCCTTAAACCCTGAACCCAAAACCCTTGTGATACCCCGATAGAACCCTTAAAGGAACCCTTAAAGGGTGAGTACATGGACCCTTAGGGTTCAGAGGAACCAGTTCTTGCGGGTCTGGGCTGAAGGTTCCAGACACCCCATAACCCCTTTCAAAGTAATGCACCATAGCTCATGACACGGAACAAGTCCTAAGGGTCCATGTATATAGTGTAGTCACCATTTCGCAACTTGAGGCCGCAAGTGAATACTACACTACTACATATTCTCCAGGACCATAAGGGTTAATGAAGCTACATGAGTAGAAGGGCTTTGGAGGTTTGGGTTTGGGTCCGAGGATTGGGGCTTAACGTGTATGGATTTGGATATTCAGGATTTAACTTTTAGGGCTATAGGTTTGAGGGCTTTGGGTGCAGACTTCAGGTTTGGGGTTTAAGGGTTCAGGGTGTAGACCTCGGCTTCAGGATTCGGGGTTCACCGTGAGTGATCAATGCGACAGACAACTACGAATGAATCCTGGGTTTACGAGTTTCAGTGTCAGGATGTCAATCACACAGAGACTCTACCACGTGGAGCTAACGGCTTTGCCAGGGCTTCCGATGAAAGATTCTCCCTATAGTTGAAGTTCGAAAGCCACAAAGATTTGGCTCTGGATCTTCCGGAGCCAGGGTTTAGCGTCTACTTGGAGGTTCATGGGACTTAGTAACTACAGTTCTAAGTACCTTAACTGGGGTGAAAACTAGTTATAAGTATAGTTACCTTAATTACAACCGCATAGGTACTCAGTCCTATGAACCTCTAAGTAGGGTTGTGGGGCCCGAACCCAAACATCCCTGCTTTTGATGGATTGGATATCTAAGAGTTTGATGGTTTTAGGGTTGATAAGTACCTACAAAGTAGGATGTAGGGTTTATGTATTAAGGAATTACTATTATGATTTGGGGAAGTATACCCCATAGCAATACGTAGAACCCTTTGGGTTCGGTTCCAGGTCACCGACTACCTGCTTGAGCTTACGCGCGTCTGCAGCCAGGGGAGCAAAGAGAGGCCGCCCTGAGTTGGTTTAGGGCCAATGTCGGGTTTCTTGAGACGGTTCCGGGTTTGTAGAAAAATCCTGCATCCCTCTCGCAATTTTCGCAGGCCGTGGAGGGGGCCCATCCCAAACAGGGATGGTTTAGGGTTCAGGATTGTAGGGGCCTAGCTAGTGGTCCTTATATTCATGGGCGTCCTGCTGTTCTTTCAGTTCGCTGTCTGGACGCCACAGCGGTTTGCAGGTTTAGGGTTTAAGGTCTTGTTCTGCTATGTGAATCCTTCGGCACCTTCTGTGAACAGGTGTTCGGGCGCCTTTAAGGAGTTGAGCCTGCAAAGCCCATAGCCCTAGTTCTTGACAGCAAGACTGAACCAACCAACAAATCCGGAGGTTTAATAATAAGATATGCGAAACAGCCGTATGAGACCTTCCAAAAACCTTACAAATCATTCAACACCCCAAAGTAAAACCTAGAGCCGAATTATAGTACCCCTATAGCATCTTTTAGATCCCCTTCTAAGGAGCCCTTTAAAGGAACCTTATTTTATTTATCAAGGCCCCTATATTTCACTCTGAAAGGAATTATCACATCTTCTTCCAGCTGATCGAAGCCCGGAACAGCGCCGAGCTCAAAGGCCCGGCAGTCAGGGGGATCTATTTAGGGTTTGGAGTGTAGGGTTTAGAGTTTAGGGTTTAGAGTTTAGGGTTTGGAGTTTAGGGTTTTGGGTTTAGAGTTTAGGCTTTAGAGTTCAGGGTTTAGAGTTTAGAGTTCAGGGTTTAGACTTTATGGTGTAGGGTTATGCTCTCTGATCCGGTTACACGAAGGCCTATACAGTATATGCTTTGCCCTTATGGTGCCTGTATGGGAACCCCTTTAAGGCCTAACTATATACGATATGAGTACATGGTTTTTTAGGGTTTTGCATTTTTCCAGACGGTTCGTTTTCGAACAGTCATCAGGCATTAAACAAATCTCTTGGTTTGACGTCAGAAGAAGCATGTTTCTTATTCGTGTAAATAGGGGTTTTACCACCGACTTTGTCGGAATAGGTTACACAAACATGTTTCGTATGTTTGTTTGTTTGTTTGTTTGTTTGTTTGTTTGACATTCAGAGGTCCTTTTTTATATCAAGCATACCCTAGAGTTTGGGGAGCCTGTCGCTGTAGAGAACGGGGTTTGCAGGGCACATTGTGCCACAACTGCCTACAGTGAGGCCAATCTATTCAGACCATTAGGCTAGGGTTGAGAGTTGAGAGGCTCGGGATTGTACAGGCTTTGAGGGAATTCTGGTTCAGGGTTTTGGATTCCGGGGTGTTATTCTTGTTGCCTAGGTTGAGGGGCAAAGGTCAAGGTAGATCTTGAGTCACACACCCACCCACCAACCCACAGACCCACCACCAGCACCCAACCCAACAACCTGACTACATATCTCAATACAGCAGCAAACTATCTAACCTTTACAGTTGTACATGTCGTTAGGACGTCCCATTCCCCATCCCCCGTCTCCCGCCCGCGCGATCGCCACCACCAGCACTCAAAAAGCAACCCTAAGTCCTAAACCCCATAAATCCTCATAGCACCAGAAACTCTAAACCGTTAGGTTTGGGCATTCTGGAGCCGAAGGACCTGGCGTTCGAATGGCTTGGCTTCAGGTTTTCAATGTTTTCCGATTTAGGCTGAGGGGGTTGGGTCTTTGGAGTTCCGGGTTTGGGGGGTAAGTGCTCGGAAGCTTCCGGTTTCTGAGTTCTATATATGGGAAGTTCTCTAAATTAGTTGTCCTTTTCTGGGCCCTTCGTACAAGCCTGTTTTCGGGACCTCAGGAGGAACCCTAATTTAGAGAACTGGCTCTAGGGTTTTGGTGGTTTAGGGGCTATTTGTGTCTTCCTCTTCCCGGTTTTCGAAATCCTAAACCCTACCTGGACCCTAAAGGAACTACATTTTCATGATTTCCTATTATGATTGCCTTATGCAGGTCCTTAAAGTACAGATTTCTGGGGTTCAGGCAAAACCTCTTCCTCTTTCCGGTTTAGGAGGGGCTTTGAGTTGTTCGCCTCCAAGTCATCAGCTTGAAGGAGACCGGGATAAGCTTAAGCCCTGTAATATAGGGGCCTTACCCTAAGGCTCCATGAACCCATGTAGTAGATACTTAGGCCTTAAAGGGGTCCCTATATAGGTACTTTAAGGCTTAAGTATCTACTATATGGGTACATGGAGCCTTTGGGTTCATAGTTACCTATACTTTTTTGGGTGGGTTCCTTTATTGTCTTTATGGTATAATGGGCCCACCAAACCCTAGTCTAATTAGTAAGCCCCTATACTATGGTTTACCTTAGCCTTCACCCCAAGCAGCCTGCCCGTTTTGAATTTAAGGACCTATAAACAGAAATCTTAATAGGGAGCTGTAGGTTTAAGGTTTGAAGGAAAGGAGTCATAATACGGAACCCTAGAAACGGTAGTGCGCAGGACTGAAGTAAACAACATATATATATATATACAAGGCTCCCTGCACAAGGTAGGGTTTGGGAGGTGCAGGCAGGGTGTACGGTACCCTCAAACCCCGGCTTCTTCCGGACGGGGCACGCACCCTGCGCGTGATTGGGGCCGTTAGGGTTTAGGGTTTAGGGCCTAGGGTTTGGGTTTGGGCTTTAGGGTTTAAGGCCTAGGGCCTAGGGTTGGGGTTTAGGCTGGGATGTAGGGTTCAGGGTCTTTGCTTTCAATCCTTGCCCTTGTTGCCCTATCCCGAGATCCCAAATAAATTGGTAAGTATACTCCCCGCGATCAAGGAGTGCCGTGATTGGGTTCGAGAGCAGCCCGTCAGTGATCCGCCAACCGGTTTTGGTGGCAGTGGCAGCAGTGATGATGGCGACGGCGATTCGAGTTCTGATGAGAGCGGTGACGAGCCGCGACGGAACAAGCGTCGCCGAGTTTCTGATGCTGAGAGGACCGAGGCTGATGAGTGATGGCTGCGGCTTGAGTCCTCTGGAGTTTTGGGCCGGATGCCGTTCAGCCGCCCTATGAAGCCGCAGAATCCTGAACTCCGAGCCAAGCTCGTTGATAATCCGAAACCGCGAAGCTCTAAACCCTGGGTATTCCAAGGTCCGCATCAACCCTAAACCCTGAACCTTGAAACAAATCGCAGTCCTGAAACCGTGAGGACTACGCCTACCTTCGCGGTTGCCTCCCGAAGGCCAGAGACACGGGGATGTAGGAGTTTCCCAGACCTTCCAAAATCCCTTAATTAAGGAGTATGCCTCAAATCATATTAGGGATCCTGTTATAGTTTAAAGGATACTCCTTAATTAAGGGATTTTGGAGGTAAGCAGAGTTTCGGGTGTAGGATTTGGGTTTAGATTCGAATGGTCCTTATCCTCTGGTTTTGTGCCTATATGTCGGGCTCCCGGGAGTTTCTGGAACTCCCGTGCGGCTGTAAGTGGGGCAGCTTAAGGGTTCGATGAGGGTACTTTATATAGGTGGTTGTCAAAATGGTGGTCCCCTTTTGGGTCCTTAATATAGTACGGCACCTAATATTTAGGGTACCCAAAAGGGGACCATAATTTTGACAACCACCCATATGAAGGTTCCTTGAATGCATTCCTTGAAGTGGTGCTCTGAGACCGCAAGAGTTCCTTTCAGGGCTTGCTTTAAGGCTATTGTTGTATGAGTGCCATATCGGTTTGAGGTTCAGGGTATACCGGTGCATGTACCCATATAGTAGATACCCAGTATGTGCAACGGTCCTAAACTGTAAAACGGAACCCCTTAAAAGGCCCAGAATAAACTATACAGGTACATGGGCCCTAAGGCGTAGAGGACTGGAATTTGAAACCGGGCATCGCAGCCATGAAGCTATTATAGGGGCTTAAATAATTACCAATACTATCTTGGTGGGTAGCTTATTATAACTATAGAAAACCCCGTTCTAATTTGTGCCCTATAGTGACTGGTCATGTTTCTGCACTAGGATCCCCTTCTCCAAAATACGGCCCAAAACCCGAAACCCTAAACCCCACCCTAAACCCTAAATCATAGGGACCCTATGACTAAACACCGGACCCTAAACCCTACCTTGTTTTTTCAAGGGCACACAACCGTCTATGGATGAAAAGCCCCAAGCCTGGTACTGTCGATATTCGGACTTGCCTCAGCTAAGCCATGAGTTCGGGAAGCACGCCAGAAAGACACAAAGACCACATATTCTGTGCATATTCATCTGTATGTGTATATATATACACATATGAATGAATTATTTATGTACAGCCAGATCACATACTCTCTCTCCCTCTCTATGTATGTATATATATATATATATACACATATATGAACTTAGTCTCATCCCAGCAAAACCCTGAAACAAAACACGGAATTCCTTTCTGAATTAAACTTCTCAGTTAAGGACAATGAAGGCCCCTTTTCTGCCACCCTTATCGTAGCCCTTATAGAACCCTTTAGAGGCACCTTCTTCTGCGCAGTAAGTCGCCCCATAAGCTCTGAAGTCGCGCTCTCTCAGACCAAAGCCATCCTTATGAGCCCTTTAGAGAAGCCCCTCTTCTAAGCAGAAGTTTGAATAAACTAGAGTCTGGGGTGTTTATACTATAATTTCTTCTAGGGGTCCTGATTACATTTACACGATATTATACCCCGAAATCCTAGTCCATTGATTGAGGCTTCCGATTTGCTACCTGACTACGGCCCCCTAGCTACAGGGACCTTTTGTGCTATCATTAGGCCCCCAAAAACCACATCCTCATGAGGAGTTTTGGCAATTGAACTCCAGAATACATGGACTCTCGTGGCTGATGATAAAACAACCCTAAACCCCAAGCCCTAAAACCATAAAATCCTAAACCCTAAAACCCTAAAAAAATCCCTGTTTGAGGCGCCAGGCATCGACGATGCCCGATTCTTCGAAGAGCTTCGGGAAGCCTTCCAGGGGCCTGAGACTTGGGTTTCGGGTGTAGGGTTTAGGGGTTTAGGCTGTAGGGTTTCCGAGGACCCCCACGTGCCCTTTAAAGGGCTCTGATAGTTCTCATAAAGAGGTAATTTAGGGCTACAATAAGGGGTAGTTGGGGGGGTCTAGGTCGGGTGTAGGGTTTAGGGCCTTAGGGTCTATGGGCTTTAAGCGGTTTAGAGTTTCGGGTGTAGGGTTTAAAGCGTCGGGTTTCGGGTTTAACTAGGTTCCTGAGTAGTACCCTTTTGCTTCTTTTTAGGTTCCCCTTATTAAATCCGAACAGTAGGAAAAGGGGTGCCGTCATCATAAAGGGGCTATTCAGGAACCTAGTATAGTAGCCTCCGCACTCAAAACCCATGTAGTACCCTTATAGACCCCTTTAAAGGAACCCATATAATCCCTTTTGAAGGAGCGACACTAATAAGAGGCCGGCCACAGGTTCTGTTGTCATGTTGTGTTTTGATTATTTTTGGGCGCGAGGTTTAGGGTTTAGGGTTTAGGGGGGGGGGAGCTTGCGATGGTCAACTTTCCTGTCCCTTCCTCCCTGCTCCCACCCTCCCTCCCTCTCTCCCTCAGCCTTGCACCCGAAACAGCGTCTGTCCTGCACTCGCCAAGGCTTGGGATTGATAGCAAGGCACAGCTGGAGGCTTGGGCGAAAAGCGTCGGCTCTGTTGCTGCTTGTCCTGTTTCTCACCTAAACCGTGAACCTCAACTTGAACCCCCCAAACCTTGCAATCCCGAACCCGAAATGGCTAGGTTCCTAAGTAGGGCCCGTTTGCCCTTCGTAGTTGTGTGGGTTCTCTTGCGAAGCCGAACAGTAGCAAAAGGGGTACCCTTGTCATACAGGGGTTACTCAGAATCCTACCCTAAGGGTCCATGTACCCACATAGAGATACATGAGCCCCAAAGTATCTATATAGGGACTACATTAAGCCCAATGTATATACTATATGAGTACATGGGCCCTTAGGGCTAGATAGACTCAGAATCCTAGACCCTAAACCCTAAGCCCTAAACCATAAACCCTAAACCCCTACATAAACCCTACTAGATAGGGGTGGAGTCCAGCAATAACCTGTTGCTGAACCCCAACCCCAGCCACAGTCTTCAAAACCCTATGGATCCCTTATAGGAGCCCTTTAAGGGAACCCTTATAGACCCCTTTAAAGGTCCAGGGTTTAGGGGTTCAACCCCAGCACAGTGTTGCGGATGAGGCTGCAGTTCGTCTCAAGAGCTGCAGGGATGACCCCTAAGGGTCCAAGTACCATTAAGGGATCTGTTATAAGGGCTTAGGCTCTAGGGTTCCTTTAAAGGGCTCCTTTAAAAGGCTCTATTTTCATGGTCTCGGCTTCAGGTAGTAACCCTTATAGCATCCCTTAAAGGAGCCCTAAAAGGCTCCTTTTAACCTCTTCCTTTAAAGGGTACTCCAGAAAGTTGGAATATGGATTAATGGTAGGATCCCCTATAATTTACCTTAAAGGGGTTACGATAATGATATTCCGACTTTCTGGCTTCTACCCTAGGTACAGGGATGACTGGGATGTTGCCCAAAGGATCCATGTACCTTAAGGGTTCCTTTAAGGGTTCCTTTAAAGGGTTTGTATAAGGGTTCTATAGGTTTAGGGTATTAAGGGTCCATGGTAGCTTTATAGTAGATACATAAGCCCTAAAGGGCCCCTATATAGGCACTTTAAGGCCTAAGCATATACTACATGGGTACATGGAGCCTTAGGGGTTGTATACCTATAGCCTCCATTGTAGTTCCTTTTTTTGGTTAACCAAAAACTCTATTAGTATAGTATCCTAACCATAAAACTGGTGCACCAAAAAAGGAACTACAATGGAGACTATAATAGCTAGTTTGAACTATCGTAGCCTACTTTGCTGCAGCGCCCGTAATGTAGAAATTTCATGGGGCCCTCACAAAACCAGTAGGTTATGTTCAGGCCCGCATGTGGTTCGGTTTTCAGGCTGAAGCCCAAGACAGGGGGCGATGCAATTCTGTAGATCACTGAGGGTCCAAAGCACCTAAGACAGTAGAATGTCGGCTTTCCAGACTAGGAATTGCCAGTATGAATGGGGGAAGTATGCTGCAGAAAAGTACCTAGGACCAATTGGGGATGCCATTGGCGTACGGATGCGACAGGCCTCCCCCCTCCCGACCTTCCCCTCCCAACGCCCCCAAGTCCAAGTGCCCTTGAAAGGGGCTCGGATAGTTCCCATTAAATAGTTTGGGGCTACAATAGGGGGTAGTTGGGGGGTCTAGGTCAACCCCAAAGTTAGACAATAGCCGACCTTCCCTTACCATACCCTTTGGGAACCTGGTAGTACCCTTTAAAGGAACCCTTGTAGCACCCCTCAACCCCAAAGTTAGACAACAGCGTGCTCAAAGAGCCCCGCACCCCTTCGAAGAATATTACCCCAAGGGTCCAAGTACCCAAATAGTAGGGTTTTAGATCTCAAAATCCATACCCCTAATGGTTTTTGGACCTTGAAACCCTACTATTTGGGTACTTGGACCCTTAGGGTTATCTAAACCGTCGTGAGACACCTGTATACGCTATAAGGTGACCTACTGAACCAGAGCACCCAGACCTTCTTCACATACCCACCCAACAAGGGCTCTACGTACCTTTATAGTAGACGCTTAAGCCTTAAAGGGGTGCCTATATAAGTACTCTACGGCTTAAGTACAGACGGTTTGGGTACATGGAGCCATTAGGGCCACACAATGGGTGGAGCCCTTCTCTGAATCCTCTGTGGGTGCTGCCAATCGGGATATGCAGGATTATTAAGACTGCCAGGGCGGTTGTTGACTTTAGGGCTTAGGGTATTATCGATCTATCTATCTGTCTATCTACCTATCTACTTATCGAGCTATCCATTCGTCTGTCTATCTGCCTATCTGTCTGTCTATC
Organism: Symbiodinium sp. CCMP2592; assembly: GCA_905221615.1. Classification (NCBI taxonomy): domain Eukaryota; class Dinophyceae; order Suessiales; family Symbiodiniaceae; genus Symbiodinium; species Symbiodinium sp. CCMP2592. The sequence goes on from CAJNDT010003791.1 coordinate 422,219, forward strand.
TATCTCCTTATCGTCGATCTATCATCTACCATCCTTCTGTCTTTCTTGCTTCCTTTCTGAATTCTTGTCATTTTATCTATCTATCTATCTATCTATCTGTCTAAGGGGTGATGAAAGTTGCTGACAGTTCCTTTTTGATTACAGACTTAGGGGTACTTAGAAATATCTTTAAATCTTTGGTTATTATAACCCCTAAGAAACAGCAACAAGTTATAATTTTTGCAAGGGGTCTAAATTCGGTATAGGCAGGACTCTCTCCGGGCGCGAGGGAGGCCACGGATCCCTTGTCTAGCAAACCAATAGGCCGAAACGAGGCAACGGACACAATATGGCGGCCTCAATAATGACCTATACTACTATACTATGTTAAAGGCTCCTTATTATTAACGTCGACACAACCAACAACCGTCGGCTTTCTGAACTCCTACGCATAAAACCGCATTACATGTTTTTGTGGTTGCCGCGACCTGAAGCATGTAGACACGAATGTCAAGAGCAAAGTCCGAGGTCAGATGTAGGCATATGTAGTCAACAGTCAACATGTTCCTCAGTTTTTCGGTTGACTCCAGCGCAAGCGACAAAGGACTTTTGACTGTTTGCATTGACGTTCGAAGGTGTTAGGGGTGGGTTTTGTTGACACATGTGTGCAGGTCGTGCGCATGGCAAGTGCCGTGAGCCTTGTATGAATGAAATTTCAGGATCTGCAATACCCGCAGACATCCGCAGACTATATCCAGTTTGGCTGGCATGATATTTGGGGTGTTCAGTACTTGTGCCAGGATGCCGACGGCAGCTCGTTTTCCCTCATGGTGACGTTTGTCATCTTTTTGGGTGATTGTGTTTGGTGGTTGGTTGCAGACATGTTTGCTTCAATTGTCCCCGATCATGTGGGCCCATGATCTTTTACTAGGCGGGCATGTTTTCTACGGTTCCCGGCGCTTTCCCAGTGTGAAACGTGTCATCTGCATTCAACCAAAGCTCTGCACCGCAGCGTCATGGGGCGGCTAGTACACTGCACAAACAGACGGGGGAAAGACTATGTTCCGCAACAGTGTTGGCAGCCCGCCCACGTGCGACAGCCCTGCAAGACGGTTGATGGATTCGAAAGAAACCGCCTTGTTGACATGGTGTGGTAAAACTCGGAGTAATTCGGCAAGCAAGACTATTGCACAAACAGCTGAACAGATTCAGAGTAAACTCGTGGACACATGTTGGCAAGTCGGCCACATGTTGGCATCGTTCACCCATATTCAAAGACGAGAGCATTTGACTTTCGACCGATGCCGACAGAAGCACCCATCCATGTTATTATTTTGTACACCTTGAACATCCAAGTTCAAAGGCGTGGCTATCGTTGCAGCAGGTGTTCAGCATCGTGGCTGCCATCCTCATGATGGGCAATGTTGAGTTCACAGAGGCGTGTCGTGTTGTGCCCCAAGTCTTCAATCGACTACCAGTTCTTGTTGCCCGCAGGGGCTCAGTAACTTCCGACATTTCGGAACCGACGGCCTTCTGCGTTTCCGAACTTGTGGTTCGACTGTCGGAGCATATGGTCTGTTTACGACTGGGGTTTAAATCATTTACGCATGTTGCACAGCCTCTGACAGCATATGTGGTTTGTCCAAGTTTGGGGTCCAGCCGCTCGCATACAGATGCATGTACACCTGAGCCCCTACGCTGCAATTTTCCCACGCTTCAAGCATGCAAATCGGGTGTTCCAATAACACACGCGAGTAACAGAGCTGTCTGGATAATAATAGGAGCAGCATTTGCTAACTGAAAGGTTTTGTGTTTTATTGGTTTTGTTCACGGATCCACCCAGGGTGCTGAGGCTGAAGGGTTCGATTAATATTTATGTTTGAAACTTCCAGTTTCGGGCGGCGGAATCTAGGTTATTATTGGGGATATACCTTCCCATAACGGTCAAAAGTTTTTCTTGTCCGTCAAGAATTTTCAAGGCAGGGTCCTGCAGCACGAAACCCAGCCAAACAGCGATGCACAGTACAAATGAGGCTTTACCTAAGCTTGCGTCACCATGACATCGCAGCCTCACAAGCTTGTACTATCCTTAACTTAACGATGTGCTCTATACTAGACACAGGCAACCTGTTCTCAACGTCCCTTCCTCCAAAATGTGTTTGCCTGGAGCCGTATCAGGGCCTGGTATGCAAACCCCCGGTGCATACAGGACCCCTATACTATAAAGCCATTACAAAAAATCGTACCCAGGAACTTTGCACTGTAAGGACCTTATGAGTCTTGTAATTAATTACTCCAGAAAACTCCTGACAGCCCCCGAAACCGAAACCTTAATTCAAGCACTTATAGAACCCACATAGAACCCTTAAGGTTGCCCTGACGAGAGCTCGGCGAGCCACCCAACAACCCCAAGACCTTCTCAAAACCGTTCAGTTCCTCCTATGGATCCCAGATAAGACCGATAAGCTTGCAAGATACCAAAATCCTATACAATTTCTTGGCGTTCTTCTGGTTGGCTCTTTGGACTCTAACTTTTGGGCTTCTGCATGAACTATATTAAGGAGGCTAAAAGTTTATCTTTTAGGAGAGGTTCAGAAGTCAGCCAAGAATAGAAAAAACCTGTACATCCGAACACCCATGCAGAACCTTTACAGAGGCCTTGTAAAATCGTAATGCTCTTGTAGAACCTGGTCGGCTTTTGGACGAAATGCTTGAGCTCTGCAACCCCATACCCTAAACCGTATAACCCTAAACCTGAAAACCCACCCTTGCAGCAGCCCCTTGATTCGATCCCTGAAAGGGCCCTTAAAGGGAACCCCTATAAGAGTTCTCAAAAGAAATCCTTAAAGGGACCCTTAACGGAGATCTCAAAGGAGTCCGTTAAGCCAGGCCGGGGAAGCCGCGGCACTCAAGGATGAGGCTGCAGTTGCAAAGGCCAACGGCCAAGTGGCTTTAGGGATTGTGGGACTTCGGGGGAAGGGGAAAAGGGTGATAGGGTGCAAGGTTTAGTAAATTTACGGGTTGAGGGGCTAGTATTTGGGGGGTTACAGCGGTTAGAATTGCAGGCTTTGGCGGTTAGGGGTTTATGGTGCAGAGGTTGGGGGTGGAGGATTAAGGGATTTGGGATATAGTTTTGTGGCTGTCACGGGGTTTTATATAGAGAGTCCGTTGGAGTAACTAGGGGTTTATTGTTTCATAGGGCCTGTGGTGGAGTTTTAGGGTCTATGTTTTGTTGTGTGGTTTGTGTAGGGGTTCTTGTTGGGTGGCGCTTCTGAACAATGTCTGCAAGGCATTGCAAGACCAGGGCTTTGCGGTTTAGGGTTCTGGGGTGCCCATTTGGGTCTTTGAGAGGTTGAACGCTAGTCACTTTACCTATGCGAATTTGGGAATATTTGGGCCAGGGTTTCCTGTTCGTTCATGTTTGTTCCCGATTATCTACGATAGTGCTCATGTCAACCCCAAAGAGCATGAGAGTACCGGGCCGGGGGTTTCACACGATAAGATTTTACTTGGTGTTCTTCTGCTTGGCTCTTAGGGGTATTTGGGGGGGGGTAGGGTTCAAGATATTTGGGAGTTTAGGGTTTAGGGATATAGGGTTATAGGGTTATGGGGTTAAGGGTGTAGGCTTTAGGGTTAGGACTTTAACTTTTTGGGCTGGCATATAATAAGATGGAGGCTAAAAGTTTAACTTTTTGGAGGGGTTCAGAAGTTAGCCAAGGACCCTAAATCCTGAACCCGGCGCTATCAACCCTAAACCCTGAACCTACCCTTTCTATGACAGCTTGCATCGGCTGGTTTAGGGTTGAGGGTTTTGGGCCAAGCGTTTTCCAGGAAGCAAAGCTGGCATTTGGGTTTAGGGCCAAATTCAAGGCTTATGGCTAGTATCGTGCCGCTTTTGCTATGATGTCCGATTAGGGCGCGTTGGTGAAGCAATCAGGTTTCTGTCTTACCTAAGTCCTAAACCACTGAAACCAAAGCACAGAGTAGCATCATCCAGTCCTTGGCGCTTGACCTCAAACCTGATTGTGATATTCAAACATTCAATGGCCAGGGATCTCGGGCATTGAGGACTTGAGGATACTGGGGAGTGTGTGTTGATATTGGAGTTGAGTATTAGGACAGTGTCCCAAACCTTCGTTATGCTGGGTCTGCTGGAGAAACACTGAATCTTACGGGCCCAGCTCTTTTGTATGTATTCACTTTTGGTTTGTTCATTTATGCCACACACTGATGTTTTCATTACACGTTGTGTAGACGTTTCTTTTGCGGGTGAGGGGGAGATCTAAGCCCTAAACCCCTCAGAGAAACCCCTTTAAAGGAGCCTTTATGCCCATAAGCCCCTTAACGGGACCCCTTTAAAAGAGCCTTGATGCCCATCCCTTGAAACCCTAAGGCTCCATGTGCCCATATAGTATATACTTAGGCCTTAAAGTACCTTAAAGTACCTATACAGGGACCCCTTTAAGGCTTAAGTATCTACAATAAAGGTACATGGAGCCTTGAACCCTAAACCCCAAACCCTTATGATATTCTTTATAGAACCCTTACAGGAACCCTATAAAAAGGATCCCTTAAATTGGTACATGGAGCCTTTGGGAAAGGGCATCCCTAAACCCTAAACCCTAAACCCCAAACTCAAAACCCTAAACCCTAAACCCCAAACTCAAAACCCTAAACCCTAAACCCTAGGCCCATCCCTTTAAAGGGAGTGCCGGCACCACTTGGGGCCCGGAGCCTCGAGCAGCCAGGCCTCCGACCTCCTCGGTGTGGATGTCGAGGTGCGAGTTTCCGAAAATTCGGTTTGGGGTTCCTTTAAAGGGTTCTTTTAAAGGGTACCTTTTTTGGGGCCCTTAAAGGGATTTATAGGGGTTCTATTAAGGGTTTTGGGGTTTGGAGTTTCCGAAAATCAGGGGTACCTTAGGGTTCCTTTAAGGGTACCTTTTTTTGGGGTCCTTAAAGGGATTTCTAGGGGTTCTATTAAGGGTTTTGGGGTTTGGAGTTTCCGAAAATCAGGGGTACTTTAGGGTTCCTTTAAAGGGTTATATACTATAAGGGTACTATGAGGGTTCCATTGAAGGGCTCTATAAGGGTTTAGAGTTGCCGAAACTTAGGGGCTCCTCATGTTGGGGTCTTCATAATAAGGATCCTGCTATTTAGGGTACTACATTAGGGTCCCCCATTTTCGGAAACTCCCAGGTGGCGTTCGGAGTGTGTGCTTTGCTGGGTTCCTGAGTAGCACCCTGTTTAAAGGGCTTCTTAAAGGGTTCAAGAAGGGTCCATGCATCCAAATAGCATATACTTTGGCTCCAAGGTACATATATAGGGACTACTTCAAGGCCAACGTGTATAATATACGGGTATATGGACCCTTAGGGTATGAGTGTATTACGATTTGGGCCAAGGTGACTTTTAGGCGCGCTTTAAGCGTTTAGGGTTTACGAGTTTATGGCTGAGGGGTTTCGGGTTTAGGGGTTAGGATTGAGGGGGAGTCTAGGGTTAAGAGGCTTGAAGTGATCCTGGTTTATGTCGCAGGGGTTTTGCAGTTTGGTGGTACGCTGGTCAGCAGAAAGTCAGGTTGACGATTGAAGATAAAGACAGCAGTTAATGAATCCGCACAAAGAATACCCCTAAACCCACAGCGGCGCGGTCCTCTATTGCTGTGTTTGACGTTCCCTGTGTAGGGTCTTTAGCATAAAACTAAACACAGCAACCAAATCAACTGCCTGGAGCAACGGCCTTGTCCTGGGATCATAAACCCAGACTGTCCATATAATACTACGATTAAGGAATCAGGCCCTCGAAGGCCATCCTATTATGGTTTTAAGTTTTAAGGACCTAGTTCACCTAGTGGGGAAGCCGCAACTTGAAGAAGAGTTCATCAAACTTAGCAAAACCCTCAAGCCCAAAATTTCTGAGAAGCCACAATAGTGGAGGGGCTTGGATTCTTGAGGGCCATTGGATGTTGTGTGTTCTGTTACCAAGAACTCCAAACTTTGAACCCCCAACCTTCAAACCACTACACCCTAAACCCGGAACTCCTAAACCCCAACGCCCCTAAACCCTCTAACCCAACCCAAAATCCCCAAGCCCCTAAGAAGCTCTAAACCCTAACCTAAACCCCAAACCCTTGTAGATCCCTTTGAAGGAACCCAAAGCCTGCTAAAGCCCTTAGCCCTAAAATCAGAGGGGAAAAGGAGGGACCCTTAATGGGGACCCCTACCCTATAATGGGCTTTATAATGGGTATATAATAGCTATATCAAGGGTATATAACCCTAAACCCTAAACCCCTAAACCTTAAACCCCTAAACCCTCAACCCGTAAACCCCTAAACCCTAAACCTTAGGGGTCCTCATTAAGGGTCGCTCCTTTTACCCTTGGACTAAAGTGTGAGGCACCTGGCAGCAGTGATCTCCTCGCCCTTGTTTGCTGCAGCTGACGCACACCCTGAACCCTAAACTTAGGGGTACTTAAATACAGTTTTTAATTTTGGGTTATTATAATCCCTAAGAAACAGTTAAAATTATACGTTTTGCTAGAGTTCTAAGTTCAGTATAGAGTATTGGAAGCTATCTAATTAGGCCCCTCTGGTTGGGTTTACGGTTTAGAGATTTGGGGGACCGCGTTGTAGCATGTCAGAAATGCTTAACTTAAGGCCGTACGAATTGGGCCAGTACACTTGAGGCGCACTTGCCCCTACTTGCAGCAGGCGAAGGGTCTAAAAGAGGCCGCGATACTCGAAGCTTTCCACAGCAGCAGCTGTAGATCCAAATGGCAGGCATTCAGATATACTTTTGGGGTTTAGGGTTTTGGGGGGTTTATAGAGTTGAGGCTTTAGAGTTGACTTGGATACGACATGTAGTTCGGACTGCGGGCTTCGCCATGGAGCTGCAGGTATGTCGCTTAATGTGCAAGTTGGGCTACTCAGTGGCAAGACCGTGGCCGTGCAAGGAAGCTTGGATGAAGAGGTGGGATCGTTTTGGCTATAAACCTTATAAACCCTAAACCCTAAACCTTATAAACCCTAAACCCTAAACCCTAAACCCTAAACCCTAACTTAGACCCCAGGCCCTAAGCCCTTGACCTTAAACCCTAAACCTAAAGCTTCAACGCTAAACCGTAAACCTTACTAAACCCTACACCCTAAGCCCGAAGCCAAAAACCCTAAACCCAGAGCCCTAAGCCAAAAGCCCTGAACCAAAAGCCCTAAACCCAAAGCCCTAAACCAAAAACCCTAAACCCTAAACGCCCCAGACCTTCCAAAATCCCTGAATTCAGGAATGTGCCTTAAACCATATTAGGGATCCTGTTATAATTTAAAGGATATTCCTTAATTAAGGGATTTTCGAAGGTCTGGGCCCCTTGGAGGTGGGATCGTTTCGGCTTCGGGCGCAGAAAGCCCATGGAGTCGGAAAAGGGCGCCTTGTGGCCTCTTCCGGGAGGGTTCTCGACGCTTGGGCTCCTTTACGGGATCTTTAGGGGTTCCTTTAAGGGATCTATTGGGCTTAGGGTTTAGATTATTTCGCGGTTTAGGGTTTAGGGTTTAAGGTATTCGTGGGTTTAGGGTTATAGGATTATACGGGTTAAGGGTGTAGGCTTTTTAGTGTTAGGACTTTAACTTTTTGGGTCTCTATATGAACTATAACAAGGAGGCTAAAAGCATAACTTCTAGGAGGGGTTCAGAAGTCAGCCAAGGAGGCATCTGCGACGATCAAGGCTTCCAATGTGCAGGACGGTGATTTTCTAACGTTGCAGGTAAGCCGATGTCAAATCCAAGCCTCACGGTTGACTTTTGCTGCTATCCTTGGCGATGGGTCTGTCGTGACCTGGGGTGCTTTTTCAACTGGTGGTGATTGCAGTTCAGTGAGGAATCAGTTGCAGAATGTCGAACAGATCCAAACCACTCGGGTCGCCTTTGCGGCAATTCTTGCAAATGGATCCGTCGTGACTTGGGGTGATCCCTGCCGCGGTGGCAACAGTTCAGCCGTGCAGGAACAGCTGAAGGATGTGCAGCAGATCCAAGCCTCTGGCGGTGCTTTTGCTGCTATTCTTGGCGATGGAAGTGTCGTGACCTGGGGTGATTTGAGAGCTGGTGGTGATAGTCATTATGTGCAGCATCAGCTTAGCAATGTGCGGCAAATCCAAGCCTCTCTTGCCGCTTTTTCTGCTGTTCTTGACGATGGATCCGTTGTGACTTGGGGTGATGGCCGCTATGGTGGTGACAGCAGTGCTGTTCAAGATCTGCTGAAGAATGTGCGGCAGATCCAAGCCTCTAACCACGCCTTCGCTGCAATCCTGGAGGACGGATCTGTCGTGACTTGGGGTTATTCTCGCGGTGGTGGTAACAGTATCGCTGTGCAGGCTCAGCTGACGAAGGTGCAGCACATTCACGCTTCAAAAGCCGCTTTTGCTGCGATCCTTGCCAGTTCATGTGTGGTCACCTGGGGTGATGCTGCATGTGTTGGTGACACTGCTCTTTTGCGGCTGAATAACGTGCAACAGATCCAAGTCTGTGACGCCCGCGTGTTTGGCGACGCATTCGCTGCCATTCTAGGCGATGGATCTGTCGTGACATGGGGCGAAGCTAACAACGGAGGTGACAGTAGTGCCGTGCAGGAACGGCTGAAGGATGTGCAGCAGATCCAGGCCTCTGGCGGTGCTTTTGCTGCTATTCTTGGCGATGGAAGTGTGGTGACCTGGGGTCGGGCTAGCGATGGTGGTGACAGTCATGATGTGCAGCACCAGCTTAACAATGTGCGTCAAATCCAAGGCTCTGATGCCGCTTTCTGTGCTGTTCTTGACAACGGATCCGTCGTGACTTGGGGTGATGCTCGCTTCGGTGGTCACAGTAGTGATGTTCAGGCTCAGCTGAAGAATGTACGGGAAATCCAATCCACTGATTCCGCTTTTGCTGCCATTCTTGACAGTGGACGTGTCGTCACCTGGGGTTCTCCTCGCGCTGGTGGGGACAGTAGTGCTGTACAGGATCAGCTGCTGAATGTGTAGCAGCGTATCAAGCTGCCCGTAGTAGTGGGGTGGCACTCCTGAGACTTTGAGGTATAATTAAAACAACTGCCTCGGGATCCAAAAACCTACTGTTTTAGGGGTTAGATCCTCTAATTAAGGGGTCATAACCTACTATTTTGTAGGGTTTGGGTATAACAACTCCTGTATAATCCCAAAGGTTTACAGCCTAAGCTTCAGTTCGCCTCGGATGCTGGACAACTCGGGTTTAGGGTTTAAAGAGCCTGATTTGGTGAATTGGAAGCCTGCGTGCTTGCCACTGTACTGTACATGCAGTGAGACGACATTCTGCTAGAGAGGGCAACTCTCAAGAGGCTACTCTCCAAGAGGAAAAGGAGGGACCCTCAATGGGGACCGCTACCCTAGAATGGGCTATTTAATGGGTATTTAATAGCTATATTAAGGGTATATACCTAGGGGTCCTTATTAAGGGTCCCTCCTTTTACCCTTCGCTACTCGGCATGTCAGGCCTATCGAAACATCTAGTTGCCATTGCAGCTAGGTGTCCGTGTTCAATATCGGACTCCCCAAATCTGGTAAAAGACTGAGTCTGATAGACGTGTTGTAGTTCGGAGTGTCAAATCTGGATATGGTAGTTCTCTGAATTAGGGCCCTTAAGGCCCCCCCCCCCACCACCCCCCCCGAATGGTGCGGCAGCCAAATACCCCCAAAGGGACCAAAAGCTTTTAGAACTACTCATAGGCCATTTCGAAAGTATGGGAGTTTCCGAAAACAAGGGGACCTTATGTGGCCCTTATAATACGGATCCTACTATTTAGGATATTATAGTAGGGTCCCCTATTTTCGGAAGCCCCCGTATGATAGATGATGGACAGTCACTTCAAGCACGCGATTACACAACCCAAGGTAACATCAAACACATGATTACCTAAACCCAGAACCCATAATTCTCGTCCCCATCAGCAACAACATGTTGACGATAGCAGCAGGGGCAATCTCTCGGCCAGAAGCCGGAACTAGATCACACAATATCAAAAACCCCTAAACCCCAAACTGTCAAAGTGGAGATCAGCCTCTACCGTGCCTTAAACTCGACAGAAATCCTTGCTTCAAAGTTGAAGACACATATGTATGGGTAGTTGTCAAAATTAAGGTCCCTTTTTAATTTTGAGTACCCTAAATAATAGGTGCCGTATTACAACAGGGACCCCAAAAAGGGACCATAATTTTGACAACCGCCCATATACTATAGATGGTGTTGGCCCTGAACCCTATGAACCCCAAACCCTAAAACCCTACACCCCAAACTTACCCGGCCTCCTTCCCCTCAAACTTAAGCCCGGGCAATCAGCTCTGAACACTAGACCCTACTTGGAGGTTCATGGGACTTAGTAAGTACAGTTATAAGTACCTTAACTGGGGTTTTAATTAATTATACGTTCATAAGTATAGTTACGTTATTTATAACCCTAGTTACTAAGCGCCATGAACCTTCAAGTACATTCAAGCACTAAAATTAGGGACCCCTAAAGGATACAAGCATACGTACTTTATAGGGATATCCCTACCTTATTGGGCTTCATTATCAGGGGGTTTATATGGGATATCCCTATCCTAATTGTTGCGTATGTGCTTTTTTGGGGCCCTATAAAACCCCATTACTCCTGGTGACCATCCAGACTCTAAAGCAGAACCACAGGGTCCATGTATATTATTAACATTATGGAATTAGGTCCCTAAAATCACCATAGTAGGGATGCACTTTCGGAGCCTAATTCCATCATGTATGGTAGTACATATGGATCCTCTGGCAGAATCTCACAGCCTACGCATTTCGTCAAGACCGAAACCCGAAATCCCGAAGCCGCAATACCCAACACCTTACACCCCACAATCCTAAATCTCAAGTCCCAAACCCCTCAACAAACCCTATTCCTTCAATCCTCTTCTAGCCCTTTACGTAATAAAGCCTTAGAATGCAAAATCCTGCAATCCCCCCCCCCGCCCCCCCCCAACAACACGAACGAATACACAGCACCCTTTATTCGTTTAGAGCTTGGCAGCCTTATAACAGCCCCGTAAGATCCCAAGCCCCAAGCCGCAAAAATCCTAAATGCAAAACCTCATGGTTTAAGGTCAGGTTTCGGGGTTAGGGCTCTATAGGGGCCTTTGGGCGGTCCTGGTAGTCCTCTGAATCCTTGAAACATGAAACCATAAACCCTAAACCGTAAGCCCCGCATACAGGCGCTAAAGCCTGCGCTTCTGAAACGGCTGATCAAGGTCGGCTGCGTCCTCGGAGGAAAGCCAGGGAGCTTGCGGTTTTAGGGAAGTTGCGCCGGACTGATCCTTTTTAGGGTTTAAGGTTTAAGATAATTAGTGTGGTTTAGACTTTAGGATTTAGGGGTTTCTATTTCTTGGTTTAGCAGGGTTTAGTGTTTCGAATGGGTTAGTTCATGAGAGTGTGATATGGCAAGGGTTCAAGCGCTTCCTGTTGCTGTCTCTTCAATTGGGGTTTGGAAGGATTCCGCATATATCTTTACTGCAGAAGTTTGTTTTGAGGGTTTGGGTTGACTGTTCGCTTACGGGTTTCAATGCTAAACCCTAAAACCCCAAAGCCTTGAAGCTAAACCCTAAACCCTAGATTCCAAATGCAAGGGTTGTTTTGCAGGGTTTAGGTTTACTTTAGGGTCTATATACCCACATAGTATATACTACGGGCCCAATACACCTTTATAGGATTTACTTTGTCAACAAAATATGTACTATTTGGGTGCATGGACCCTTAAGGTTAGAGGCTGTAGGGTTTGCAGCAGTTTAGGTGTGTTCGGTTGGGGGCTACGGTTCAAACACGGCAGCAACAACTGGGTTTGATAGGTGGTGCAGGCGGGGCTGTCTTCAATGGGTTTATGTCTCTTCAGCTACGTGCTGGTGTGCATGTGGAGGAGAGGTTTCGTGCGCGCTGTTTCTCGCTTAGGCGTTTGATGGAAAAAATCGCCGTTCCCCCACAGTGTCCTCGTTTCGGTGTATGTGAACTATGTAGCGACAGTCGCAACTGCGATCACGTCGTGTAATGGCCACGCAACTTTTTTTACAAAAAGGTCCCGGGAATTAGCCCAGGAGGGGTCCACGCACCAATATTTGCGATATCTGCATGCTAAATTTCTATACGGAAAGCCCTTTTAGGCTTGAGAAATTTATTGCGTACCCAAACCCTTCTCGGACCCGTACAGTTGACATCCTTTCAAAGACCTGCAATAGCCTATGAAACGCTGCCCTCTGACGGCCTAAGCTAACATCTGAAAGTTGACATCCTCCGCCTGTAGACACTCGCAACCTAATCCCAGCCGTCTCATAAGCCCTACCTTCTTAGCTGTATGCTGCATATTTGTGATGCTAGAATGTAAAAGATGTACCATAGGGTCCATGTACGTGTACTCTCCCGAAACCCTAAACCCGTCTCAAAGACGGGGAGGAGAAAGCCCTCTAGTCGGACACTCTGGGCTCTGGGCTCACATAGGGGCCTGAATAATCAGAATAGGGCTTCTTTAAGGGCTTCCTTTAAAGGGGTCTAACCAGGGTCTCCTTGAAAGGTATAAGGGTACTATAATATACAGGCCTGAATAAATAGAATAAGGTTTTGGGACCCATTATACTATAAGTACAATAGGGAACCACCAACATTTTATAGGTAACTATGAAGGCCGCTATAGAGTACCTACAGCCTCTATTGTAGCTACTTCTTGGTTCCCGTTGTCCTTCGTTCAATCATCCTAAGCATGAGTTTGGTGAACTTGCAGAAGGAACCACAAGTATGAATGCAGGGTATAAACAGGTAGGGCGTAGGGTTTAGGGTTCAGTGTTTTTTGGTATGAACTCCTGATGCCACATGGGAGTTTCCGAAAATAGGGGACCCTGATATGGTAATTACCCTAAATAGTAGGATCCTGTTCATAAGGACCCCAACTAATGTACCCCTAATCCTCGGAAACTCCAAAATCTGAACCAAGTGCTGCCGAGGCAGAGACGTGACGCAGGCAAATCGCACGGCGACTCAGGCGAAGGCAGCGGCTGATGCAGTCGCCCGGCTTCTGCCGCATGCTCAGATCAGGCTTTGGCGGGCTTATAGCCTTGTCTTAGGGGTACCTAGAAATTTATGGTCACCCCCCCCCCATGACAGACCATCCCCTTCAAAACATCGCTCCCACCGGCGTGTTCGTGCTTTTTCCGGGGTATCGAGTTTGAGCCCTCCGAACGTATCCCTGGAACCACCAAAAGACTGAGACCAGAAAGCAGCACGATAAGGTGCGCGGGTGTCCTACCAAGAAAGGAATTACAGAGCACACGTGTATGGATGAGGGTTGTGCTGATACACTACATAGTAAGCACTACACAGTAATCTTACTTGAGTCATATATAGAGCAGATTCCAGCATTTCCAAAATTTGCAAAATTTGCAAAATTCTCTCCCCTAACTTTCCGGATTTCCAAAATTTCCAAAAATTCCAAAATTTCCAAAATTTCCAAAAAGTCCGCCCTTATGTTTTGGAAAAATCCTGTCGACTAGGTCGGGAAATTTTGGAAATTTTGGAAATTTTGGAAATTTCAGAAATCCGGAAAGTTAGGGGAGAGAATTTTGGAAATGTTGGAAATGCTGGAATCTGCTCTATATATGACTCAAGTAAGATTACTGTGTAGTGCTTTTAACACTAACGTTGACATTTATATTAATGCTTTTATTACGAATATGCACATTACTATTACTATTATTAACATTAATACTCCTACGCCTACCAATAGTCATATTCATATTGATATTAATGCCAATACTAACAGACACCTGCGTATACTAATGCCCGCAGATATACATACCACTATCTGAAAAGCAAATATATCAATGCAGTCGTGTACTAACGTAGTATATTCGTATTTAATTTGTCAAATACCCAGTTTCCAACGTGACAATATACTACTTGTTAACGTCTGATTATACTGTATTGATATGCTAACTTTCTAAGACACGAATACTGTAATATGCAAGTACACTGACACATGGCAATGGTATACTAACATATGGATATACCAAAAAAGTTGTTAGATAATATACGAATATGACAAATGAAGTAGCATACCAGGATACTCATACACTAATATGTTAATAATCGAAGATAATAGCACACCACTATACTAATGTACTCATGCACGAACGTACGCATGCATTAATATACTAAGAGCATACAAACATACAGGTATACAAACATATTACTGTTCGAATACATTATATTGTGTTGGTATACTAAGCTGTTTATATAATCTATCAGTATACTAACATATCAAAACTAATTATAGTATTGATACGCATACTAGCACGTCCGCGAATATTACACTGATGTTAAATTCATCATTAAGACTGATTAAAACTGACATCGACATTGGCACTGGCATTAACATTAAATTATCACTAAATATGCTAGTGTACTAATATACGAATACTGTAAAAGGCAAGTACACTGACATGTTCACATGCCACTATGCCAACATATTGATATACCTATAAGCTATTGTTCGAATACATTACTGTCTTATATTAAGCTCAAAATGTACGAATCAATCAGTATATTCACATATCAAAACTATTTCTAATACTGATACTAATACCAGCACTTCTGTGAATAATAAACAGATACTAAAACCAGCATTCAGACTGATACTAATACTAACACGAGTACTCTTACTGACATTGACATCGACACTGGCACTAACACCAGCACGAACATAATCACGAGTTCATATTTACGATTATTGATATGTATATTTTTATTCAATACGAATACTAATACTGATGCTAATACTAATACTAAATACCAATACCAATACTAGTACTAAAGCAATACCCATCCTAGTATCAATACTACCACAAAACTATTACTCATATGAACACTGATACCAGGATTAGGACCACTACGAACAATGACAGCAGTACTAAGAATAGAACCAAGAACAATGCATATTAATCCTAACACTAATACTAGTACTAATACTAGCTACTAATTCTAATACTCATACTCATACCAATACTATTGTCACCACTACTGCTACTACTACTACTACTGCTACTACTACGACTACTACTACTACTACAACTACTACTACGACTACTACTACAACTACTACTACGACTACTACTACAACTACTACTACTACTACTACTACTACTACTACTACTAGTACACATACTTAATACTAAAACTAATACTGATACTCATACTAGTCACTAATACTAATACTAATACTCATACTAATACTAATACCAATACTAATGCTACCACTACTACTACTGTGCGACTTACGACGACTACTACTATTAACATCAATACACATACTTAATGCTAATACTAAGAGTCATACTAATTCGAATACTATTACTAATCCTATCCGTTGACAGATCCTGCCTGGGGACGCACGCCACCCTTCCCCTTCCCCACGACGGTCTGTCATGGGGGGGGGGGTGAGCAAATTTATTTTTAAGTCTTGGTTATTATTATCCTTAAGAAACAGCTAAAATCATAATTTTAGCTTGGGTTCTAAGTTCAGTATAGTTATTCTGTTTCTTCATCATGCGTGAAGTTGCAATGAACGATGACCGGGAAGCCCGCCCCCACTCCGTGATAGGGGGTTAGGGTTTAGGATTCGGGGCCTGGCATTTAGGGTTTAGGTTGGGTATATGGATGTGTATGCGTGCGTGTGTGTGCGTGTGACTTGTAGTTTCTTCTGTGTTGTGTTGTGTTGTTGCTTACTGCGTTGTTATTGCCATTTTGTTTGTCAGCTGCCTCGGTCTAACCTAAGAGTCCGCGTGCCCATGTAGTACATAAGTTGACGGCCAGGTACCTGCGTAGGACCGTTAAGGCAAACGTGACACAAGCACAGCTAGCAGTCAGAAGATATTGAAGTCAACCTCCAGGCTATATCAGCTAAACTGCCGTTTGGGGTTAAGCTTTAGGGTTACTCCTCAGAACCCTAAACCCCTAAACCTCCAGATCCTTATACAGGGACCTGAAAAATACCAATACTGTTTGGGGGTTCCTTATTATGATTAGAGTATATTTTACCCCGAAACCGTCTTCTAATTATTAAAGCCCCTATAGTATGATACGTAGTGCTCAGGTATGGCCGTCTCTTCAAGTGGCTGATCAAGCGCATCAACTCCTGCTTGCAAGCCCCTCAGAGCATCGGCGCGCTGAATGAAGGTATAAGAGTTCTTCCTATACGGGTACAGAGGACAAAGACAGTGTTGGTAAGGAGTACGTAGTGCAAATGCATTTGGCAATGTTGAATTTGCGTGGTGTTCCTTCAGATGAGGTGGCAACTGTGGCCACGTCCGGACAGGGGCAGATCATCGTGTCCGTGCCGTACAACCGACAGTTCCCCCCGGAAATCGTTGTTCGCACACATCCTCGCGATCGAAGCTTTACGGTATCAGGGTTACCAAGCCAATATTGGGTATGTTGCTTGGCAGTTAGGAGCAGTAAAGCCTAAAGCCCCGGCCCTGAATCCTCAACAGCCTCAAGCCCTTCTGAATCTTGCAGGGCCAGCCTCCCTGGTTCACTCTTAGTATTTGTTTGTTGTGTTGCGATTTCGGGTGTATGGTTGTCGATCGAGGTTGGAGTTGTGTGAAGTTTAGGCTACTGTAGTTGCCCCCTGCCCTCCCCGCCTGGCGCCTGCAAACGCTTTTCGCGCTTAGTCTCAATTCTTGGTCACGGGAACCACCAAACCTGCAGCACAACGGCACCTAAGCACAAGCAACCTGCATCTTATTCGAAAATCGGTCGCAAGGCCTGAACTTCAACCCCGGGAATCACCCGAAAACCCCCTTCCAAACCCTACAACCCTCCTCCCTCAAGGAAAATCTTAAAGAAGCCCTTCAATTGACTCTTATATAGTATCCCAAAAGGAACCCCTTTATGGTATGGCCGTCCCTTAGGTCTGAGGGCAAGAAAGCCACGGGCCAGTTCTTCGGCGTGCTTGACATTGCAGACTCCTCATCTCTGCTTTCCTAAAAGGATCCTAAGTTTGGCTTTAGTTTTTATGCTGTTGCTATATGCGTTTTGTTTTGAAAAGTGGTTGTCTAACTTTGTGAGGTTGTCCCAAGTATCTATATGGAGGGGGGCACCTATAGAAGCAATGCCATAGTAGTAAAGCCGATTACAGAAACTTTACGTTCCATGATGGAGCTACTTAAGACCGTTTGGCTTTGCCAGGATACTCCAGAAGATCGAGCTACTTAGTACAACATATTAAGTTACTCGTTTGCATGTAGGGTTTAGGGTTTAGGCTTTCGCTTGCATATTGGATGTGTTTTCAAGCCCGGCATGGTTAGAACCTCGCTAAACAATTCACTGCAGTCCAAGGCCACCCTATCACCCGGTATGATGCAGATGAATACATTGCATAGCAACCTGATTCTGAGCCTCCAGCGGCTACAGTCCCAAGCCAGATATCTAGTCACGGCTTTATACAATGTATATATATATATATGTATATATATATATATGCACGTCTCTCAAAACTATGGGGGTCGAAGGATCCTACTGTCACATGCTGCATAGAGGGATCCTTTAACTTAAGTACTGGAATCTCCGGTATTCTCGACACAGACCACCGGTTGATCCCGGGGCGGTCAGTCCCAACTGAACTCGCAGCGCCTGCAACTATAAAGAGACAGCCCGGAACCCTGAAGAAATAGCAGCATGGATGCCTAGCCGCCCAGCCCCAAACCCTGCAAAATAGCAGGTTATGACTCCTTAAGTATGGTGCACAACCCCTGAAACAGTAGGTTTTTTGGATCCCTTGGCAGACACCCATAGACTCTCAGTTGTACAATCTCACTTCTGCCACTGCTTATATACTCTGTCAGACACAAAAGGCATCCCTAAAAGCGTGAATTCGACATTCATGATCGTTCTTGGTTTTGGTTGTGGTGCTTGTAGAGAGTTCGGTGTGCCGGGTTAAAATTGCATAGTTTGGGCGTGATGTCATGGTGGCACGGTATATCTGAGCACAAGAAGGTTCTGGACAATAAAGACTAAAGTCCTATACCGAAACCCCGAAATCTAAATCGAACAATCCGAAGCCCTTCAACTCCCTCCAGAACCCTTTGTGGGTCCAAGCACCCACGTAGTGGATACTTTGGCCCTGAAGTACGATAGGGACTACTTTCAGGCCAAAGTCTATGTTATATAGGCCTGGGCTTTGGAGTACCATACTTTAATACTAATTATGTTTTTAAAGGAACCATTATGAAATAAAGTTTATGCTTTTTTCCCTGGTCACTTAAACCCTACACCCTACATGCTAACGGTACCCTGAAAGGAACCCGCTAGAGACACATGGACCCGTAGAGTTTATAAGTTCCTTGATCTATCTTGGTGCTTCCTTATTGTCTTCATAGTATATACTCTACCTCAACATTCCAATTTTAGCTATTAAGGCGCCTGTAGCACATGCTTTAAGAGCTCTTCTGGCAAGGCTGGCTTCGAAAGCTTTGAGCACAACTCGCCAGAGGGCCTGGGTTGAGAGTTTAGATCCGCTTTAGGATTAGTTTAGGGTTTAGGGTCAGTTTAGGGTTAGCGCAAGGCTTAGGATTTGTTCAGGGTTTAGGGTCAGTTTAGGGTTAGTGCAAGGTTTCGGGTTTGTTTAGGGTTTAGGGCTAGTTCTTGGTTAAGGCCTTGCATTGCGGGGGTTTGTAGGGTTAGAGATAAGCCCTAAACCCCGAGACCTAAACCGTGAGAGATTGAGGTTTCAGGGTTTACGGTGCAGGCCTTTAGGTTTGGTTTGGAGGGTTTTGTGTTTAGACGGTTTGAGGTTGATACTGTAAGGCTTGGTGTCTAGGGTCCAGGGATATCTGGGGCATATCGGGGTTTTCGCAAGGGTTCCGATGGGAGTTTCCGAAAATTAGGGGTACCTTAATTTGGGGTCCTTATAATAAGGATCCTTCTATTTAGGGTACTATATTTAGGGTCCCCCATTTTCGGAAACTCCCAGATTTTGACGGATGTGTATAAGATTGGTTGAAGCCTGTTCGGGCCTACGGGTTCAGAGGTTAGGGTTTTTCAAGGGTAAAGGAGGGACCCTTCATAAGGACCCCTAGGTATATACCCTTAATATAGCTGTTATATACGCATTATATAGCCGATTATAGGGTAGGGGTCCCCATTAAGGGTCCCTCCTTTTCCGCTTTGAGAGCCTCGTACCGCTTCAAGCCTCTCCAGAAACGCCCCAGCAAGGAATCCCGGCATCTGTTTCGAAGTCTGTTCTTGCTTGATGGTCGCTGAGCTGTAAGCCTCTGCAGCTAGCTAGGTTCCAAAAACAACATAAGCGTAAGTATTTTACAGGGATACCCCTACCTCATTGGGCTACATTGGGGGGGGGATTAAGGGCCCTACTCAAGCTTCCGCACTGCCACAAAAGCCGCCTAAACCTAACCAAAGCGGGCTTCAAAAAGGCTTTGGGAGGCTGCTAAACCCTAAACCCTAAACCCTAAACCGAAGCCATGGAGCAGAACAAAGTTGAGCAGAGACTATCCTAGAGGCTCCTTATGGGAGTTTCCGAAAATTCGGGGTACCTTATTTGGGGTCCTTATACTAAGGATCCTACTATTAAGGGTACTATATTAGGGTCCCCTGTTTTCGGAAACTCCCATGTTTATACAGTAGAAGCCCAAAAGTTGGAAGCCCAATAGCCTCTATCCTTGAGAGTAGTGTATAGGGAATCCCAGCACTATTCGGCCTTAATCCGGTTTCCAACTTTATGGAGTTTACTGTAGTGCCATTACGAAATTTAGGTCCTTAGGGTTTGGGGTTTCGGGTTTACGGTGGTTTGGGTTTAGGGCCTACACTTAACCCTGAACCTTCACTGTGGCGTTTAAGTCTAGGGCTCAGGGACCTAAACAGCTCCCTCTACCTTTCAAGGGTTTATCTGTGGCCCAGAAGACTTACCTTTTTAAGGAACTATACATAAAAACCATAATAAGGAACTTCACAAAGGTAGGTCTTTTCGGCTACAGGCAGGGGCTCAGGTTGAGGATTTGGGCACCCAAGCGGAGCAAGGTTGGAGCAGCTGTTCATCAACCTTAGCAATGAGCCGGGACCCTATGAAGCGCGAAATCTGAGTCGTGAGTTTGTTAGAGTTTCGGGGGTGGGGGAAGGGTTATAGCTAGGTGTTCACGGTACGACATGATGATAAGTTGTTCGACAGTGTGCTTCCCTCTGTCTCAGATAGCTGCTAAGGTGCTGCAAATGTCGCGGGCCATGTTTGAGGGTGTTGTGTAAAGGGTCGCTCGCCTTGCTAATCACGCTCTTGGGAATCCGACAAGGGACCACAGATTGTGGACCAAACCATTTGTGTTCGGTGTGTTTCTTTGTGCGTTTATGTGGGTTTCGGTTTCGTGCTTTAGCGGTTTCGCTTGGTACGTGCTTGGGCAGGTGTCTTCTTGCGTCATAGCTTATTGCATGTATTCGCTTGCCTGAATTTCCCACAGCTCTACTGGTAGTTGAAATCACTTGTAGCCGTCCGCTTCAGCCTGAGTCTGAAATACCCACGAACTTTCAGGCACCGGTAGTCGAATTTCGTGGATTCTGCAATATAAACTACTTACTTCGAGGTACAAATGGACCCTACATATTTCAAGCCTGT
Organism: Symbiodinium sp. CCMP2592; assembly: GCA_905221615.1. Lineage (NCBI taxonomy): Eukaryota > Dinophyceae > Suessiales > Symbiodiniaceae > Symbiodinium > Symbiodinium sp. CCMP2592. The sequence goes on from CAJNDT010003791.1 coordinate 442,869, forward strand.
AGACGCCAGAACTCAACCCTAAAACACATTGCTCAGGGTCCCTTGGTATAAGTATAGTTGTTGTTCCAACTACTAAGCCTTTGAGCTAGGTGCTTCCCCAAGCCCTGAAGGCCACTCCATTTACCTGAAACATGTCGCAGTGCTGGAGCTCACAAATTTAAAGCCTACCGCAAAACCTAAACTAAGCCGCAATTGCAACCTGCACTTGAATGCCCGAAGTTCCAAACCCTAAACCGTTAAACCCCAACCCCAAGCCATAGGCCCTGAAGAGGAAAGCTCTAAACCTTGCATCGTAGCTCTACTATACAGGCTTCAATAATTACCAACGTTATATTCCTTGAAGGAGACCAAAACCATATTCTAAAAATTGAGGCCCTATACATCATAGAGCCCTTATGGTATCCCTTTTAGATACCCTTTCAAGGAACCCTTCAAAGGCGCAAAGCCACAAACATGGAGCTCAAGGCACCTCCAGCAGCACTTCAACAACCACATCTTCAAGATGGAGCTGGACCTGCGGCTGTGCCTTCCCAGACCTTCCAAAACCACTTGACGAAGGCTATACCTTGAAGTATGTTCCTTAATTAAGGGATTTGGGAAGGTCTCCCAGACCTTCCAAGATCACTTGACTAAGGAATAACTAGAGATCCTACAATAATTTCAGGGAAATGCCGTAAATGGAGTTGGGAAGGTCTGGGCTTACCATGGCCTAGAACCATTAAGCCCTGAGCCAGGAGTCCCAGTCTAATACAGAGTGCCTTAATCATTAGGGTAGGGTTTTCGGCTGTATTATATCATAAAGTTTAACTGTGACAAGAATCCCAAAATTATGTCGGTAATTGTTTCTAACACTCCATAAACTCTTAGGCTTACACAGGGTACCCAGAGATTCCATCATGCCTTAACTAAGGAATATATCCTAAGTTATAGTAGGAATATGACTTGAGGCATATTCCTTCACTCCCTTATAGAACCCTTACAGATCCTTTTAAGGATCCAATTTTAAGAACCCCAGGGCATATTCCCTGATTAAGGGATGTTGGAGTCTCTGGGCACTTGCGCACGGCCGCCTCCAAGGGTTCAAAGGAATCCTTCAAACCTATCGATTTCAAAGGGTTTAGGGTAAAGGGTTTAGGGTTTAGGGTTTCGGTTTCGGGTTCCTGATCATGATTTCCCGGTAATCTTGGAAAATGCAGGGTACAAAAACCTACTGCGTTCGGCGCTATACCCCGTAATTAAGGCGTATCTTACAAATGCGTAGGGCAAGATTCCATTCTGTAGGGACGCTATGGGAAAGCCCTACACGCAAAAGCACTGCCTTTTTGGGGGGCTACTTCAGCGGAGAAGCAATGCTATGAACGTTATCTGTGGGGCTTTCTCCCATCCTGAAGCCCCAAACTCGAAATCCCCTAAACCCTAAACCCTAAACCCTAAGCCCTAAGCCCTGGGCCCTGAGCCCCCTAAACCCCTGGACACCGTTCACAAAGGCCTGAAACAGCTCATGGGTGCTTGTCAAAATTAAAGGGATCCTTTAAGGGTTCCTTTAAGAGTTCCTATAAGGGATCTATAGGGTTTAGGGCTAATGACATATGGGTAGTTGTCAAAATTAGGGTCCCTTTTTGGGTACTCTAAATATTAGGTGCTGTACTACAAATTTTAGGGACCCAAAACGGCGGGACCATAATTTTGACAACCATCCACATATCCCCAAGTTCAATCTGCCTCTGCACGCAGGATGACTACAAAGCTGAAGGCATATCGGCTCGGAGCCCCAGACCCAAAGGCTCCATGCACCTGTATAGTAGATACTTAAGCCTTACAGGGGTCCCCATATAGGTACTTTAAGGCTTAAGTATGTACTATCCTAGGGGTACTTAGAAATATTTTTTAATTTGAAACGCTGCGCGTCGCCCGCCTCGGCCCGGCTGTACGCGCATGCGGCGAGTGGCTACTATCTGCAGCAAGCTCTTGTAGGAAAAAAGTAACAGTTGGAATCGCACTTATAGTGAAAGTAATGTTCATAGCAACACGAAGCAGGATGATTGTGAGTAGTATTAGTAGTGGTAGTATCAGTACGAATTTTGGTGTCGTCATTCCGAAACACTGGATACCAAGACTCTCGCAAGCGGCGGGATGCCTTAAGTATGGGCCGTTGAGGCTGTGGATTTCGTGGGCGTCTTGGATTAGGGTAGCATCACAGCCTTTTCAACCACGTTACTCCACGAAAGGGCGTCTAAAACAAGCCTGAGACGCACATAAAGATGCTACATTGCAGTCCCGTGTCGTCGAAAACTCCGAAAGCTCGCACCTGTCAGCGAGCGGAGGGAAAGGGGAGTGGGGGGGGCGGGAGGGGGGGGGGGGGGGGGGGGGGGGGGGGGGGGGGGGGGGGGGGGGGGGGGGGGGGGGGGGGGGGGGGGGGGGGGGGACGGGCGGAAAACTGTGGGACTGCTTGCGGGCTGCCGGGGTCCGTTGGAGGGGGCGAGAATTCACCACCGGACCTTAGGGCCAGTCGACACGGGGGGTCCGCGGGCTCCGTTTTTGGGGGTGGGGTCACTGGGGGAGGCGAATTAAAGTTATAAGTTTTGCTAGGGTTCTAAGTTCAGTATAGCTATATGGGTACATGGAGCCTTAGGGAGACTTCGGAACTTCCATCCCAAAATCCTAAGCCCGAAACCTTTCGTCCGAAGCCCTAAGCCTTAAACGCCGACGCTAAACCCTGCTTAAAGGATCATGGGACTTAGTAACTGGAGTTCTAAATAAGGCACCTAACCATACTTACAATTACTTGTATATCCCCAATTAAAGTACTTATAACCCGACACCGGTGGGTGGTTGTCAAAATTATGGCCCTTTTTGGATCCTTAATATAATACGGCACCTAATATTTAGGGCACCCAAAAAGGGACCCTAATTTTGACAACTACCCATATGTCATTAGCCCTAAACCCTATAGATCCCTTATAGGAACTCTTAAAGGAACCCTTAAAGGATCCCTTTAAAGGTGGACGCCGGACTCAGCTTCAACGACAACTCGGACATCGTCACTTTGATCGACTCCAAAGGTGCGGGGCCTTGGGGTTTTTAGGGGTTTGGGGGTTGAGGGTTGTTGAGGGTTTGGGGTTGAGGGGCTTTAGAGCTTTTAGGGTTTGGGGTTGAGGGTTGAAGGTTGAGGGTTAAGGGTTGACTTGAGGGTTTCGGGCTTATGGCTAAAACTTTTACTCTCTCTTCCCTCTCCCTCTCCCTCTCCCTCTCCCTCTCCCGCTCCCTCTCCCTCTCCCTCTCCCTCTCCCTCTCCCTCTCCCTCTCCCTCTCCCTCTCCCTCTCCCTCTCCC